>CM053566.1:67421329-67469128 GCA_028646485.1 Cryptoprocta ferox | reverse complement strand
TGGTGGATAATTCTTTTTCTATGCTGTTGAATTCGATTTGCTAGTATCTTGTTGAGGATTTTTGCATCGGTATTCATTAAGGATATTGGCCTGTAGTTCTCTTTTTTTGTTGGGTCTCTGGTTTGGGAATCAAAGTGATGCTGTCTTCGTAGAATGAGTTTGGAAGTTTTCCTTCTATTTCTATTTTTTGGAATAGCTTGAGAAGAATGGGTATTAACTCTGCTTTAAATGTCTGGTAGAATTCCCCTGGGAAGCCATCTGGCCTTGGGCTCTTATTCATTGGGAGACTTTTGATCACTGATTCGATTTTGTTACTGCTATGGGTCTGTTCATATTTTCTATCTCTTCCCATTTGAATTTTGGTAGTGCATGTGTGTTTAGGAATTTGTCCATTTCTTCTAGATTATCCAGTTTGTTGGCATATAATTTTTCATAGTAATATCTGATGATTGCTTGTATTTCTGAGGGATTGGTTGTGACAGATCCATTTTCATTCATGATTTTGTCTATTTGGGTGTTCTGTTTTTTCTGAGGACCCTGGCTAGAGGTTTATCAATTTTGTTTATTTTTTCAAAAAATCAACTCTTGGTTTCATTGATCTGCTCAACTGTTTTTTTGGAGTCCATATTATTTATTTCTGCCCTGATCTTTATTATTTCTCTTCTTCTGCTGGGTTCGGGGTTCTCTTGCTGCTCCCCTTCTAGTTCCTTTAGGTGTTCTGTTAGGTTTTGAATTTGTGCTTTTTCTGGTTTGTTGAAATAGGCCTGGATTGCAATACACTTTCCTCTTAGGACTGCCTTTGCTGCATCCCAGAGAGTTTGGATTGTTGTATTTTCGTTTTCATTTGTTTCCATATATTTTTTAATTTCTTCTCTGATTGCCTGTTTGGCCCAATCATTCTTTAGTAGGATAGTTTTTAACTTCCACATTTTTGGAGGTTTTCCAGACTTTTTCCTGGGATTGATTTCAAGTTTTATAGCATTGTGATCTGAGAGTGTGCATGATATAATCTCAATTCGTTTATATTTATGGAGGGCTGCCTTATGCCCCAGCATGTGATCTATCTTGGAGACTGTGCCATGCACACTCGAGAAGAAGGTGAAATCCTAGCTTCAGGATGCAGGGTTCTAAATATATCTATCAATTCCATCTGTTCCAATGTGTCGTTCAGGTCCATTGTTTCTTTAGTGATTTTCTGTCTGGTTGATCTATCCATTGCTGTAAGTGGAGTGTTAAAGTCCCCTGCAATTAACACATTCTTATCAATAAGATTGTTTCTGTTTGTGATTGTTTCATGTATTTGGGTGCTCCCAAATTCGGCCCATAGATATTTATAATTGTTAGCTCTTCCTGATGGAGAGATCCTGTAATTATTATATAATGTCCTTCTTCATCTTTTGTTACTGCCTTTACTTTAAAGTCCAGTTTGTCTGATATAAGTATGGCTACTCCAGCTTTCTTTTGACTACCGGTCGCATGATAGATATTTCACCAACCCCTTTCTTTCAATCTGAAGGTGACTTCAGGTCTCAAATGAGTCTCTTTTAGACAGCAAATAGATGGATTTTGTTTTTTTATCCACTCTGCTACCCTGTGTCTTTGATTGGAACAGTCAGTCCATTTACATTCAGTGTCATTATTGAAAAATGTGGGTTTGGGTTCATTGTGTTCTCTGTAGAGTTCATGTTTGTAGTGGTGTCTCTGGTACCCTGTATTTCTTGCAACATTTTCCTCATAGAGTCCCTCTTAGGATTTCTCGTAGGGCTGGTTTGGTGGTGATGAATTCTCTCAATTTTTGTTTATTTGGGAAAACCTTTCTCTCTCCTTCTATTTTGAATGACAGGCTCTCTGGATAAAGGATTCTTGGCTGCGTATTTTTCCTGTTCATCACATTGAAGATTTTCTGTCATTCCTTTATGGCCTGCCAAGTTTCATTAGATAGGTCTGTAACCACTCTGATTGGTTTCCCTTTTTATGTTAGGGCCCTTTTATCCCTAGCTGTTTTCAGAATTCTCTCTTTATCTTTATATTTCGCCAGTTTCACTATGATATGTTGTGCTGAAGGTCAATTCAAGTTACGTCTTAAGGGGGTTCTCTGCGCCTCTTGGATTTCAGTGTCTATTTCTTTCCCCATATTCGGGAAGTTCTCAGCTATAATTTGATCAAACACCCCTTCACGACCTTTTTCTCTTTCTTCATCTTCAGGAATTCCTATAATACAGATATTGTTCCGTTTGATTGTATCACTCAGGTCTCGAATTCTCTTTTCATGCTCCTGTATCAATTTCTCTCTCTTTTTCTAGGCTTCCTCTTTTGCTGTAACTTCTAATTCACCTATTCTCCTCTCTGCCTCTTCAATCCATGCAGTGGCCGTCTCCATTTTATTATGCACCTCATTTATAGACTTTTTTAGCTCGTCACAGCTATTTTGAAGGTCCTCAGTCTGTGTATCAATAGCTTCTTTGATGTTTTTTTCAAGTCCAGTGATTAATTTTATGACAATTGTTCTAAATTCTCGTTCAGTTATGTTGCTTAAATCTGTTTTGAGCAGTTCTGTGGCTGTGACTTCTTCCTGGAGTTGCTTTAGAGGAGAGTTCTTCCGTTTCATCATTTTGGCTAGCTTTCTGTCTCTTGTCAGTTTTAAAAGCTCGTTATGCACTCTGCACCTGTTAGTATTGCTCTATTAAAGGAGGTTCATTGACTGTCCAGGGCCTGTCATTTCAGAAAGTGTTCTTTTAATGGTGTCCCTCGGTTTCTCTTGTTGTGCCTTTGATTATTTTACTTCCCTAGTCAGTGATATTTGGGACTCTCCACCATGTGTACTTTGGCTTGTTTCTTGAGGTAGCCCTGAAAAGGAAAACAGGCTAACAAACAGGGAACAAAAGCATGTAAATGCACAGACAAGTCAAACAAAGAAGCAAACCTAAAGGGTAAAGGAAGTAAAGAAAAGGAATGAAAAGAAAAGAAAAGAAGAAAAGTAAAGAAAAAAAAAAGGTGGGGGGGACAGAGACAGAAAAAGGCCACAGACAGTCTAAAAGCGTATAACCAGCTGGGAGGAGAGATAAGAATGAGATAAATGAAATATATCTGGATGGCAAGAGAAAAAAAGGAGAAGAAAAGAAAAAAGGAAAAAAAAAAGGGCGCTCTCCCGTGCGGATGGGCGTGGTTTGGTGTAGGTAGGTCTCAGGGGTTGCTCTCCGAGGCCCCGCCTTGGTGGTTGCGCGGAGAAGAATGGCAGCGCCCCAAGCTCTGCTTGAACCAAGTGCTGCAAGCTGCTCTTTTGAGTCCTATCTCCCTGTGCCTCAGGTGAACCAAACTGTATTTTCCAAGCTCCACCTCACTTCCAGATCCTAGTCCATGCACTTTAATACTACCACCAGAGAGGAGATGCGCTCCCGCCGGCAGCTGGCCTCCCAGCTAGGATCGTGCAGGGGGCGGGGGCTGTTTCTCCTGGTGCTGCTGCCACCTGAGGTGAGACGGACTCGCCCTGGCAGCTTCCTAGCTGGGATGGCACAGGGGGAGGGGGCTGTTTTTCCTGGTGCTGCCTGGAATGGGCGCCACTGCTGCTGCACCCATGGAAGAATTCGCCAGCTAGATGGGACGGATTTCTTTCCCCGTACCCAGCGGTTATATATGGGGTGACAATATCTCTCTCTGTCCTGGGGTGAGTTTTTTATCTCTTCTTTAGAGACCGTTCTATGAGCGTTTTCAGTCTCTTTCTCTTCCCCTTGTCTCTCCGGGGCACAGCACGCTCTCCCTGTGTTGGGTTGGGGCTCCCACTCCCTGCACCTCCGGGGTCTGGCCTGTCCTCCAATTTCCCAGTTCACAATCACTCACTCAGGCATCTTTGAGTTGTCTTCTTTCTGGAGTCTGTATCTTCTCTTCCCCCGCTTGCAGATCAGAGTATTGTCTCTTCAGTCCTTCTCAGTTCAATAGATGTGGGCGGGCAAAGATTACAGAGCTCCCTACTTCTCGGCCATCTTGCCCCCCTCTTTGATAATATATTTTTAAAAAGCACTATATCCTTTGCTATTAAATATTGAATGTGTTATGAATGAATTAAGTGACTTTCTTTCTGATCTATGTTATGCCATGGGGCTTTTGCCATTCTTTCAAAACACTGAGTATCTTCTGTGTGCCAAGGATTCGGCAGGGCATAGCGGTACTGGTGCAGATAATTACTGTATGATCTTTCAAGTCCTGTAAAAGGCTATATTGTACAAGGTATAATGAGTTCAGGCATTTGGTGGTGACATTCAAAAGCAATGTGTTCACAAAATATTGGTAGATGATCCACATAGCTTATTTTCCTTGATATGATTCAGATAACAGTACAACAAAGCCTCCCACAGGTTAACCCACAGACCATTTGTGGTTGTGAAAACGCAACGGGAGCCTTGTGACTACTGGAAGTACCTAGAAGCTCCACAAGAGGGCGCTATGTCTCTAGGCTAGAAGAGTATTCAAGTCAAACTTGAGTTGAATTTGAATTCAGGGTATTCTTGCCATGATAATATTTCCCTTATTTTTTAGGGAGGCTCATGTCTGGAAAATATTAATCACTCAATTCACATTCATTGAGTAAATGCTGAATGAGAAGTCTAGTTTTTCGTTTTAGTTTTAACGGTTTAGTTGATAAAGAGGTCACCAGAAATTCCCTGAGAATACATACTGAAATTTCCAAGGAAGGATTTAGCATATGTTTACAATGTTTAGCTTATTTTCAGAAAAATTAAAAAGAAAAACAAAGAAAAATGACAGGAGGATCAGAATGAAGCAAATAGTTTTGCGAATGGATTTGCAGACATCAGAGGAGGCAGTGTGCTTGCAACTGACTTTACTTGATTATATTCTTCAATTTAATTTTCTAAATTAAAAGTAATACAAACTTATTGTAAAATATAATATATCTATATCTATATAGCTATATATAATATAAAATAAAACCTAGCCCCTCTTCATCTCCTATCCCCAGATATAGCCCATTTAATTCCTTCATTATGCATTTAAAGCACATTTCTTTTTAGAGTGAGAGACTGAATATACAAAAGGACAATGGCCAGACCATATGTAAAAATAGAACTCTGACCTACAATTCACAGCAACCAGCCCAGGAAAGCAAAGCAATCTGATATAAATATTTCACACTTATAGGAAGTCAGACCATTACCTTTAGTAAGAGACCCAGGAAGCACAACCAGCACCAAATAATCAGGACTTGATTAATCACTGACAGCTTCCTTAATTTCTGTCTCAGCTTCCAATTTGGGACTATCTAGAGAAAGCAAATATGCTCCCCTAAATGATCTCATAGGCTTCCCCACTTTTTAGTTGGCCCACCTGCAGCTTTCCCATGTTGATGGTCTCCAATCAGGGCAAATCTGAAGCCTTCCCTTTCTTCTCCTATAAAGCTTTCCCACTCCTCTGTCTAAACACCTGTGATGGTGCCTGACTCATTTGCTATAAGAAGCTCTATGTAAATAGCCTTTGCTTTTGCTCATTTGGTTGGTCTTCATTTATTTTCACAGTAGACTTAGATTCGTTTGCTGAACAACATGTATTTGAATGCCTGGTGTTCCAGAGGCTGGGTATACAGACACAGTTCTGCCCTTATGATGCTTACATTTTAGTGGAGGAGAAAAAGTAAGTGAATAGTGGGTATAAACCATGTTAGGGAATGCCATGTGTTCTGAAGGGAAACAGAGCAGTGTCAAAGGGTTGAGAGTGACAGGTGGTGTTATCTAAATAAGGCAGATAGGAGGGCGTCTGGCTGGCTCAGTCTGTAGAACATGTGACTCTTGATCTTGGGGTTGTAAGTTCAAGCCCCACATTGGATGTAGAGATTACTTAAGAATAAGGTTTTTTTTTAAATTTTTATTTTTTAAATAAGGCAGACAGAAAAGTCCCCTCTGTGGCGCTGACACGTCAAGTTGAGTCCTGGGTAAACGATGAAATGGGCCACATGGCTGCATGGGGAGAGGGCTGCGGGCTGAGAGAGCAGGCTTGCAAAGACTCTGCATAGCGACCATGCTTGTTTTGTTGTGGGGAAAGCAAGAGGGCCAGGGTTGCTGAAGCAATGTGAGCCAAGGCTGAGTTTCCAAACTGCTTTACTGTGACACACAGTACGATGTATGTTTTACCTCCTGACTCCACATACAATACCTACACTGTTGTGGGTTGAAACACTTATGTTGAAGTCTTAACCCCAGTGCCTCGGAATGTGAATTTTTTCAGAATAGGGTTGTTGCTGATGTAATTAGTTAAGATGAAATCATATTTGTAGGGCCAGCCCTTAAACAAAGTGACAGGTTCTTATAACAGGAGAAGAGACACAGAGACATAGACACACTTGAGGAGAATGTCATATCATGATGGAGGCAGAAACTGAAGGGCTGCCACCACAAGCTAGGGAATGCTAGTGTTTTCCAGCAACCGTCAGAAGCTAGAACAGGCAAGGAAGGATTCCCTTACGGGCTTCAGGGGTAGCATGGCCCTCATGACACCTTGATATTTTATTTCTGGGCTCTGTAACTGTGATACAATAAATTTCTATTGCTTTAAGCCACCCAATTTGTGGTATTTTGTTATAGTAATCCTAAGAAACTTCCAGCACACCTTGTTTAATTGTGCTTCATGTTAATGCACCTCACAGATACTGTGGTTTTTACAAACTGAGGGTTTGCAGTAACCCTGCATTGAGCACATCTTTTGACATCATTTGGTAACAGCATTTGCTCATCTTCTGTCTCTGTCACATTTTGGTAATTCTTGAAATAGTTCAATTTTTTTCATCGTAATTACATTTGTTTTGGTGATCTGTAATCACTTAAGATTTGCAGAAAACTCAGATGATGGTTAGCATTTTTTTCAAGAATTGATATTTTTTTTGAGAAAGAGAGAGTGCTAGCAAGTGGGCAAGGGAGGGGCAGAGAGAGAGAGGGAGAGAGAGAGAGAGAGAGAGAGAGCATCCCAAGCAGGCTCCACAATGTTAGCACAGAGCCCTCTGTGGGACTCAAACCCATGAAACATGAAATCATGACCTAAACCAAAATCAAGAGTGGGATTCTTAACCGACTGAGCCACCCAGGCGCCCCTGCATTTTTTTCTTTTTTTAGCAATAGGTATTTTTTAATTAAGGTTTGTACTTTTTAAAAGAAATAATGCTATTGTACACTTGATAGGGTACAGTATAGAGCAAACATAACTTTTATATGCACTGGGAAACCAAACAATTCATTTGACTCGCTTTCTTGTGATATATGTTTTATTGTGCTGGTCTGGAATGGAACTTGCAACATCCTCCAGGTATGTCTGTAATGTGTGTGTGTGCACACACATACACACAGAGAAACACAGGCTATGAATCCATACTTACCCTTATTACCTATAGTTTACTGACAGTTCCAATCTATGCCATGACAATACATGTTGGTCAGGACCCTAGAATGATTTCCTAACCCCATCCCCTAACACCCTGTGCTCTGTAATTGAAGAATACTGATCACATGGAAGAGTAGTGAGATAAGAGGCCAGGGAAAGAGCCAGGGCCAGATGACATAGGAAGGCCTACAGCTCTTCCTACAGGTGCTGGGAAAGCCTTTAGTGGGGATTCCCCCTCCCCCCTTTTCTAAGGATGTGCATGCGAGACATGATCTGATTGGTCTGTTAAGAGGATCTTGCTGCCATTTGGAGACTAACACTCAGGAGACAAGGGTGGAGGGAGGGAGAGCAGTAGGGACACACTGTAGCATCCCAGCCATGAGATAGTGCTGGCCTGAACTAGGGTTCAAAGACACATAAGGCACATGGGAATGCATCACTCTATATGAAAACTGGGTGTTGCTTTTTTTCTTAAAAGTTGTCTTTCTTTACCTCTGGGGACAATTAAGAAGTTTGGTTTTACTTATTTTACTGTCTATTCCATTGCCTACCAATGACAGGCTCTAGAGACTCCCTCTGAGGAGTTTACATTGTCTACCTATTCATTTCTCCAACTTTGTTGAATTCCAGAAGAAAATGAAGTGGAACAGATCTTCATCTTTCTTGACCATCTTGTCCTGTTTTAGGTGTCACTGCATCAGTGCTCTTGTGTGTTCTCTGGACTGTAATGTACATGGATACCCTTCTTTACTGAAGGATCAAGCACTCTTGTAAGAATAGTGTGGTATGAAAGCTGGAACCAATACTGGGCTAGATTTCTTTTTGAGCCACACACGGAGGGCATTGCAGTACTTCTATCTGCACTAGAAAATGCCATTCGTACATGCTTTTTGCAGTTCTGATCTGTTCTCCTTCCTTAGGTTCATCCCATCTTCATTTGCAAAATTCTGTTTAAGCCCTTGTCTCCAGCAATCAACTCTCTTCTCAGGGATAATCCTTCATGTGGGAGTTGATTCTGATGTTCCATTACCTTCCTTGTCCAAGGAATTTTGGTAGGTTTCATCGGTGAGCAGCTGTCCCAGGCTCAGTCTCAAACCCTGTGATGAGGCAGACTCCAGTCCTGTAAATGAGGCGAAGCCATTAATCCTCTAATTATATATGTTAGTCTTTCCACCAGGGAGAACCATGAGTCTGTTGTTCTCTTACTAGTGAGAAAGAGAAAAACAGGCCCTGACATGTGAGAACTGGACTTGATGTTCTCTTGTTAACATAATTTCATGGACCATTAAGATCAGATAAGGCCATTCTGTGAGTGGGATGAATCAAGACAAAAATGAAACCACATGAGAATATAGAAAAATCATATCACTGTCCAAGCCACAAGATGACCAAACTTCCCCCATCCTGGGTAATATGAGTGATGGCTGCTTCTTTATTAATTACAGCTCTAGCCTTTCTCAGTCTTCCTTTCTTCTAAATAAGATTTATTAAATTAGTCAAACAGTATTACCTCCACTTTCTGACAGCATGGTATTTGGAACTAAGCCAGCTTCTTGGAATTCTCCATAAAATCACCTAACATGAGCCCAAAGCCTACATTAAGTCATTTCTGATTCTGATGGCCTGTAACTGAGATGCCCCATGACTCCCCATGAGGTGCTGTCTTTCATGTTTCAACAAGAAATAACCCACTTGTTTAACTATCGATGTATTCTAGCGGTCTTTCCCTGGGGAACATTGACACAAAGCTATGTTTGAAATAAGCCAATGTGGCAAAGAAAACATAACATTCTTTTATCAAAAATCGCCTAACCAATTCCCAAATGAAGGTATGTAGGTTGGCAGTGTTTTGCTATTAAATATAGGGTTGTGGTCCTGCTCTGATAAAAATGGAGAAATGGGAAGAATTGGATAATATTGGATTCATCCTCTCACCCATAAAGACTAAAAAAACTAGACAAAATATGTTAGGCAAAAAAAAAAAAAAAAACAACAAAAAACAAAAAAACAAAAAAAAAAACAAAAAATCACCGTGAACTCTGAGAGCTGGAAAACAAATGAGGTGAACCTTATGAATGCAGCAGCTTATGGCCTAAGGAAAGTTCTGGGACTCAGTGCAGGAATGGGGGAAGCTGAGAAAAACCTGACTGTCTCCTGGAGTTCTCTCCCTAAGTCTAGGCAAACCAATGTGCCTGGTTTGCAGGGCAGAAAAGGGAAAGCTCTGGAGTGTGTCCTTTGAGTATTCCCTTGACTCTGACTCAGCATATGCTTGTCAGGAAATATACTGAGGCAGGAGTGGGAACCTTTCTAAAGTGTTAGAGGGCACCATGCCGGAATTCACATTGGATCAGGAACAGTGCTTATTCCCAACACTCAGTGTGGAAAATGTGATATTTCATGGGGTATTGGATAGATTTCTAATGGTCTTGCTTCAGTACTGGGAAAAAATTAGCCCCAGGCTAAATGCAGATCATGTTCTCACAAATAAAGCTTAAGTAAGACTCAGCAGCATCAAACTCTTCCTGAGTAACTTAATGATGTCTGAGATCAAGTTTCTAGAATATATTTATAAGACTAGAAAAATATCCAGCCTCAACTAAGGTAACATTTGCTATTTCTGGCATTCAACCAAAAACTCTCAGGCATGCAAAGAAGTAGGAAGATACAACCCATAATGAGGAGAAAAATCAGTCTAATGAAACTAACACAGAAATGACATGTATTAGAATTAGTAGGCAAGGCCATTAAAACTTATTATGATAGTGTTCTGAATGTTCAAGCAGAAGAAATATTGACTATCTTAAGTAAAGACATGGAAGATACACAAAAAAAGATAAAAATAAAACTTCCAGAGATCCAAACTACAATGTTTGAGATAAAAAATTTCATTCATTGCTGTGAAAAACCTATAGCTACTGTCCTATTTAATGGTAAAAAACTGAATGCTTTCTCCCTACCCCCAAAACATCAGAAAGAAGGCAAGGATGGCCACTCTCATCACTTTTATTTATCATTTTTCTGGAGGCTCTGGCCAGTGCAATAATACAAGAAAAAGAAATGGATTCATTTTGGAAAGGAAGAACTCCTTATTTGCAGATGACGTAATTATCTAAGTAGAAAGTTTTATGGAGCCATCAAAAAACTTCCAGAATAAGTGAGTTCTAATCTCTTCACATGGATATATTTGATATTTCTGAAAACTTGTGGTATAGACAGTAAAACCTTGGATTGCAAGTTACTTGTTCTGTGAGTGTTCTGCAAGATGAGCAAACATTTCCAATAAGTTTTAGCTTGATAAATGAGTGATGTCTTGCAATTCTAGTAGTATGTACAGATGCTGAACATCACATGATCACAACTGAGCCAATGGTTCTTGTCTCTCTCTCTCTTTCTGTCTGTCTGTCTCTCTCTCTCTCTGTGCGATTATAGGTGATTATCTCTCATGCTCAGATGCTCGGTGTCAGGCCATGGTGTTTGGCAGAAATCAGTGATTTTTCAGAACATTGGAAGGTGTCCACAACTGACACTAGTATATTTTTGTCACTTCAAAGAACCTATGGTTAATCCTGCTTTTCCACACAGGAAGAAGTTTAGGAATGTTTTGCTTCATTCTAGGTCAGGCTGCCTGCAGATCTAGACTCTTTCCTCTGCTGCCTTATTACAAGTTATATTAAATACAGTGTATGACAAGAGTTTATTAATACTATACTCTAGTAAACATCTGCTAGTGACAGTGAAAGTCATCCTACACAATAACCCTCCTCTCTCGTCTACCTCATACTAGCCATGAAGGTTTTCAAAGGTAAGTGCAGGTTAATTTATTTTTCTTTATATTTTATTTTTCTTTATTATTTTATATTAAAGTATTGTAATCATTTTCATATGAATATTTTTGGGTTGTGGAATGAATCATCTGAGTTTTCATCATTTCTTATGGGGAAATTTGTTTTGATATACAAGTGTTTTGGATTATAAGCATGTTCCTGGAATGAATTATGCTCGGAAACCAAGGTTTCTCTGTACTATTATTGTATTTCCAATTGGTTAAACTGAAGCACCTAGAATTTAATGAAATTGCCCAAAGTTTTGTAGCTAGGAAAAGTCTGAGCTGGAATGCCAACCCAGGGAATCTGGCTCTAGAGTCCATGGTCTTTAATTACTGTGTTTTACTCTTTCACTACTTATTCTTAATCAATAAAACCAAGGATATAAAGCTTTTGAATTTCCTCTTGATGCTCTGCTACCGTGTATATATAGATAATGTATTTTCCTCAGTTAAACAATTTTTTCCTGAAGTTCAACAGACAACAAACATGATTAAGGAGAGAGTGTTACTTTTCTGTTGTTTCATGATGATCGTTGCCAGTGAAATGAAATAGTACTCACTTTGGATCCAGATTATTGTTTAGACATTGGGGTTTATCAGGCAATGTCTTTTTTTTTGTTTAAATGTTTATTTATTTATTTTGAGAAAGAGAGAGACAGAGTGAGTGCTTGCGTGTGAGTGAGGGAGGGGCCAAGAAAGAGGGAAAGAGAGAGTCCTAAGCAGATTTCTTGCTGTCAGTGCAGTCTGATGCAGGGCTTGAACTCACAAACTATGAGATCATGACCTGAGCCGAGACCAAGAATTGGACCCTTAACAGACTGAGCCACCCAGGTGCTCAGGCAATGTCTTTCTATGAACTAGGAACAGAGGACTTAGGGAAAGGCACCGTCTTGGAGAGGAGGAAACAGCCTGATGGGCACAATGGCTTGCAGTCTTTGTGAGGTTTCTGACCTGGGAAGGGTGGCTGGGACACAGCCCTTGGAAAGGACAACACACTGGCCAGCAGATCTCTGGTAGGATTTCAATTTCCACTTTTCCTCTTGGCTCGGGGTTTTTGTGCAGTGAAGAACCCTGCACCCATAAGATTCGTCTCAGGAACTTAACACAAGCTTTGTAGCTAAACAACAGCTTTAATTAACTTCAATATTGTTTACTCCTTTTATTTTGCAAAACAGGAATATCGATTTTAAATATGTATGCTCAGCACACATATACCTCAGATGTCAATTCCACAAGGAAGAGACATACTCAGTGGTAGCTTTAACCTAGTCAACATTTCTTCCTAGTGTTCATTCTAAAGCATTCATCTGCAGTAGAACCTGGGTGGAAGGGGGCAGATAAATTTGGAATAAGAAATTTCCAGAATCTCTCTATTGAGAAATAACCCCGCCAATGTAGGTTCTCATCTTTCTTAAGCACATCCTTGCTGGGTTTTTCTTTCTGGACACAGCTTGGGAAATGAGGCAGACTTTTTATTTGTCTTTATGTAGCTGGGAAGCCATCTGCCCGGCACACACATTCTCTCTCTGTTGCTATAGGCTGAAGACTTTTTAGAGGTAAATACCTCTGTCTACTATTAATTGTACTTTGGAAGTTTGAAGGGGAATTTCATACTTCTTGCTTATGGGTACAAAAAGGGCAATATTTTCCAAATAAAACCTGAAATGCAAAACTATGCTTCAGAATAAAATCCCTTTTAAATAACATTTTCCAATCCATTATTTTGGGGTTGTACTCAATGGGCTTGAAATGCACTGAACTGATATATGACCACAGTGTTAAGAGAGAAAAAAAATCCATCAATCCACACGATTCTAGGAAGTTACCACTGAGTTAGCATAGGATTAGGATTGTTGGTTAGCCAGTTGAAAATACCAGTTTAAATTTCTAATTGACTCAAAATATAAAATTTACAATTTACTTTTTAGTTATTTTCTCTTTAACCTGAATTTTCTAGTCAGAAAATTCAGACATTAAGTAGTGCAGTGTTTCTTCTACTTCTCTCTCTCTTTCTTTCTCCAGGTTTCAAAGAGCTAGTTCACAATTGACCCTTTAGACTCAGTATCCTCCTTGTAAGGTGGCATCTGTCAGTGTGCCTAATTTCCCCTACCATGTTGCAAAATCCTTAAAGACATATTTTCTGTATAAAACCTCTTTATACATTTTCATGGGACCGAGCATAGTGACTTACATGTAACATTCAGATATGTGTCAAGTTACATTAAACTCTTCTCTCTCAGAATTTGAAAATTCTTTGCTAAGTGGGAGAGTAAGTGATTTGTTTGCCCTTCTCTAGAAAAAGGACTTACTCAGGTAAAAGTTCTAATTGGTTGCCTTTTTTTCTTTTTTCTTTTGGCTGTATTTCACTGTTTCTTCTCGCTCAAGTGTTTATTTATAGGTATTGAGTTATCATGATATTTCCTATTGGGCTTCTTTATATATATATATATATATATATATAATATAAAATTTATTCCCCAGTTTCTATTTACAAGGTTCCCCATTCAGAACTCTAATGTTAATACTGGAACCGGTCAGTCACTGATACTGCCATTTTATCAGAATATCATCTGCCCAGAGGGAAGCCCACGGGCCAGATGACAGCTCCCTCCAGCCATTTCACGTTGTTGAATTAATTCGGTATAATACAGGGTGACTTAGGGAAAGTCACCGAAGGTGAATAAAGTTATTTCTTATTCTTACTTTTAGGAAACAGTTTTGTCATTTTGCAATTACTTTATTTTTCACTGCAAGATTTAAACACTTATAGCCAGATTGCAATAAATTGCTCAAGTCTGAGGTTTTCCAAATACATTCTACTGTATTCCAGATACAGTAGATAAGGGTCTCCTGAGGCTGCAGAGCCCCCTTTCCCCATTTTCCCCTACTGCAAGTGGCCATTGCTCCTTTCTGTAAGGTGCTTCTGTTGCAGCTTCTTACTTGTTAGGATAACTCTTAGAGTCAGAATTTGTTACACAATTTTATTTTTCCTCCTCCTTTTTGCCCTCTCCCAAATGCATGAGTATGTTGATTTACATGCATACAATAGCACAGATACACTCACCTACCCCACCCTGATGATTTTATGCCTTTGAGGAAATGTCTTTTTATGGTTTTTTGTTGAAAATTTAACAGAACTCCATGTTGCAGATAGGTAACCGGTGACTGTATAAAAGAATGTGTACAGTTGAAAGGAAACAGAGGTTTGCAAAGATTTATTGCATATGGAGGGAATGGACAGACAGAGCGCTATGAAGTGGTGGGGATCCTCATCCTCACAAGTGCATAATTTGTTTAATTCTCCTTGGAACTCCACACCTCTAAGACATGTGTAAAAAATACCTAATTTTCCTTTGAGAGTTAATCTGTGATGTTTAGGACTGGTGTTTGAACAGACCTAATGTGGGTGTGATCAACTTAACTCCTTAAATTGGTGCACACTTAAAACATTTTAGCTTGGCTCATTAAGCCAGGTTTAAGGCGACTCCCGGAAAGCTATTGCTGCTAAGATTGTTTTCTGTTTTTATTCTAGAACGATTTGTTGCTTTCAGAATTTGCCACCTGGGCTTTTCACCCCATTTAAAGGTATCCATTGTGAATAATTTTATCCCTGCACCTGAAATTATAAATGAGTGTCAGCTAATAGACTGTGATTTATTGGATAGAGCTCAGTAACGTCACTCCTTTCATTTTATTGAAGTCAATTTTGTTAAGCTCCACTAAGACTCCCGGAGTCCCTCTGGGGCATAACATTAGCCTAATTGTAAATTCAGAAGTAAACCCACTGAGCCACAGTGCATTGGTTTATCATTCAGGTGTAGGAACAATGGCAAAAATAAGCATTTGCTCAAATATCTGACATTTTACAGAGAATTTTGCTGGGCGAAAGAGCAAAATACCATGTCTAAGTCCTGTGTTAAGCTCTGTGTTCCCCTGAGCCTTCTATACAATTATACTACATGATTTTCTCATATAAGGTTAGGGCAGTGGGTATTTATTCATCACCTGCTATGTGTCTATCCGAGTTAAACACTGGGGGGATGTTCTTATCCTAAGCAACCTGATGTCTACTAAGAAGAATGTTAGCTCCACCAAGATGGGGATTGTTTTCTTTTTTTCTGTAGCATCCAGAACATGCTAGATACACAGTAAGCTCTCAATAATAATGCCATTAAACAAATGCATAGAGAATATTATTTTGGTACAACAAATTTATGGAGTACCTCCAAACCTAAAAGTGTAAAGGTATTTTAGCCTTGCTCTGAGGATCTGAGCTTAGAGCATGTGGTAGGGTAGGAGTAAGAAAGCTGGGTGGTCATATTTCTGTTAATCACTGGCAGATAGATTTGTACACATGAGTGCTTGTATGTCCTGGGGGTTGGGAGTAGAATGAGAGTGAGGTCAAGAGCTTGAACGATGTCGGGGCACCTGGGTGGCTCAGTCGGTTAAGCATCTGACTCTTGACTTCGGCTCAGGTCATGATCTCATGGTGGTGAGGTTGAGCTCTGCATTGGGCTCCACTCTGGGCATGAAGCCTGCTTAAGATTCTCTTTTTCCCTCTTCCTCTGCCCCTCCCCATCTCGTGCTTTCTCTCTCTCTCTCTCTCTCTCTCTCTCTCAAAAAAAAAAAAAAAAAAAGAGCTTAGATGATGTATAGGATGTGAGATTCATCCATGCAGTTCAAAGTGTGCTTCAGAGGGGCACCTGGGTGGCTCAGTTGGTTAAGTGTCTGACTTCGACTCAGGTCATGATCTCACTGCTCATGAGTTCCAGCCCCACATCCGGCTCTGTGCTGAGAGCTCAGAGCCTGAAGCCTGCTTCAGATTCTGTAGCCTGCTTTAGATTCTCTGTCTCCTTCTCTTGCTCTGCCCCTCCCCCGCTCATGCTCTTTCTTTCTCTCTCTTAAGAATAAACATTAAAACAATAACAACAACACAAAACAAAGTGTGCTTCAGAAGACAGATGCATGGGACCTGAAAGCTGGAGAGTGCCGCCTGAGGTACTGAGTACCCTCCTCAAACATTCTGACGGGGGACCGTCAAGCCTCACCTGGCACCTTGTTCAGTGGGGAATTTATTACTTCATAGGCAGATAATTCTACTTTGGGACTACTCCAGTTATGGAAAGTCCTATCTTACATTAAGGTTAAATTTCTACTTATTAGTCCTAATTACATTCCCTAAAAAGTGCTTATGACTATTTCTCTGTTATGGAATGGTATAATTTCTAACATGAATATCATGTCTCCTTCTATCTCCCTTTTCCTGGACTTCTTGCTAGTAAAATAAACATTTGCAATTAACATAACCTGGATCATATGTTTCACATAGGCCATACTTTCCTGATCTTTCATTATTTTCTCATCCATGCTTGCCAGTTTGTCGACATTATTTTTCCTCTGAATTGAGGTATACTTTCCATGCTCTGAAAAGTAGATCTTCAGTGAGCATTTCATGAGTTTTGACAACAGTATAAACCCCTCGGTAACCACCCTCCCAATCAAGATATAAAACATTTTCATCATTCCAGAAAATTCCCTTAGGCTTCTTTTCCGGGCAACTGCTTTTCTGATTTCTATCATCAGAGACCTTTTCTTGAACTTCAGATTAGTGGAATGAAACAGCATGCATTCTTTTTCATTAGGTTTCTTTTACTCAACATGATGCTTTTTGAGGTTCAATTATGTTGTTGCATGTTTGTTCCTTACTAATGCAGAGTAGGATTTTATTGTATGAATAGACCCTGTTTGTTTTTGTCTTCTTCTGATGAATATTGGGTGTGTGCATTACTCTGCCTTAGATTTCCATCAATGATCTGACCAGTGCATACTGGAAATGGACTACTACCTCCCCTCCTTTGTTCTGGAATTATACTTTTGTCGCCTAACATAAGATTGCATTAGTTGTTGCAGTGTCTTTATTGCACTATTTACATGATGATGGATTGAAAAAAGCAAGGCTTTTTCCAGTTAATTTGCTATAGGTTCAAATCCCAGATCTACTTCTTGTAATACGTAGGACATAGAAAAAATTATTTTATGTCTCTGTACCTCTTAAGTGGGAATAATAATAATGTCCCTGTCTTTTTGATGCTCATTGTTAGGAGCTTAAGGGACTCAATAAATGTTAGTTCCTACCCACTGCTGCCTACCAGATTTCATATTGGAATTGCAATCTGTGAGAGCATACTATAGTTTTGTCACACCATCTCTCTTCTATACTCATGAATTTTCATAAACCCATGTGCCAGACTTTCACATGTATACTATTTATTTTCATGTAAATGCAATCCATCATTCTACTCCATTGAGACCAAATGACTCTTTACTTGATCAACCAGCAGAGCTGCTATCTGCCTCAGTTCTATGTCATCTATGAATTTGATAAGCACATCATCCATGTCTCCATTCAAGTCACTTTTAATATTTGGACAGAACAGAAACAAGGACAGATTCTCCTAGCATAAAATTAACAACACCCTTTAGTCTGAAATTGATCTACTGATCAATACCCTTTGGCTACTGTTGTACAGGCAATTTTAAATCCTCTGAATTATATTATTTTTCAGTTATCTTTTCACAAGATATCAAGAGACATAATTCTATGAATCTATAGGACTCAAAAGTCTTGGAAGTGCTACGAATTAGAGAGTATCCACTCTTTAAAAATATGCCTTTAATTCATTAAGATATCCTGTAACAATTTTTAATAGTTAACCCTATAATTTCAATTAATTTTAAAAGGTTATCCCTGATCTACTATACCAGGAATGTTACATTTCTTGTTCAAAATGATTCTTCAAGAAAAAAACCCCCAAATTATATTCTATAATTTAACCATACTTGTCATTTCTGTGTGCTTTTTTTGGTTTTTCACTTGTAAAATTAATAGCTTTCCTGAGGGTCTTTTAATGACTGAAATGACATCATTCTTTCTTTGCATTATCACCTCTAGAATAATTTCAAAATAGTCTTCAGATTCAACCAAGAGTAAAGATTAAGCAAAATCATGATCTTTTCTAAATATATTATTTTATCTTGATTTTTATACATATAAATTTGGTTGATCTAGACAATTTCACACACAGGTGTATACTTACCTAAGAATATGTTGTTTGTTTTGAGTGGCTATCATTTTCTCATTCCTGAACGTGAGAATTGATCATATGATAAGTCAGGGCTTTGAGATATAAACTGCTGTTCAAAGTTTCTTTCTACTTTGAAAATTGAAGACCACTTAATCCACCTAAAAGGAAAAAAGGCAAGTTGGTTTGGAAGATCCTTGAGGGGAGGGATACTGCCAGATATGTCTCTGCCTCTTTATTACCTAGCATTGTGTTTTGCACATCACACAATAAAGCATGTCTAAATTGGGTTGAAGAGGAATTAAGTTAATTCTGTTTTTTCACACATTTCTCACGTGAACGTCACGTCTAGAAGTATATTTTCAGTAGTTTCTAATAATTCTTACTAAATATCATCTGCCTAAGTATTTTAGTATTTTGAAAATGTCGGAGAAAGAAAGCGTTTCTTGCCTTATGTAATTTTGTAGTTGGCGATACTCTGGTATACATAAGATCATTAAAAGGAAAACAGCTGTAAGGATGATGTCTTAAAAAACGCTGGAATAACACTCATGTAGTCAGATTCTCTCAAAAGATACCTGAATGATTAGTTTTCTTTCTATGCAGATTCTCACCACGACAATTTTATGTAGCAGTTAGAAAAAAATTATAACATAAACTCATATGGAGGTTTCTTTATACTTATTGGAAAATTGAGAACTGATAAGAAGGAATGCCCTTGGGCTGAGTCTTTAATTTGCATTCATTAGATGATCATTATTTATTACCTTGTTTATTGGACTTCATAGCCACTTCATGTTGATTGATTTCTGTCCTTCATTTAGAGATTACTGTATTCATATAGATACCCTAACACTTGTCTGTAAAAGACTTCCAAAATCACACTTTTCTGGTGTCTATCTTTGTTTTATTTTTGGCAAAGGAAAGTCAACAAAAGGAGGAAAGAAGTAACTAAAAACTTTCTTTTTCCTCCTCCTCCTCCTCCTCCTCCTCTTTACCATTGTCAATAATGTAATCGCAATGAACTCCAAGGCTAGAGCTTGAGCATGAATTACATTTTTAGCTCTTGGATTGGAAGTAGATAGTTTTAAGAGAGATGTCTGTTTACATGTGAGTTAGCCTGGCAGATAAATCAGAGATCCTAACACCAAATTTAATATCCAGGAGTATAATAAGGATTTGTGATTCTTCCTAGAGGGCCAGAGGTCTATAAACCAATGAATAGTTTACAATGACATATAAATATAGCACATAAAACATGCAGCCTTTTCATAGTGGGAAATCTTGATGTATTTGAGGCTTGGCAGTGATGAAAGGGAATTACTCATCCTTACAGATTTTATATGTAGAAGGTTTTATTTTTCAAATGTTAAAAAGAGTAAACTTTACAGCCTTAATTGAGCTGAAGGCATTCCTGGCTTAGAAGGGGACAGCAACTGCAGACCAGAGAGACTCTTGTTAAGGGGAAACCCCATGGATCCCCACTTAAGATCTGGCTCCTTCACTGATTATTGTCTGCATTTGGAAATGATGGGACCAAGAGAGAAACTCACTTAGGAAGTGACTGGGAGAATGTTCTGAAATAAAATGAAAAAAGTCCCCAAATGAATAATTTATAACTGAACCTTGCCCTGAATTCTCATTTTTCTTAAGGAACACATGAGCAATGTGCCAGAGAAGAGCCAGTCTTCTTGAGATGCCAATCTCAGCTTGTGTGATCTTAATGGAAGCATTTGCAAGCTGGGTGCTTTTGCCCAAGTTCAGCTTTATTCCTTCATTTTCCTGCAAATCTGCATAGCAAGTCATGGCCGATTTGCTCAGCAATAGGAATGCTTTAGACTTGCCCTTTTCTCCCAAGAGTACTAACTTCAGCAGAGTTGCCTAAGTAAAAGACTCTTCAACATGGCCTTAGAATCTTGTTACGTGCTCATGGTCTCCACAGCTGCAATCGACTTCTGCCAGTTTCCTCCTCCTTGGACCCCCAGTTTGCCACTGGAGGTTAGATTAGTTGAAATGCCTGGACATGCCCATCCCTTCATGAGATTCTAAAGTTTCATCCAGTTAATTGAGAATGGGTGTAGGGTAAGGAGGCCTTGCCACACTTTTTGCTAGAATCAGGAAATTACTCTCTAGCTGAAAGAATCATCAGCTAGCCACTACCAGTTTGTTTGGATAGTGCACTGGTATTTCTGGGTTGCCTTAAAAATGTATAAAGAAGTGATGGGACAGTCTTGGGGGATACCCGTGGATTCTATGGGATATGTCCTTTCTAAAGAAGGAAAAAGGGATATGTGAAGGTTGAGAACAGAGTGATTCTGATCTCTATTTTTCTGATCTACTAGAATACAACAAAGACCTCCATCTAAAGATCTAGTCAGACTCTTTGTGAATGTAGTTGCTCTCCAAATAGCCTTTTGTTCCTAACATTGAGATATACGTGCAGTGATCAGCTGAGTATTTTTTGGTAAGTTGGACAAAAACATGACAGAATAGGAAATGCACATACACTCTGAGAAATTCTAACTTAAGAAATCTATGCTTTAAAATTGAAAACATGTAAGCATATATGTACAATGATATTTACTGCCGCATTGTTTATAATAGTATATAACCTCAAATAATCTGATTGCTAACCGGTAGGAGAATGATACAAAAATAAGATTGAATATTATGCAGTGATAAGGGAATGGGCAAGAGCTATACATATTGATCTGGAGGGGACACTCGTGATATATATATTGCCAGTTAAAAAGGTGTGTTGCAGAGTGCTGTCTCCTATAATTCCATTGCAAATAAATGAATAAAAATTGTGTGTATGTGTGAATGCACAAATATGAAGATACACCCCAAGATGCTGAAAGGTGTGAGATCCAGATGCAAGAGGGAGAATGTTGACTTTTTCTCTAAACATCTGCAAGGGTTGCAGGTGTATGACTTTTCTAGGGCTGCCATGACAAAGTTCCACACCTGGACAGCTTAAACGCTAGCAGTGCATTCTCTCACAGCATGGGAGGCCAAAAGTCTGAAACAAATGTGGCAGTTGGCAGGGTTGGGTCCCTCTCAAAGCTGTGAGAGAACAATCTGCTCCAGTCTTCTTTCCTTAGCTTGTAGATGGTGATCTAGCTCCCTGTATCTCTTTGCATTATCTTCTCTCTGCGCATGTCTGTCTTCATGTCCAAATTTCCCCTTTTTATAAGAACCCAGGTCCTATTACGTAAGGAGCTCACCCTACTCCCATAAGATCTCATCTTAACTAATTACATCTGAAACAACCCTATTTCCAAACAAGGTCACCTTCTGAGGTATTGTGATTAAAACATCAATATATGAACTTGGGAGAGGGGATACAATTCAACCCACAGACCAGGTATTAATTTTGTAATTTATTTTATTTTAGTATTTTTTTAATGTTTATTTTTGAGAAAGCATGTGCAAGCAGGGGAGGGGCAGAGAGAGGGGGACAGAGGACCCAAAGCAGGCTCCACACCAACTGCAGTGAGCCCTATGTGGGGCTGGAACTCATGACCCACATGATCATGACCTGAGCTAAAGTTGGAAGCTCAACTGATTGAGCTACCCAGGCTCCCCTTGTAATTTTTTTTTTAAAAGACAAAATGAACCAACTACAAAGTAAACATATGGGGTTGACATTAGGGAGGCACGGATATTCTAGACTTGGTTCTGTTGCTCTTCAGCTACTCTTGGGTAAGTCATCTGTCACTGTTAGGTGCATTTTCATCTGTACGATGAAAATTGGACTTAGCTGATCTTGGAAGCCTATCATACCTCTAGGCAATCTGCATCTTTGTACAACCTGACTGACTTTTCTGGGCCTGGGGAATCCTCATTCTTCGATGCTGGCAAATCCCATGGGTTCTAAAGCTATGCATTCTCCCCCTCATTGTGTCCTGTGGGTAGGGAAGCTCAGATCTTACCTTACTTATTTATTTATTTTTCATAATGAGTCAAAACCACTTGTCCTCATCCAGTGAAATGGCCCTGATGTTCCTAAGTTGGCTCAATTGCAACTAGCACAGGATGACGTTTGCTGTGAATAATTCCCTGTGTCTGTTAGCACCCAAATCCCCCATCTCCATATAGCACCATGCTTTTTATGTCTTTAGACCTTGGGGTGACTATTTAGCACCAGGGGTTTTGTAGCACAGGTTTCCCTGTCCCCAGCCCAGGACCTTATGTGGCCCCTCAGATTCCACTGTGTGACCCTACTCCTTTGTGTAACTGGCCTGATTTATGATGCAGTTTTTCTAGAAAAGCTATGGCCCCTATCCAAGTGACTTTGGAGGATAAGGACTACCTTTTCCAGAGAATAACTGGAAATTATTAATCTTAGGAGAAGAGCTGAGTCAACCATAGCCTTCCTCTGGCTCATCTGGCTTCACTGCTCCTTTCTTGTAAAATGTCTCATGTCACATTTCACTGTACTCTCTTGGTTGTGGTCTAATAAAGTGGCTCAGAGGTCATTGAAACTGATGGACCAATATCTCCCTTTTAGGCCATGAAAGTCACTTCTGCTGATGCCTGGTGACAGCAGTGTCTGAGCGGTTGACAGGGATGTTTTCTTTACCCAACAACTCAAGCACTGCAAGTCTTTGGATGAAGAGGGTTATTTTCAAACAAGACAAAGGGACAGAGTCTTCAGATGAAACATAAGCTTTTACTATCGGTTCATTCTAATGGTGCTTATCACAACATTTCTGACGTGCAGGTGATCCAAGATCTAATTCGTGGCAGCGAGGCCCAGGGTTACAAATAATGAATACTTTTAATAGACTGTTTCTGAGGTAGTCTTGAGTACATTTGAGTGACTTTACTTTTTTTTTTTTTAATGTTTATTTATTTATTTTTTGGGGGGGGGAGAGAGAGAGAGAAAGAGTGAGAGAGAGAGAGAGAGAGAGAGAGAGAGAGAATGAATACCAAGCAGGTTCTGTGCTCTCAGCACATAACTCGATGCTGGACTCAATCTCAGGAATCACATGATCATGCCCCGAGCTGACATCAAGAGTCCAAGGCTTAACTTACTGAGCCATCCAGGCTCCCTGAGTGACTTAATTTTTATATTATACTTCAATCAGGGAGCAATGAACTGGATGCTATAGTTTAAAAGGTCTGTTAAAATGCCTAGGTGGGTATATTGTCAAGATGAGTGTAACTATAATATATTTTGCACATGTTATGATATTAAATGTTTCCGATGTTTTCCTAGTACAACTTTTATTTGGCTTCATTATTTTTACTTCAGGCATTTCTAAACTATCTGAATCAAGTGGGAATTCAAAATACCAAGTGAAATTTCGTTTTAGTTCCTGGAGGTTAGAGCATTTTTTATTCCCATTGATCCATCTGCAACTTTTGTTTTGTTGGTGATTAATTCCAAATGGGCGAAGTATCAGAGCCAAGATGGATACCTGGGGTGGATTTGGGCAACTGGTAAGGGTCCTCACTGCAGGAAAGTAAACATAAAGACCACTTACTTAGTATTATAGTTGATTTATCTAGTAGAATAGCCAAGCTGAAGTTAAGATCAGTGTCTTGCTTGTTAGCTGGTTACCATATTACCATGAGGAGTCAAGCCCCTACGACTGAGTTTAAATATTTGGTTACAGTGCTCTTGTGTCTCACATGAAAGGGTTTAGCTGGATAAACAATTACTTTATGGCTGCAATGTGGAAATAGAAAAAGTTTTAAGTGTTTCTTCTGTTTATGGCCTCTCTATACAAAGTGATATTATCTGTAAAATCTCCAGTTGGTATTTGAATGGTAATGGGGCATGCACTCATATTGTTCTTATCTAGGACATGCATAAAATGGCAAACTACATGTAAATATATGCCATAAAGAGGCTCTGTTTTAGAGCTATGTGGAGGGTTCACTGTTGCTCAATTTCTGGGATTTCTCTGACTTTCATATTTTTTGATCTTTCATATTTTCCAATGGCTTTATGTCATGGGCTATACTGATGCCATGACTGGCACCATTTAGAAGAGGGAAACAGACTTTGTATGGAAGGACAATTCCATTTGGTTCCATATGAGTCCTCTTTTCATGTTCTATGCACACAGATTCTCTGCTCCAAATTAGTTAACTTCATTAAGACGATTTGCTTGTTGAAGAAATGGTCCTTGACAGAATCATCTTTATTTTCTTCATGTGTTGGCAGTAGGCGTTTGATGACTGTTTGTGCAATGAATGAATTCAGTCAAGCAAGTGATTATTTTAAAGATCAACTTGGTTGCTTTAGAAATAATAAAGTTAAATTTTTCCTTCAAAGGCCTTTGTGTTTTAATGAAAACTTTATCCTGATGACACATAAAATGATGCTTCTGATGGGTCATGAGAAGGTCTAAAATCATTAATCTCAGTAAGAAGAAATCCAGATTTACTTTTGGTTTCTCTCCATTGAATTATGTCCCATCAGCATAGAAATTAACAGACAAACAAACATCTGAGGACTGATCCTACTGTAAACATTCTCAGATTCAGGGTCTTTTCTAGTCAAATCTCAGTTGCTTCTCAGGTGTCACATTCTTTTAGTGTCCTCCTTAATCCTTTTTCTAGAAAGCTTTCTAGTTCTATTAAAGATTAATCATACAAAGAAAGTACTTCAATCTAACAAAGTAATATGCAGGGAACACAGTAATTTTTTTTTTTTTTGGAAGTACTTTAACACAAGAATCTTTAGGCATGATTGACTTATGAGTGACAAAGGCCAGAGAGAAACAGTTACTCTGATCACATAGTGGAAAAGGACTTTGTTGATGAGTGTGAAATAAAGAGCGTTTTCTTACAAAAAGTAACATCTAGAGAGCAGACATTCAGTCTTATTTGTTCGTTACTTTATTCCTGTCACTTAGAATAGGGCATATAGTAGGCCTTCAACAAATGTTTGTTGAACGATTGAGTGAATGAGTAATGATATCATAGAATTTTAACATCCAAGTTCTATATAAAGTAAAGAAAGATATTTTGGCCTAATCACCAAAAAATTGCCATAACTACCCTTATGGTTTTTATTTGGAAGTAAACCTACAATTAAATATTGGAATGCAAAAGACAACTATATTTAATCTCTTGATTATAGGACAAATCACCTTAAAAAGGTGGGTCTCAAGTCTTTTAAACAAATCTTTAAAATTTTCTTAATGCTTATTTATTTTTGTGGTAGAGAGAGCATGAGTAGAGGAAAGGCAGAGAGAGAGGGAGACACAGAGTCTGAAGCAGGCTTCAGGCTCTGAGCTGTCAGCACAGAGCATGACGGGTGACTTGAACTCACAAACTGTGAGATCATGACATGAGCCAAAGTCGAACACTTAACTGACTGAACCACCCAGGTGTCCCCTGAATAAATCCCTTTAAATTGAACCTTTTACTTTGAGATAATTGTAGATTCAGGTGCAGTTGTAAGAAAATAATACAGAGAGATCTGTTACCCAGTTTCCTCCAATGGTATTATCTTGCAAAAACATAGTACAGTATCCCAACCAAGACATTGACCTTGATACAGTCAAGACACAAGGGTCTTTTATAGCCACAGCTACCCCTCTTATTCTCCCAGCCCTCTCCCCAACCCCTGAACTCTGGCTGATCTGTTCTCCATTTCTAAAATTTTGTCATTTTAGGAATGTTGTATAAACGGAATCACACAGTGGGTGACCTTTGGGAATGGGCTTTTGTTTTCACTCAGCATCATTTCCCGAAGATTCATTAAAGTTGTGCTGCCAGGTAGAGGTTCAGCCCTGGTGGGGGAATATCAGAGCATGACTTTTGTCTCACTCAGGTAGGGATGGAACATCAGCTTCCTCCGCAGCCCCATTAACACTGCTAAGGCAGGGGAATCAAAACACCATCTGGTTTCCCTGGATGGACGCTGGAAGGCAAACTTTCACTTGACCAAACCAAGACCATCCAATGAGGGAACTAGATCACTTCTGCCTGCTGTCATGGTGGTCGAAGAAGGCTGAAATGGGGTGTGTGTATTGAAGACTAACTTCCTACTTGGCCCTACCTAAACCACAGTCTCCTGTCCAGATATACAGGATACAGTTTGGAGGAAACCCAGGGAACTCCCTGCCCCAAGTCTGTAGACTCTCTTTCTTCTTTCTACTTTTCAGAGTCCTCTTATGCTTGTTGGCTTATGTCCAGGGTGGTTAAGTAGCAAGAGAGAGAAGCTGAAGCAATGAAGCTACTCTATCCGGTAGAAATAGAAGTCTTTGAATCTTTTTTTTTTCTAAGAGAATTCTATACAATTTTTTTTCGGTTGCACATTATGAATTGTTAACTTTCACAGAGGATATTAATTTTCATACTCTGTGTCAGAGTACACAATTTCTATTGCAACTCAATATATACTGTATTCAAGGCAAGTATCTGCATTAAATTCTTTAAAATAAGACTTGCATCAGGCTAAGTATTTAAGGATGATTTGATAGGTCAGCTTAGGGGAAAAAAGATAAGTATGAAGTTCTTTATGAAATTGTTTCATAATTTACAAGTATTTATGTATTTATTTTTCAAAACATTATTCTCAATTTGCCTGATAGAAACTATACATCATTCTGGCATTCCAAGACTTGATTGTAGGCTTGATTGTAGAGCATTTGGTGGTACTTCTAGGTGGAAGGGGCTAAGAAATTTTATGTTGTTCTAAAATAATTCATCTAAACATGTTTTTGATCTTCTCAAATGCATATTATTGGTCATACATTATTTTACCCCTTGTTTTATTATGTTCTTGTTCACTGACTGTTTCTCCTTGTAGTGTCTTCTTTCCATCAAGGCACAGTAATTCTCTTATTTCTTTGTGGAACTGGAGTAGTTTCCAGTGTATTTATTTGCCTATTAGAGACAGAGATTAGGGAAGGGACCAATAAAATTATACTAAGGAAATTAATTAGCTTCACCCATAAAACTTTTCAGCTGGAGCTATAGACCAAATGACCTCTCCCAAGACAAATCTTTCTAAAGACAACCTCTAAAGGTCCAAATCCCTAGAGGCAATTAAGCTATGTCCTTATTAATTCAAAGCAAAGAATTCTAAGTAAGCATCTATTCAGGTAAAAAGACTGCCAAAGAAATTAAATTGCCCAGTGGTTTTGATATATTTGGGGCAGTCAATCTGAATCCAGTTTGCAGTTTCAGTCTCTGAAACGAGTATGAGTAATTATTTGCACACATGGACATTCATACTTATCACAAATATTAAACCCAGAAAATTAAGGAGTGCATTTGATACACAAGAAAACCTTAGATAACCTTCTGTATGGTAGTTACTTGATAAACATTCACTGAATGGAGGGATGATATAGCTTATGCAGCTTTACTCTCATTAACTTCTTAGGCATTTACAGTTTACAGTGATCCAACCCCATCTTGTTGATCCCATCTGCCTTTGCAATGGGGGTTTGCCCTCAAAATGTTCTCCCCTTCAATTCTATTTATGCCAGTTTCTCCACTGTCTTACATCCAGGCTACAGGCAGTCCTGACTCTGTGTTTAGGTGAGAACTTACTGTGCCCCGCATTGAACTACAGTCTGCAGTGTCCTGCATTCTTTGACTTTCTCCTTCACACCCATAGCTAGAATTCCAGCGAATTTCTCATTTCTTCCATGATGCCTTCTGCAAATACTTTAGTCCGTGCTGTTATATTTTTATATAACTATTGGGACCCAACCATATCTCAAATTTATCCTATTGTATATGATTTCACATGCTTTTCTAATTTTATTTTTGTTTCCCTCCAACCAGTGACTTTTGTTACACTGTTGTTTACCTTAATGAGATCAGATCCTCACATTATAGGCTCTCATGACATGATATAACACCTTCCTAGCACCGGTCACATTTGTGATTGCTCAGATCCTTGCTTAACCATCATTTCATCAGGAAATATTTTCCTAAGTCACTGACCAGGTTACTCTGCTAATTCTCCTTGGTAATTCCCTTCATAACACTTGTATTTTTTATAATTACACATTAGTTCATTCTGTTCATTCAACAAAAATCTGTTGATCACCTTTTATGTGTTAATGTTTCATGGGCTGGAGATATAATAGTGATAAAACAGATACAACTTTCTGCCATTATGCCCTCACATTCTTGTGGGAGGGGATGGGAAATAAAAAGCAAAACCAAACTAAACCAAAGCAACAACAGGAGCAACAACGACAACAAAACCCTCAAAACTGATAACCACCACAACAAAACCAAGGCGAACCATGAAAATAAATAAGTAATTAATATTAGAAGACTTATTACTTAGGATAGACTAAGTTATGCAGTGGTAGCAAGCCCTTAATTTTAGTGCCTTCACATAACAAAATTTCTTACTAATTAAAAGATATGCTGTGGATCTAGATGACTCTCCAGGGAAGTTTTCCTCTGTGCAGTGGTTCTATAATCTGGGATGCTTTGATTTTCAGCACCTTACCTTCAGGATTACCACAACTGTGGAAGAAATTACCAAAAGGTTTTGTACTGGCAGTTAAATGCGTTGGCACAGAATTGGCACATATCAATTCTGTTGACAATCCATTCACCAGAATTAATCCTACGGCTTCATTTATATGGGGCAAGCAAGGAAGATTAATTCTTCTGTATGCTTGAAATGAGAGAAGTGGGTATGGATGAGCATCCAAAGCCTTTCCTGCAGAAAAGGTAATGCTCTAGGAGAAAAAGAAGAGCAGATGGGAGGAGTGTGTTGTGCTTGGGGGGATTACAATTTAAACAGGGTGATTGATTTAGGCCTCATTCACAAGTTGGCATTTGAGCAAAGATTTGAACGAAATGAAAGAGCGAGCTTGTCAATATGTCGGAGAAGGGCATTCTAGAAATTGAGAACACCCAGTACAAAGGTCCCAAGGACAAAACATATCTGATATATCAAAGGAAGAACAAGAAGACCTATGTGGCTACTGCTTAGTGAATAGGAGGCAGAAGATATTAAATAAATTAGAGAATTTGTGGGAGAGGTGGCAATCAGAAGATGTAGGGCCTCAGAAGTCATTTTAAGGACTTTGTGTCCGTGCGCGGGCACGTGCACACACGCACAATTTTGCTACTTTATTCAGGCATAGTTTACCTATCGTAAAATCAACAATTTTTAAGTGTATAATTCAATGGTTTTGAGTATATTCACCAGGTTGAGCAGTCATTACCATGATTAATTTTATAACATTGTTATCATCTCAGAGGGAAACCCTATCCATCCCCAGTAATGATCCTCACTCCCCACCAACCCTTCCAGACCCTTTTCTATAGGTTTGCTTATTCTGGACATTTCATATAAATAGAAGCATATAATATGTTGCCTTTTGTGACTAGCTTCTTTCACTTGGCATGATGTTTTAAGGTTTATCTATGTTGTAGCACAGATCAGTGCTTTGCTTCTTTTTATGGGCAAATAATATACCATTGTGTGCATATATCACATTTTATTTAACCATTCATTGGTTAGTAGACCTTTGGGTTGTTTTCACATTTTGGCTCTTATGAAAATGCTGCTATTAATATTCATGTTCAAATTTTTCTGTGGACAGATATTTTCGTTTCTCTTGTGTAGATACGTAGGAGTGGAACTGCTGTGTCATACGGTGACTCTATGTTTCACCCTGGAGGAGCTGCTAGACTCTTTTTCAGTAGCTATACATTTCACCTTCCCACCAGCAGTGTATGAGGTCTCCAATTTTCTACATCCTCACCAGTGCTTATTGTTCTGTCTTTTTTGATTTCAGCCACCTAGTTGGTGTGAAGTGATATCTTGTGTGGTTTCGACTTGCATTTCCCTGTTGACTGATGATGTTGAGCATCTTCTCATGTGCTTATTAGCCATTTGTACATCTTCTTTGGTGAAATGTCTATTCAGATGCTTTGTCCATATGTTAATTGAGTCAAGGACTTGTGAGAAATTGGGAGCCACTAGTTTTGAGCAGGTAAATGGAATAATCCGACTCATGGTTTTAACAGGATTATTTTGCTCTATTAAGCATGGACTGCAGGGAGGAAGGACAGAATTAGTGAAGAGCATATTGCAGTGATCCAGTTGAGAGATTGTTGTGGCCTGGACTTGGATGGTAGCAGTGGAATCAGTAAGAAATATTTGGAATCTGGATATATTATATTTTGAAGGTAGAGCTAGTAGGATTTGTTGACAAATTGGATGTAGAGCAAAGAATAAAAAATGAGTCAAAGATGGCTCCACCGCCATGGCAGGAGCATCTGGAAACACAGAGCTGCTGACAATTGAGATGAGAAAGACTGTAAGTGTAACATGTCTAGAGAGAAATTTGGTTTGGTTTTGTTTTTGGTGTTGTTGTTGTTGTTAGCATTCCTCACTACTGTTCAAGCTCTCTGAGGTTGGGAGGGATTATCCCTGTCCTATCCATCACACCCTCCCCCACTTGAAGCATGTCCTGGTACATTAATAAATGAATGTGTGATTGTGTAAAGACAAGCACCAAGGTTTTTTGTTTTCTTTCAATTGAATTTACCAGATTTTTTCAATCTAATGTTAATTTCACATTTATCCTATTTTCTTTTAGCTTCTGATTCAAATTATTCCATTCTTCATAATATGCTCCAGAGCATGGACTTTTAACCAGACAATGCTGAGCTTCTATCTACATATTACCAATATGACGTGCGGCACATTACCTGACTGTTTTGAGTCTCAGTTTTCTTGTACATCAGGAGTACTGATACTCAACTCACAAGAATTCTCTGAGTATTAAATGAGATATCTGAAAAGCCTTCAGTACAAAACTTGACACATAGAAAGAATTCCCCAAATGGTCTCTGTTTTCTGTCTTAGCTTGAATGTGTGTATGTTCACTTACATACATCCACATGCAGAGACAAAATGCATATTGAATGTAATGTATAGTTAATATTTTGATTTGATGTGTCAAATGTATATATTTCATATAAAACTGAATTATTTGTTGTCCCAAATGTGATTTTATTTTCCTCTTACATTAAATGCAGAGAGAAAATTATGGGATTTGGAGTCATAAGCCTGGGGTGGGACCCCCTTTCTACAATTTATTACATATGAGGCTCGTTCTCTCTAAGATTCCATTTTCTTATCTGTAAGATTATGATAAGGATAACTACACTTACCTTATATACCTAATAGGGTTAATGGGAGGATAAAAATGGAATGTGGGTAATAGTACAGTTAATATTATCCAAGTCTTTATTTACTCAATGTCATATGTTAAAATATTTAAGTGATTCTTATTACTTTTTACAACCTATTTTATTTTTGGTAGATATCATTAAAAATACATTTTATTACTGAATCCCAACAAAATAGGAAAAGCATATAGAAACACAATGTCCAATAATCTGTTAAAATGTCTATAGCAACAAAATAATAAAAATCCAGGACATGACTTTAATAGAGGCAATGGTGTGGAACCCACAGCATTTTTCCTGGATTTTATTCAATGACATGTCAGACTCATTATGTTTGATTCATTGGGCTTCAGTGTTTGAAGCTGAGGGCTGCACTTTCTACAACCAATTGTGAAAAAACAAAAGATGGTACAAAAGGATAGTTCAGCATCTTCCTTTCTTTGAAGTGCAGGTCACTGAGAACACTTTAGTGCTGGGAAATGCTGGAGACCATGCTGCTCTGGCCCTGAAGTCCATTTATTTACGTCTGAGGAATATAGCACATAGCATGCATTCAAGAATAGATGTTTGTTGATAACTTTACTCATTACTTCCTTGATATTTGATCTTGAGACATTGTTTATCATGTAGGAAGTATAGGAATTTGGAAAAGAATAAAGCAGATATAAGACACTGATATCTACAACTGATCTTTGAAATGTATCAAAAAGTAAAAGATAAACTGATGGAAGGAGAGAGGGATGGAGAGATGAATTGATATGTGATAAAGCAAATATTGCAAAATGGTATTTTTTTACAGTTTTGTAAACTTTTCTTCTTGTTTGAATATCTTTATAATAAAAATATTTATAAAAGTAAAATGAAATTGGAGCTAGACTATAGAGAGACCAATGAACTGGCTAAGTTCTCTGCTGTTTTAAGAATTGTGGTTACAACAAACCAATGCCTATAAAATAATGAGTAAATTTGATGTTGCTCTTTTATTATTTACTTAGTGTACCAGCTAGACAAGACTAGGTGTAGGCTGTAACAAATTAATCCTTGAATTTTAGTCACTTGTTACCACCCACGTATTTCTCACTATCTTGTCTAGTGCAAGTGGGCTTGGAGCTCTGCTCAAGGACCCAGGCTGACGGAGGCTCCACCATGTGTAAGGTCACCAATCCTAGCAGAGAGGGAAGAAAGCATGGAGAGTCACAATGTAGCTTTCAAATGCGGGCAAGTCTAGTCTTCCATGTGTTTAAGAAATAGAGGAGAACTTGGTATTCCTTAACACCAGTGATATCTTTTATGAGACTGAGCATGAAGTGGAGAAGTCAATGCTCATTGCTTCTTTATTCTTCTCACTTCCCAGTGACAGGTACAAATTGTCATGTATATCCACAGTCTTTGTAGAGCTTGAAAACATAAGACCTGGAGGAACCAATGATACACACCAATACATTGTAGGGATTCAAATTGGTCCTTTATTTGCATGCCTAGATTTTGTGCATGCCTAGAATTCCAGTGTTCTCAGAATTTATCATTGGGTCAAAAGGATTCAGCAGTTACTCTGTGCCTGAAATTCTCTACCGTCATTAGGGAAATAATAGACATGGATCCTGTCCTCAAGTCATAATAATCCTGAGGCAAATGGGCATAATTTTTATAGATGCAATTAAAGGCTTAATTGTAGACACTGTAAATAAAACAGGGTCAAGAAACATGAGTATTACAGCAATAGCAATAGTTGGGGTAATAGTCATAATAGTAGCAGCAGCTAACATTAATGTTGTGCTTACTATGTGTTAGGTAATGTCTTGAGTCCTTTCTAAATATTACCTCATTGAATGTCGCCATCAACTTTATGAGGTTAGTGCCATCATTGACAGATGCTTCATGGAGAAGCAGTGACCTGGGTTCTGTCACTGAAGTGGGTTGGTATTGATCAGAAAAAAGAGATAGATGGAGGCCCCAGGAAAAATGGAATTACATGCAGAAAGTTACAGAAGCCTGAACAAGGAAAGGATGTGGAAGGGCAGGAAGGAGACTGCTCTGATTATGGCCCAGGCTCTGGGAGGGAAAGGAGTTGTATCAGTTATGTATATCCAGATAGTGGGGACCTTGAGAACCATGGACAGTTTCAGTTTTCAATTTTTTTTTCTTTTGGAGAAGGTTTCATGTTTGTTAATAAATTGTAGGGATCCAAATTTGAATAGAATATACAATTTGATGATAATATTGCAAATCATGCCTGGAGCAAGGATAGATGAATCGCAATGTGACAGTGGTATGAGGGAACTCCAATTTTGCCTTTTATTGAGAATAAGCAGTGGAGCAGTAGCAAACTCAGTCAAAACATACCCTTGTATAAGGTGTTTAAGCCAACCACAGTGTGTAGAGGGCTCAGTCCCCAAGACCGTCCTCAATTTCTGAAACCAAGTGCAAGTTTGGGGAATTTCCCAAATCAGCCTTTAACTCAGTAACAGAACTCATTGAAAGCCACTATACTCATGATTATGTTTTATTACCATGAAGAGATTAAAATTAGCCAGAGAAAGAGATGCACAGAGCAGAGACCAGGAGAGTTCTAGATTCGGAGCTTCTCTTGTCTTCCATCCATGGAGTCAGGATGCAGTACTTTTCCAGAATTGATACGTGACATCATGTATAGAGCATTGCCAACCTGGGAAGTTCACCCAAGTCCCAGTGTGACACTTTTTATTGGTACTTCATCACATATTACTGTCAGTTTACTGACTCTCTTTTGGTTTCTGCTTGCATGGTGAGTCTTTCTCCACCCTTTCAAACTATGGTTTCTTATTTTAATGTACGTCTTTTGTCCTTTGTGTTTTTCATCCAGCCTGAAAATCTTAGTCTTTTAATTGAAGTATTTAGCTCATTAATGTTTAAGTTAGGAGCCTATCATTTTGCTGTTTATTTTATTTTTAATTTGCTTCTTTATTATTTCTTTCCTGCCTCTTTAATTGTAATCAAATATTTTTGTTCCATTTTATCTTTCCCATTAGCTTTTGAGTTGTGTATTTTTCTTTTTTTTCAACTGTTACCTCATGTAGGGGTATGCATACTTTTCTGGAAAGGGTCATGAAGCAAGTATTTTTAGCTTTGAGGGTCATATGATTTGTGTGGAAACTATTTACCCCTACAAATATAATATAAGAGCTGCCAGTAGATAAAACTTAGCCAAATAGGCATGGCTGTGTGCCAGTAAAAATTGATTTACAAGAACACGTCACCAGCTGGATTTGGCCCATGGGCCATGATTTGTAGACTCCTGCTTTAGAGATGTATATTTGACCAACAGCAGTCTACCTTATTTCTATTTTTACCACTTCCTCCCCAATATGCAGGAAATTTATAAAGTTTAAACAGTTATGCTTTTCTATTCTTTGTGCTATTATATCATATATTTTATTTATTTACCATCTGAAAAACTCCATAAGACATTATTAATATTGCTGATTTAAAAAGTAATATTTTTATATATACCCACATATATATTATTTCTAGTTCTTAATGCCTTTCTATATTATTGTACTTCTATTTGACTTCATCTACTTGAATTTGAAGAAAATTTAAAAAATTTTTAAATTTATTTTAAGAGAGAGAGCGAGAGAGAGAGCAAGCAGGGAAGGGGCAGAGAGACAGGGAGAGAGAGAATCCCAAGCAGACTACACACTGTCAGCCCAGATCCTGGCACGGGACTCAATGTCATGAATTGTGAGATTGTGACCTGAGCTGAAGTCATGTCAGATTCTTAACCAACTGAACCATCCAGACACCCCTTGAATTTGAAGAATTTTAAAAATATATTTATTATAGTGCCAGTCTGATGAGTGTGACTTCTCTTACTGTTTTGTCTGAGAATGTCTCTATTTCATCTCTATTTCTGAAGGTTATTTTTACTGGTGATTGAATTCTAAGTTGGCAAGATTTTTTCCACCAGCATCTTAAAGGTATCATTTCATTGCCTTCTTATTTCCATGTTTCTGTTGAAAAATCAGTTGCAAAATTATTTTATTATTTGAGTGTATTGTATCATTTTTTTCCTCTGACTACTCTGAAGTTTATGTTTGGTCGGGGTGCCTGGGTGGCTCAGTCAGTTAAGCATCTGACTATTGATTTTGATTTCATGGTTCTTGTGGTTGAGCCCCACATCAGGCTCCAGTGCTGACAGTGTGGAGCCTGCTTGGGATTCTCTCTCTCCCTCTCTCTCTGCCCCTTTCCTGCTTTCTCTCTCTCTCTCTCTCTCTCTCTCTCTCTCTCTAAACAAACAAATAAACAAACAAACTTAAAATTTATCTTCGGTCTTCTTCAACTATACTCTGATATGGCTGGGTGTGGTTTTCTTTATATTTATCCCATTTAGAGTTCCTGACACATCTGAAATCTGTTGGTTTGATATTTTTATCAGTTTTGGAAATTTTCAGTATCATCTTTATAAATACCTCAACTCTGTTTTCTTTCTCTTTTTCTTCTGAGATTCCAATTACATAAAGTCAGATCATTTGATTGTGTTCTGCATGTCTCTTTCTTCTATTTTTTTCTTTTTCTAAGATCTGTGTTTTAATTTGAATATATTTTTAAAAACCGTTTCTTTATGTATTTTGAGAGAGGGAGAGAGAATGTGTGAGCAGGGAAAGGGGCAGAGAGAGAGGGAGAGAGAACCCAAAGCAGGCTCTGTGCTGTCAGTGCACAGCTTGATGCAGGGTTTTATCTCACAAACAGTGAAATTATGACCTGAGATGAAATAAGAGTCAGATTTCTTAACTGACTGAGCCATGCTGGCTCCCCTAAATATTTTTTATTGATTTGTCTTTGAGTTTACTAATCTTGTTGTCTGCTTTGTCAAATCTGTTATTAACATGTCTAATAAATTTTTAACTTAAAAATATTTATTTATTTTGAGAAAGAGAAAGTGCAAGCAGGAGATAGGGAGAGAGAAATCAAAGCAGGCTCTGTGTTGTCAGTGCAGAGCCTGATGTGGGGCTCAATTCCGTGAACTGTGAGATCTTGACCTAAGCTGAAATCAAGAGTCAGATGCTTAACTGTCTGAGCCTCACAGGTGCCCCCAATTTTTAACTTTTTATATTGTATTTCTCAGTTCTAGAATGTGTATTTGATTCTTTCTTTTTTAAAGATTCCAGTTATCTGTTGAAATTGTCTTTTCATTCATTTTGTTTATCTTTTCTCTGTTTTCTTTAAGATATTTATTTTTAAAATCTTTTGCTTATAACTCTGATATGTGTATCAACTGTGGGTTTGCTTGTAATGTTTATTTTTTCTCTTAACTGTCAGTCACATTCCTTACCTATTTACATCTTCATGAATTTTTTTATTATGTATAGGACATTGTATATAAAAGAAGAATAAATGCTAAAATTGATTTTATTTTTCTCCAAAGAGAGTAATGGGTGAACAAATTCATTCTGGTCAGGTCTGTGTTAAGGCTGCCTGGATGCTTTAGTTATAATCTCTTTTCCTTTGCTTCTTAATGTTTGAAGGACAAGACCTGTTGAAAATTCTTTGTAGGTTTCTTCTTTTAGTAGAATTTGTTTCTTAAGCACAAGATATTATGGATGATTTTACTTTGCTTTTTTATCCCAGCTCTCCTGCTTCCTAAGATATCCCAAGACTCAGCAAATTTCCCACTGGGAAAACAGACATGGTCTCGGAGATCCTCTAGATTCTAATTCAACATGGCTGTCCATGGGGTTTATAAAAAACTCTGCTTGTTTTTTTTCTTTCTTTCCTAACAACTCTTTCTCCTATAGCAAGCCCAGTTCATAATCAGTACTTAATCTCAGCAAATGCCTTCAAGGTAGAAATAGACGTCAATATTAGCTCATATAAGAACAACTATTCTTTGTCATATTAAATTCATTTAGTCCTGTTTGCTTTAATAGGTATCCAATGTTTTTAGTAATATGATTTTGATGTGGGAAGTGATGGCCTGTTTGTATCTTTTTTTTTTTTCCTGGTTGTTGCAGTGGGCCTGGTTCTACCCCCACATTCTACTCAGATCCACAAGTTGGGAAAAATTGTAAAGATAAAATAAGAGACCTGAAGCATAATTTTTACCTTACTGGATGGCTTTGGGTTATACTCTTGGACTCTGAGAGTTAATTTTCCTCTGACTTTAGGGATGTTTCATCATGAAACTTTGAGAAGAACTGCCTCCATTTAATTACTCAGCCTCATTTTTTAATTTGTATTTTGGGACTAATCAGGCCTGTCATGGTGTATTGTTCATATACAAAACCAGGAAATAAAAACATAATGAAAGGTACGAAATTACAGTAGTAAGCAACTTACACATTAGAAGTCCTCATAAAGATGTAAAGTTTCATAATTGCATTTGAACATAAAAGTCAGGTATAATTTCTTTATATGCAATTATATATCTCTAACTACTGGCACAAGTACATTTCACTGGGCAAGGACTGAGATTAGACATAGTTTCTGTGAGACTTGTGCAAGCCCAGGAAGATCATCAAAGTTCTTCTAAATATGTGTCAAATACATCTTACAGCTTCCCTCAAGCCCATCATGCAAATGATCAAACTAGAACTTACTTTAGCATTAGCTCTTGGGCAAAACTTAACTTTACATTACTGAGAGTGGGAAAACTCTCTCAACTTTGCTAGAACATTGATTGCCTGGGGAGAGCAAAATTACTCCGAGAAAGTTTTGATTGCGATACAAATACACATATATTTCTTGAGGACTTTGTTTTGATTCCACTACTGTGCTGGGCCTGTTAGGTGCTCAGATACTCTCAGTAAGCCCAGAGCCATTGTTTCAGTCTCGTTCTGCTTCTTCCACTGCTGTTCTTTTAATTATTCCCTTTCAATGTCTTATAGATTATATCTTTACCTTTATCAAATTTGGTTGCTCCACCTAGTCAAATATTTTTGGTATTTTTGTTTTTTATTTATTTTTTAAATTTTTTAATGTTTATTTTTGAGAGAGAGAGAGAGACAGAAAATGAGTGGGGAAGGGGCAGAGAGAGAGGGAGAGACACAGAATCCCCAGCAGTTTCCCCGTTCTGAGCTATCAGCACAGAGCCTGACACAAGGCTCAAACCCACAAAACAAGAGATCATGACCTGAGCTGAAGTAGGATGCTTAACCAACCGAGCCATCCAGGTGCCCTGACATTTTTGATTTTTTAGATCAAACAGAATTAGTTGTATAATTTTAGCAACTTGTCTGTAATGTCCACCTCTAGGGCTTCTTGACGTCATCCCCTTAACCTTTATTCTCCTCAGTCTTTTCTGGACATTTTGTACTTTGTGTGCTTTGTCTCTGTAACACATTTGTGTGTGTACATGTGTATTGAATAGAAGGGCTGATAGAATAGGCTCTCAATAACTCAGATGAATAAACAACAACCTCTTGCATATTGAGGAGAGTATTACAGCGTCCATTGTTCTGTCTTATATGATTGTCTCATTCTGTTCTCACAATAGTTCCCTGAATAAAATTGGTTAGGAATACAGATGCACTTCTATTTATTTATTTATTTTTAATTTTTTTTTTACTTACAGATATACTTTTAGAGAGTAATTATTTGCTTATTAAAGATTAAAATAAAGAAAATAGCAAGGAAGAATTTTTCATATTTATTGTCCAAGCTAACTGGGTTTAGAGCCTAACAATATTGTCTTTTATAGATTTTAAAATGGAAGAGTCTGTGTGAAGGTTATTTGACTTTTTCTGTTTATTTCAACAAGTGGTAGTAGCTAAATAGATGTAAACTGGTGAAAATGAAAATGGTAATTAATCTGAAGTATTATCTGATTGTTCTTTGAATGCAAATGGAGAAAGGGGAAACAGCATTTGTAAAATGGCCCATTATTTCCATAATAGTTCCATTTCCAGCCACTCACAAAAAACATAGACTGTAAGTTAAATAGTATAGTGCTATGCAAATGTCAGCACTGAAACAAATTCCCTAGCATACTCTTTCAATCCATTGCAGTCTGTAAGCTGTTGCAATTTAGACATTCTTGATCTGCATTGGTAACTGTTACGAGTACGGTACTTTTCATTTTTACCTTGTGTTTTAGTTTATATTTCTCAGTTAATCTCCCCAGCAATTCTCTATAACAAATATTCTTTTTTCCATTTCAAAATTAAGAAAGCTGAAGCTTATGGAAGGAAAGTGACTTACGTTAGATTATATGTTAGGATAGGGTCTTGAATTCATGTTCCATAGGAACACAAAAGAAATGTGTATTCTGCTGTTGTTGAATGTTGTCTTCTATAATTGTCAATTAGGTCTAGTTGTTTTATAGGTTATTCAACTTTCTAATATCCTTAGTAATTTGTTGTCTGCTTATTCCCTTATTTACTGACAAACATGTGTTAAATTCTCCAACTATGATGAATATTTGTCTATTTCTTCTTTTAGTTTTGAAACTTTTTTGCTTTAAAAATTTTGGGGTTATACTATTACATGTAAGTTTAGGATTGTTGTGTCTTCCTATTCAAATAACCATCTCTAGTAATACTCTTCTTTTGAAGTCTGTTATGTCTGGTAATGTATCTATTGCTGTATCTATGCAATTTACATTACACCATTATTCTCCAGAGACTAATAGAATGGTATAGACTTCCTCCAAATGGCAGTACTAATAAACTTTTGATAATATATGGATGAATCATTTGCTGAAAATTATAAATTCCAGGTCAAATTTCTTTTGGCTTCTAGCACACCACCAGCTGGTTTTCAACACAAGCCAGTTGAGAATACAAACTCATTCTGAAAAGCCAAGTCATAATTAGAAAGTTAATTTGCTCACCCTCAAAATCACATAATGAACACCAAAGCCAAATAGAAATTACTTTTGTATTATCCTTTATTTTGGACTATTTATCTCCTTGATTCCTTTATTAATGTGGATAATTAAGAGTTGGGTATATTAGAATGGTAATTTTAGTCTGCACCTTGTCTACATAGAGCCATTTATTAGCACCTATCTTTGACACAGCATCCATCATATATTTGTAGTTAGATATCTCTGTGGTGGATGCACTAAAAAATGTTTCAAATAATTGCAGCAGGTGGGATTGGACCAATTTTGAGGATGAACTCATTTGTGAAGATGGGGGAGTGGTTATCTGGGTGTTAAGAGTTGGCACTACATTTCCACTGCTACCAATTCTCATCGCAAAGGCTGAATGAATATTCCCAACCTGCCTAAAGGTCAAGCTACTGCCCAAATAGATAACAAAGAAACTTAACTCAGGAAATCTCCAACTAGTTCGTCATGGGACATCAAAGTTTTATTTGGTACAATTTCAAACCAACTGCTTTAGTCAAGCCATCAGTGGTAAGGGATGATGGCAGAAAAATTGACAGTGCCCTTCCATTCCCTGATTTGTTCAGACTGATGCCTTTCATTTCTCTTTATTCAGAAATTTCTATTTCTATATTTTTTCTCCAGCCACATAGTTACTAAGTCATACCCCATAAATCATAAGACTGTGGGAGAAATGAAACACAGCACCTTTTTGCAGAAATGTTAAGAAACCTAAGCCTGGATGATGATGGGGAGAAAAACTGGTTGTGCTGTATTTCTCATCCTAATATAAGAGCTTCCACTTCTCTGTGAAAATGTTCAGTGGCTGTTGAGTCCCCCACTCTACTTCTGAAAAATTCAGAGACTTTTTAGTGCCTCCAACTTTATTGATGAGCCTGTCTTTAAACCTGTAATCTTCACTAAACAGCAGCTTCAGATAGAAAGCTCTATAGAAAGGATGAAGTCTGCACATAATCCATCCCCTTTCTAAAATTTTGAAAGGTGGGTTTCAAAATATATGGCGAATATGGCCATTAATTTAACTTTTCATATAAGAGCAAAAGTCAAAGGTAATAAAGATCCAAATTGTTCAATGAGTACAGAATCTAGAAGTGAGAATGAATCTCCCTTATGTGTGCATTCATTTGCATCCTTATTAACTGGACAGAATCTTATGGGAATATTTATATACAGTCAGGTTGAGAAACAGAAACATAGAGCTTGTCCTGTTTCATCATGCACATGCTGTTTCCACGTAGTGGAATCAAGGTGAATGATTTGGGTCTATAAAGAGCCAATATCCACAGAGATTTATTAAGGCTCTCCCAGTTTGGACGCTAGTGGCTGTGGCTGTGTCAGAGTCATGAAACTCAAGAGTCTTATTCCCACATCAATTGTTAGTTTTCTAAAATAGTTTAGCTATGGGCATTTCCACACAGCAGTCTGCTTTTCTGGTGTTCAAAATAAAGGAACGTACCAAATTGAGTGATTTGGGGACTGTTGAGACATGCCCAGGACCAGCTATTAAAGCTGTTCTTATGTTCTCGCAAATCTTCCTCCAAATTCATTATTGTTTTGCCACATCCTGAGGCAATTGCACATTCACAGAAGGTAAATATTAAGCAAAAGTGAATCTCTCATTGTTCTTCATCTGACTTCTGCTCATAGTAATTTACCCACTCACTGTCACTTTATAGAATCTGTATAAGTCAAACCAGACCCTTCCATACCATCTTCCCCTCATTCAAGGTCAAATCAACTCAAATTCTTCTTTCACACATTATGTTTTTATTTACCTATCTCCACCTTAACAATCTCTATACCCCACATTCTTTCAGCAATTATAATTACATATATCTTTGATTTACTTATATTTTTATGTTTATTTATTATCACTCCATTCGTTCATCCAACAGCTATTTGTTGAGCACCTGCTATGTAGCAGACATTGTCTGATTTATTGGCACGTGACAAAAGAGACAGTCTTCCATGGCATCCTGTTAATTATCCCAACTAAATGTCTCTTTAATCCAACCATGCTCTGCCTGCGCTCACTATCCTTGTCTAGAGTTGTTCTTTCTAGACTACTGCCATGGCCTCTCCACTGATCTTTCAGGATCCACTGTGGTCTTCTGCCCATCTATTCTCACATGGCATGCAAAATGAACTGTCCAGAAATCAAAACCAATTATGTTGCCGCATCCCAGTTTAAAACTGTTAAATGACTTCCCATTGTCCTAAAATAAAGAAAAAAATCTTAAAACATGGCTATAAAGACCTGCATGATTTATCCTTGCCTATCTTTTCAACCCTGCCTTGTGCCTCACTCTACCTGTCTCTCTGTGATTGGCCACTCTTACACACCATGTTCCCTCTTACTACAGGGCCTTTGAACTTGCTGTTCCTACTCTTTCAGATGTTCTTTCAATCCCTCCACCTGTTAACTCAGACCTCAGCTCCATTGTCACAACCTCAGGGAGTCTCTTCTGAAAGCTTCCTTATCAGGTGAAATCCCCATCTGTCGGCTCTAATAGTACTCAGTCCTTCTCCTTTTTGTACTTCTTGCAAAATTCCTATTCTATACTTGCTGGCATGGTCATTTAGTTAATATCTGTTTCCTCCATGAGATTATGAGCCTCATGATGACAGGGGCCAGGTCTAGCTGTGTCTTCTGCTATACTCCCAGCCTCCAGAACAGCGTCAGGCAGATAGTATTCCACACATTCTTACAGATTAATGAATATTTTAAATGTTATCTCACCAGAGGTAGAATCTGAATTCAAGGATGGAAGATAGATGTGTCCCTCAGGAGCCACATAAGTTCTCTGAATTTGTATGCAAACAATTTTGTGATTATAGATTTTATTTTCTGTGATGATGAGAAAGAGTTCTCAGCTTTTATCAGACTCTAAGAGGAGAAAGTGGTTCTAAAAAGTTAATAAGTACTTGAGGGAGACTCTGAGATTTTATTTTTTTTGTTTTATCACCCCTTCAGACTGGGCTACTCACACAACCTTTATTTCATCAAGGACATGGCATCATATTTATGAAGGCCCAGAAGAACTGTTGCTCAGTGAAAACATTAAGCAAATTCAGAAACAGTAGGAGTTGTTATGAATCTGAATGAGAATTCAACTTGAATTTGTTTCCCTGAGTTCTTTCTTTAAAGAGCAGAGACCTGGCCACAAACAAGAGAGGATTAGAATGTAGAGAGCCTATGATGGGTATAGACTTATTGCTAAGATTCAGTGGTCCAGTGGGAATCCATGGCTGTTGGATGTTAATGCAGAGTGACAGACTGATGCTTCGAGTAGATTTTTTTCTCACACAAACAAGTCTCTAATTAAAGCATTTTATGTTTATATAGTTGTCACATCCAATAATTTAAAATTACCCTAATTTAAAACAGCATTTAAGAAACTCTAATTAGACTGTTAATATTATGAATTTTCAAGTACTCATGTTCTCTTTTCCTGATTGAAATAAAGAGAAAAAAAATTCCCCCACATCAGCCAGTCAGCACCTGATTCTTGAGGTGACAGTTAACGTAAGGTGAGCATATGGTATAGATCATCTGCAAATGGGTGAAAAAATCCTACATTCCTTACTCAATTTCTCATTCAAGTCAGGGAGCAAATTATTAATTTCCTCAAGCAGTTTTGTTGATGTCATAAAATAAGAGAAGAGTTTAGCTTTAAGAGATTCACAAATGTCAGTAGCTCCCCAAGAGTTACTGATTTAAAAATCTGTTCCTCTCAAAAGAAAAAAGCAGGGGGGAAAAGTAAACACAACAGAAAAAAAGATCAAGATGAATTTGTTTCAATATTGTGTTTTAAAATGAAAGTCGGAATAGATTTGATGTCTGTTTATATGGAGAGGAAGGTCATATTTTTTTTCTTGATTACAACACCCAAAAGAAATGCAGATAGTTAGCAGTCAGTTTAATTTCTATCACTTTGACTGAAAAAGTTGTGCCAATTAAAGATGCCTGAAGCTCTTCAAGCTTAGAACATTTCTGCTAGTACTTTTTCTTCAATTATTCTGAAGCACTAAATGTGAAAACAAATCTCTTAGATTACCACAGGGCTGGAAAAACAAGAGCTGAAAAAAAAAAAAAAGAGCCAGAGACAAACCAGACCAAAGTATAGTAGTGCCACCTTCCTGATAGGAGCACAAGGCTGTGTTCCTGCAGGAAAGAATTTTCAGATGGAAAGTGAGGGGGAAGTATCGCCATCCCTTACAATTCATCAGTTTCATCTTTGGAACCTACCCAAGGGAAACTCACAAGCTTGTACAACTGGGGGATATGTGCAAGATGGTTCATAACATCCTTGATTAGAGTGCAACTCTACAAACAACCCAAATGCCCAGCAGTCAGAGACGAGATGAGTAAGTGGGGAGTATTCATACAATGGCATGTTAAACAATAGTCAAAACAAACAACTACAGGGGTAACTTTAAAATATGGATGGATCTTGATGATGTACTATTAAGTGAAAAATGTAGGTCTCAAAATATTGTGACATGATATCCTTTTTATTAACTGGAAAACAACTAAAACAGATGCAAGTAAATTGTATAAAAAGACAAGCCAGTGAATGATGGGTATGGAATTTAGGACCATGATTATTTTGGGCTCATGTAGGGGAGAGGCAGGAATTTGAGATAAGACATGACTAGTTGTAGATTTTCCTTAAGGACCTGGCTTTTTGCTTTGGGTGATGGGTTTGTAGGTGCTTAGGACATTATTAAAAATAACTAAAGTGAGTGACGATGCATGAACCAATGGCAAATGTGTGTCTTGAATTAAAAGAACCAGTTTATGGGAGAGAAAACCCAAAAAAAGATACTTTATGGAGTTCCTGATGTTGAGACTGGAAGAGTTGGGAAAGGGACTTGAAGGAATCTGTCAAGTTACTTACTATTGGTTTTCTTTCATAAGAAAACAAATTGTTTTGCTGAAATACTGAAAGTAAAGCTTCACAAAATTCAGAGACTTGGGAAAAGAACAATGAGACAAGTTAAAAACATAAGACTTATTTTTCCCAGAAGAATAATAGAGAATGAAATCCAGGGACTGTACATCCTATTCTTTAGGGCCAACTCAAATTCACTTCTTTTTCATATAGGCTTAGTATTTTTGAACTCTTAAAAAGAATTTTAAACACATCCACAAATGGAACAGTATAATAAACCCCCACATGTACACATCTCCCAGATTCAACAGTTATCATTTTATGAGCACACTATAGTTTTACCTCCTACTCCATATCCCTTCCTGGTGTTTCGGAAGCAAATTCTAGATATCATATTATTTTTACATGTAAATAATACTAGATATGTCTCTAAAGGACAAGGACTCTCCTTCATACAAATAATCACAATACCATCATTATATAATTCCTAAAAACAATAATAATTCTTTAATAGCACTGAATTATCAGCCAGTGGTTTATTATTTGCAGTTTGTTTTAAACAGGACCAAAATGAGGTCTCTTAAGTATTTTTTAATCTGTATTTCCAGTCCATTTTCTTTCTTTGCATTTTCATTTATACTTTGTTGAAGAAGCAAAGTCCTTTGTCATGTAGTTTCCCAATAATGTGCTTATTGTATCCATGTTGTGTATTGTAACTTATTCCTTAGTCCTTAGTCCTCTGTATTTCCTGAAAATTAGTAGTTCAGTCTAGAGGGTTAATCAGATTAAGGGTCAATTTTGGCAAAACGATTTTATAGATAATGGTGTGTACTTCCACCAAGAGAAAAATAATGTCCAATCTCTTCTTTTATAATGTCAGCAACCATTGATGATCATTAGTTAATTCATTAAGTGATATAGAATAATGATCTTCTAATTTGATCTTCCTTCCTTCCTTCCTCCCTCCCTCCCTCCCTCCCTCCCTTCCACCCTCCCTCCATCTCTCTCTTTCCCTCCCTCTCTCCCTCCCTCCTTCCTTTTTCTTTTCTTTTTCTCTTTTTCTTTTCTTTCTTTCTTTCTCTTTCTTTCTTTCTTTCTTTCTTTCTTTCTTTCTTTCTTTCAGCTTATTTATTTTAGAGAGGGAATGAGAACAAGCAGAGGAGGGGCAGAGAGAGAGGGAGAGAGAGAGAGAATTCCAAGCAGGCACCCCGCTGCCATTGCACAGACTAATGCAGGGCTCAAACTCACAAACCTATGAGATCATAACCTGGGCTGAAATCAAAAGTTGGATGTTTAACCGGCTGAGCCACCCAGGCTCCATTTCTTCTTTGTTTATTATTATGAAATCAGAAGCTGGAATCATTCTATAAAGAGAAAACTGCCCTCATTGATTATAATTACTTTGAGGTAATTCTTAAGCATTCTCTATGTGAAATGAATAAGGTTTTTGGTATTGTTATGAATTCATGGATTGAAACAGATTTGATATGTTTCAATCTTTTGGAATTATTATCCAAATTGTCATTGAGATTGTTCCCTCTTAGGACAGTCGGAGTATATTCAAGTGGTCCCTGAGTCCTTTTGATATCACACTGGTAATCTTTAACAATTTCTTTGTTTTCAGTCATAATGCTTTATTCTAGGCTTATCATGAACATTTCCTGCTCCAGACTTAGAATTAGCCACTTCTTCAAAGAGTTTTGGTTTCTTTTAGTGAGAACTGATATTTAGAGACCATACTGCAGGAATCAGAGGTGCTTATTGCTGTTGGATTCCTCATTTTTACATGCCTTTTCAGTGGAGAATGATGTGACATATTTTTTAAAATTCATTATGAATTTGTATTGAAACTTTCAAATCTAATTCAGGATTACAGGGTTTTGTTTTTACTTAACCTCCTCAAGCTACATCTAAATCTTCTTCTAGCCTTGCCTAAATTCCCAGTTTTCAATGAATATACAGTATTATTCATTTACTTTGTTTCACATTGCCAATAATAACAGTTTCACAATAACAATATCAATCCCACCTCTAACAATGAATGAAAACTGTCAAAGATGTCTAATAGTTCTTTTTTCTCTAGCATATATGCCACTGGAGGGTATAGTCAGATTACTTCTTTTCTAAATTTGACATAATTCTCTGTGGTTTTGCCACCAAATAGATCCACAGTTGGGCTCATCTATTTCATTTTAATTTTAGTTTAACACCATGTGGATTTTACAAGTGTTACTGGTTTGTTTTCACCTGCTTTTATTTTCGAGTTTATAGGGATATCTTACCCCTTAGTGTCATAGTAGATGACATTGTTCTTTGTAAATAATAGTTCTGTTGACAGGATCTACTAAAGTTGAATATATGCATGGACTATGACCTAGCAAATTTACTCTTAGTTATACATCTAACAGAAAGGCACATATATGTTCATCAAAAGACTCATTATAAAAGACTTATCAAAAGACATATCAAAATACGTATTAAAATGTTCACAGCCACAAACTATCCTAAAATTCGTATGGAACCACAAAAAACCCCGAATAGCCAAAGTAATACTGAAGAAGAAAACCAAAATGGGAGGCATCACAATCCCAGACTTTAGACTCTACTACAAAGCTGTCATCACCAAGACAGTATGGTACT
>CM053566.1:67387479-67420829 GCA_028646485.1 Cryptoprocta ferox | reverse complement strand
GGGGGGTGATGGTCTTGGTGGAGGTCACTTGTGGGGAAGAGCACTGGGTGTTATATGGAAACCAACCTGACAATAAACTATAAAGTTTAAAAAAAAATAAAAAATAAAATGTTCACAGCAAAAGCTTGAAACTACTGAATTGGCCGTCAATGGTAACATGAATAAATAAGTTGTGATATATTCATACTATGGATTTCTATACAGCAACAAGAAAAAATGATCCATAGCTACACATAATAATTCAGGTAAATCTCACATAGTTTTGAGAAAAGAAGACAGACACAAAAGAGTACATGTTGTATGATTGCACTTATATAAGATGTAAAAATAAAAAAAACTAATCTATATTAGAGCTCAGTATACTTTATAGTGAGTAGTGTCTGGAAGAAGACACAGGGAGAACTTCTATGGGTGCTGGTAATATCTATTTCTTGATCTTGGCACATCATCAATTTGTGGATATTTATCAATCTGGACACTTATATGAATTTCATAAGTTTATTATGCTGCAATTAAAAATGAAATTAGCTGCTTCATAGCCATCACCCTAGCTCTATCATTTAAACATACTTTTCCTCTAATTTGAGCATGGAAAAGAATGGTGATAGTAAATGGATTATGAAACATTAAATAATAAATACACGTGTCCATAGTGATAGTTATAAGTATGAGGACAAACTCTTCTTTATAGAATAATTTCACTTAATACATGAGGAAAGAGTGATAGATTTAAAAAGCACTATTTTACAGCCACCAGGATAATAATCAATATACACAAGGAGGGATCATCAGTTGTTGCTAAAATGTGGGTAAAATATCCACCAGCCTCCCTCCCATCCTCAGAGATTGCTTATCAGTTTCTAAAGGGGAAGAGACACCTTTCCAATGGAGCGACTTGTTAGATACTGCTTTACAAAAGGGATCAACCTTATATAGAGCTTGTCCCAATAATGAGATGAATTGATACGTGGCATCAGATATGATGTACTGGGATGTAAACAACTGTACTGATGTAGTATTTTTGTTAACATGTTTACCTGCATCAAAGCATGAAGAAACAAATTCAGACTTTTGCAGATGCTACAAGACACTAACCTAGTGTCTTCGAATGTCAACATCAGTATCATAGAAGGAAAACAAAAAGGTGGAGGAAATGTTAAGATTTAATAAAACGTAATACGTAATCTGTTACTTATAGAAAATCACTGTAAGAGCATTTGGAGGACAGTTATAGAAATCTGAACATGGATTGCATGTTATAGGATATTATTCTTTCGATGTTAAGAGTCTTGGGTATGATACTGGTATTGGAGTTATATAGAATACTCTTTTTTGTAGAGATAAATGCTTAAGTACTTAGGAGTGCAGTGCTGTGATGTCTGCAACTCACTTTCAGTGGTTCAGCGAACGTAAGTCCATGCACACACACAGGCACAGACAATGCAAATGTTGTGTGCTTAGTGAGGTATTAAATTAGTGATAGGTGATTGATAAATAAAGGTTCAGGCTCTACAAGGATTGACTGCACTATTTTTAAAACTATATATTAGGTTCCACATTTTGCCAAATAAAATATTGGAGAAAAATTGTGCATGTGGACATTTAAAGTAATTTTTCTTAATTTAATTCAACTTAATAATAATAAGCACCTAATGTACTCTGGGAAGTATTCTTTTTGTAAATATGATAGTAAACAAGATACGATATCTGCTATGCAGTAAAGGGTTAATTCATCAGGTTTGGGGTGCTTAATTCTTATATTTTCCAGAGAAAGAACTCGACCTTGAGCAACTTCTGGAAGATAACCTCTGAGCCCTTGGAACATCCTGCCTGATAAGCATCTTTGTATATCTGAGACTTTGGGCCAAACCAGATACTTTATGCTAAACATGTGATTTACAGTAAATGCCTGTTTTTGTTTGCCTGAGGTCCTGAGCCATGCTGCATCATTTTGCCCTTGGGGTGGGGGAATGGCTGGAGACTGAGTAGTCAAGGTCATATGGGTTCTTCATACCTACCTTATCGTAGACACCAACATTTGTGTAACATACCCTGGTTAGCAAAACTTTGTACATGTTGTCACACATGCCAGGAGAATTAAGCACCATCCATGTAACTTCACTAGGAGAAGTTGTGTGAAACTCACATATGGTGTCTGCTGGATTTTGCCCATGTGCTTTTTGTCTTGTTGATTTTAATCTCTACCCTTTCACTGTAATAAGTCTCAGCCACAAGTATAATAGTCTTTCTGAATTCTGTGAGTCCTTGTAGCAAACCATAGAACCTGCAGGCAGATTTGGGGATTGCTGCCTTCTAGGAAATTTTAGTCTAGTTGAGGAATCCAATAAAGTACCATGGACAATGCCAACTCAGTTGCAGTCCAAGGGCAAGATGGCAGTTCTTGGAAACTTGGAGCATGACCATAACTTGTTCTGCAAATCAAGGGAGACTCCTAGAAAAAAGTAATGTAGCTGTCCAATTTTTCCAGCACCGTTTACTGAAGTAACTGTCTTTTCCCCATTGTATCTTCTTGCCACCTTGTCATAGATTAATTTACCATATAAGTATGTATTCATTTCTGGGCTGTCTGTTTTGTTCCATAGATCTATGTGTCCATTTTTATGCCAATACCACACTGTTTTGATTACTATAGCTTTGTAATATATCTTAAAATCTCATGATACCTCTGGTTTGTCTTCTTTTCTCAAGATTGCTTTGGCTATTCAGGATCTTTGTGGTTTTTTTTGCAAGTTTTAGTAATATTTGTTCTGGTTCTGTGAAAAACGCTGTTGATATTTTGATAGAGATTTCATTGAATCTGTAGACAGCTTTGGGTAGTATAGACATTTAAACAATACTACTTCTTCCATTCCATGAGCATGGAATATCTTTCCGTTTGTTTGTGTTGTCTTCAATTTCTTTCAACCACATTTTATAGTTTTTAGAGTACAGGTCTCTCATCTCCATGGTTAAGTTTATTCTTAGGTATTTTATTATTTTTGGTGCAGTTGTAAATGGACTTGTTTTCTTAATTTCTTTATGCTACTTTGTTATTAGTGTATAAAAAGGCTATCAACTTCTGGGTATGAATTTTGTATCCTGCAACTTTACTGAATTCATTTAGTAAGAAGTTTAAAATTTTAAGTGGTTAATTTGTCAATCTTTTCCTGTGTAGATTTTGAATTTACTGAATGCTTAGAGTATAAAATTATAAATGAGTTAGTTTGTGATTTTATTATCTATCCCAAGATTATAAAATTATAATTGTATTTTTAAATTTTAGGTATTTAATCATACATAATTCATTTTTATGTCAGGTGGAAGAAAGGGTCCTGATATAGATTTTCTAAATAGAAAATTATATCATATGCTAATTAAGTTATATCTCTTTTTAAATGTTCATATCTCTTATTTTCTTTCCACATCTTATAGCATTGGCTGGGTCTTTCAGAACAATGCTGAGTAATTCTAGTGATTCTGATCATTCTTGTTTTGTTCTGATTTTAATGGTGATGCGTCTAAAATTCCAGTACATGAAATGTACTGTAGGTTGATATCTTAAGGAAGTTTCCTTTTCTTTTTACTTTCTTTGAGGTTAAAAAAATTTTTTTAAATGTTCATTTTTGATAGAGAGAGAGTGCAAGCGAGCATGAGTGGGGGAGGGGCACAGAGAGAGGGAGACATAGGTTCCATAGCAGGCTCCAGGCTCTGAGCTGTCAGCACAGAGCCCAATGCAGGGCTCGAACTCACAAATTGTGAGATCATGACATGAGCCGAAGTCAGATGCTTAACTGACTGAGCCACCCAGGCACCCCCGAAGTTTTTTAAAAATAAGAAATAAATATGGAATTTTATCAAATGTTTCTCTATCTTTTGTTGGGAGGATGGTATGGTTTTTCTACTTTACTCTGTGCTGAAAATAACATTAATGAATTCCCTAATGTTGAACTGTTCTTGCTCTCCTAGAATAAAGTCTACTTGCTTGGGCTTTATTATTCTTTTCATACAGTCAATTTATTGTCTTATTTAGGATTCATCAGATATGTTAGAATATAAGATGGTTCTGTATTGTTCTTTTGTTCTGCTATTCTTTTATTTTGGTTTCAGGAAAAATATTAGCCTTGAGAATTCCTTGGAAAGATTTCTATCTTTTTTTTTTTCGTACTTTGGAAAAATTAAGTAGCATATGACTCATCTTTAAATCATTTGGGCCTGATATCATTTTGGAGGTCATGGTACATCCCAGATATATGAGGAAACTTACTGTTTAAACATGCTGCTTTTTATTTTTTACTTGAAATGCCCCCAAGATTTAATATTTCTCTATGTTTTTCCAAAGACAATTACACTGAGAATGAAGCTTGCACTTAGTAAGCCCTCCAGGTATCAGGACCCACTTCCTTAGAAGGCAGTGGGGAGTTATAAGTAACAAGTACCGTTTGTTCCCTAACATGCTGTAATTTACACCAAGGCCTTTATTTATGTATTGAACATGAGTGAGCATGTATTTGAGGTCAATTTACCTTTAGCCTATAAAGTCACATCTGGAATCTGGAGTTAAATAGCACCACGTGTGCACTCTGTTATAGCGAGGTGTGAGCCTCCTTTTATAGAGTAATGCCCTAGCCAGCTTCCCAGCGAACACACTCAGTAATTTGTCTCTGTTGAGAGTAGATCTTTGTCTCTACTTACTTGCCTTGTTTCTTAACTCTCCCGAGAGATAAAAGAGGTCATTTTTTCTTTCTTTTTTTTTTTCCGTTTTTCAGTTTGATTGGTGAATGTTGCTGTATAATTTGTTTTTTCATTTTGGACAAAACTGTACACTACTTTTATTATTATTTCATGGGTATTTGGGACAAAATAATATTTATACTAGCCAGCTACATATGTATGACTTACCATCATGGTTTCAGCAACTTTGAGGGGAGAGTCTGGTGAGCAAAGAAGCAAAGTTTTATTCCAAAATGGCATTTGCTCAGGGAACCACAGCCCTCAGAATAGGATTGTCCTGGTATTTCCCATAGAGTCCATTACTTAGCTGCCCAGTGGACCTTGCTTTTCTCCATTACTCCCCAACCCCTGTCCTATCTTCAACACTGTATTAATGTTTTCTTCAGAAATATTGTCACTAATTGAATTGTCAAATTCATTTGTTTGTACCTATTATCTGTCTTTCCCCTAAAATGTAGGCACTATGAGACTCTTGACTTTGTCAATCTTATTTCCATTATATTCTCAGTGCCCAGGACAATGGAACACTCAATTAATGAATATAGGATTAAAGGCCAGGATCTGGAAGCCTGGCTGTCACCCAGAGAGGCCCTCATATGGAAGCAGGGTCCCTGAGGTTTCCCACTGAGCAAGGCAGGTCATTGAATCCCCCAAGACTTGCCTGGTGGGAGAGTGGCTTGGGACTTTGCAGGCAGGATTTGAGGTATGTTACCTATCAAAGTTCTTGAGCATGAGTGGATGTTTTCCCAAGGAGTTTACGTTAAAGAGGAAGAATGGCATCTGCAGTCTGCTCATGAGTCCTTGAAAGGTGGCGTGCCTGTCATCATCCTCTATCTCTTCATTCACTGTGCTAAGCTTTTCATGCACTGAAGTGTGGCTGAGTGCAATGTTAGTTGTTGGTATCATAAAATCAGAGGCATGGTTTTGACAGGAAACATTCCATACCTGTCTTTGATTACTTGGGTTAGCTTAACCTCAATTAAGGAAATGGAGCATTCACCTGATGAATTCAAGGTGGGCAGATGGAGCTGACACAGCTGTCTGGGATGCCAGGTGGAGGGAGGGAATTTAGACCCAAGCGAGAGCAACATCTTCTCAGTTAGCAAATGTGCCATCTGCTCCTCTATGATTGTTTTTAAAAGGAGGCACTTTAACTCTTTCAGGGAACAGCTTTCCAGGATAGCCGTTGGTATTCGAGTCACCTGAAGGAATGTGAACTGGTTTCCAAGGAGCAGTTTGGTCCCTTTGGCCTGACATGAGCAGGGAAAGAACATGGGGCATCGTGTGCGTATGGACCATTATCAAGACTCATGTGACACCTGTGAAGAGGCCGGTAAAAATAAGAGTTGTCTCATTTTCAGATAAGAAGCCAAGGCAGCTAAGCCAAAGACCTGGTCTTTGTGCTGTAAAACAGAATGCTGGGGGTCGGGGGCATGGAGGGACACATAATCACATGGTTTCACTTAATTCTGGAGAATCTTAATGAAAAATTGTAGTACAGTTTTCATTTTGCTTTGTTGCTGCTCAGCCATTTGGAGTGGAATTTTCTACCCGAAACAATAGATTAACACATGTTTATTCAGCTAATCTGTTTTGCTTTTTTGTGTCACCTGCTATTCCATTCAGCAAACTATTTGTGTCTTGAAACGAAGCTTTGTGCTAGGTGCTATTAAGGATATGAGGCCAAATAAGCTAAAGCTGCTCTGTATCATATGCGTAGCCTAGTGGAGGAATCAGATATATGCAAAAATAATTCTAATACACCAAGAGATTTTGGTAAATTCTGAGACCTCCTTCTCTTTTTGTGCTTTGGTGTTGTCTAAATCTGGGCTAAAGAGTGAGACATGAACTCCATCTTTTTCTGATTGAATTTATTCCTGCCATTCCATATTAAATCCTTTAACAAACTTCAACTTCCCTAGCTCCCAGGTTCCCTGGTTTAAGAGCAGAATAGAAAAAAGGTAAGTTCTAAGGGGGGGGGGCAGCAAGGGAGGAGCAAACTGGGAAGAGGAATAAGGAAACCTGCATATATGGAAAGACTAGCTAATATAAAATAAGAAAAGGGGTCTTAAAGCCATTTAGTTTTCAGGTTGATTCTGAGGAAACAAAGACAGTCATGCTGTGGGGGAGACATATGGGATGAGCCAGAAAGCATGTGGCCCAGAGACATGGTGCCTTATAGGAATGAGGAGCAGGACTCTGATTAGTTCTCTGCATTGGGACAGGGGCCTGACTCCTATTAATCCCTCTTTCTGTCTACTGGCTCACAGAGTAGTATGAAATTGACCAATATATATGCATGCAAGTCTGATGAGCTCTGTTTTGAAATTTTGGGATCTTGTGGCAAGTAGGTGAAGGAATGGGCATAGTGGATCTTCTTCCCCTGGAGGACCGTTGCCAGGGGAAAACCCAGGAGCAAAGTGCACCAGAAAGAATTCTCCTACCAGTCTTTTTCCCCTGTGAATGATTTCCTGTTCTGTTTGTACAAACCTCACATTTGCTCGTTGTTTGCTATTTTTTTTTTTTTTTTTTTTTTTTTTTTGCACCTGTATGTGGTGTTTCCTTTGCTTTGGTCATGGAGGTGGTTTTTAAAAACTTGTTCCCATTGTCAGACTGAAGTCTGAGCTGAAAATGAATTTCCTTTTAGGAAGAAATATGGATACCATGCTACCTTCTATGTAGCACGTTTTCCAGCATTCTCTTGTCAACAACCAATCCAGAGTTTGCTGTTTATCCTGTTTTCTTCCTACTTTTATCTGAGGCACAATTTAAAAAGTCAAAATGTTTTTAGATACAGGGGAAATGCAACAATAGCAGTGGTCTAAGCTCACTTTCTTCAACTGTTATTCCCATGCTTGGCCCACAATTCCCTGATATGGAAAGTTCCAGAGGAAAATGGCAACATAGACATGAGCATGTGACTGGTTAAGCTGTGGTATACGAGGGTGTATTCGTGTCTCAGGATTGTGTCTCTTGAGACATGGGACTAGATCTCTGCCAGCCCTTGCCTTGCCCACCAGAAGGTGGCTGATTAATTGTTCTGAGCTGGATATCTGGCCAACATTGAGGAAATTTTAATCTTTCTCTATGAACTAAAGTTCATAATCTAAGGGAGCATTATTGATAACAAATGAATAATCTTTGTAGTTCCTGTCAGGGTCCTAGAAGTTGCACTCCTGAGGTCCCAGAGGGGAAAGCTGAGTGAGGAGATGAATTATGGGGAAAGGAGAAAAGGAAAAGGAAAAAGAGACCTGTGCTTCTGTTCCATTTGCTTTCTTTTCTTCCTCCTTTCCCTTATTCTCTGCCCTCTCTTTTGCAGTCTCCTTTCCCTTCCCACCTCTTTCCTTCTAGATAACGCCTCATCTTTTATCATGTGCATAAATCTGGCCTCTTTTGACTTTTCCAGTATGTCCATTCCACCCATTATTACCAGCCGGCCCAAATGAAGTAGAATGTTTTCTCAGAATGGTTTCCTAGTCTTCTTTGTTCCTTTGGTAAAGGGACACCTTCTGCACTCTCTGTGGTATTAGGGACACCGTCAATCATTGGAACCCACCTTTTGCAGGATGGTCAATCAGAGAAACCCATCCATATGGCCTAAGATTTTGGCTCAGAGATGGATGTGTGACCATTTTACCCAAGCAGAGCAATCAAAGTCTTCCTCGGGAGTTGTTGTAGAGAAAGAAGTTCTTTTTCCATTGAGATTGCCAAACTGGGGCAACTAAGAACCTGTCAGGGCTATTTTGCTTGCTACATAGGGGGTTGCTCTGGAATGTAAAGCCAAGAATTAAAAACAGAAGTACAAGATGGAAAAGAAGACTAGCTTAGACACCACCTCCTGAATTCCAGAATCTCTAGCCATGACTAAAGCCTATGGAACTCCTGAATCTCCCAGACATAGGATCCAAGAAACGTCTTTTATGTTTAAGCTAGCCTCAGTTGGGTTTTTATTGTGAACCTATTGGCATAACAGAGATCAAATGACCAAGTAGTAGAACTTTTTAGAAGTATTCACAGTTTAACTAGAATTGGTTCTTGTTTGTTCCTACCAATAGAATCTCAACCAATATTCTGGGAGACCACTGCCTAAAGGATCATAGCCTGTGTTCTACTTTGGCATTGTCCAAGTCTCAAATACAATCCCACAGGTTGTTTATAGATTGTTTAACTGGCCTTATGTCCACTCTGGTCTTCTTCTTGTATATAACTCATTATTTTTGTTAGATATTGTCTGTTAATATCCCTGCTCTTCTTCCTTTCTCTTTCTTTGCATGTTGGTGCTAAAAGTCTGGAAATTACATTTCTCAAAGTCCTAATCAGCAGGGTTCCAGTTAGAATGTGCAAATGAGAGTCACTTTGGTGAGGTCTAGAAGGTGTCTGGAAAGTTCAAGTCATTCCTCTTTAGCATCAACTATGGAAATGTATGTGGGTGTCAGCAGATGGCAGATGTGGGTTTTTGTGAGTGGTTTCTGGGGTCCTCCTGAAAGCCACTTCAGTAGGGTAGGCAACTGACTTAATTGGTGGCAGCTTTCTACTGTTTCTGGGCCTCTGCCCAAGGACTAGCTAGTGGAGCTACAGGTAGCCAAAATCATTGGCAGGGGCTACCCTCTGATTCTGACTTTTCTGATTTCCTGAAAGCCAGCAGCCCTCCTGACCATTGTCCTCACAACCCTCTCAGTGTTTATGGAAGCCTCCTGTTTCCTGTATTTAATATCTTCTTAATTGAGATCCCTAGAGTGGCTTCTATATTTCTGACCAAATCCTGACTGAATCATTTTATTATCTTGTATCATGATATAAAGACTTGGTTACTTACAGAAAGACAAAGAAAGATCATGTAGTGATGGTCAAAATTCTCATTCTTCAACTCTAAACATTGTGAAGCTGCTACTGTCTCTTACTGCTGGATCGAAAGTGTTTATAAAACCTAGTCTACTTGGAAAGGCCTTGAGAGGAAATAATCTGTTTCATTATACACTCAGAAAGGCTAAGTCTCTTTAGAAGGAGGTAGTCTGAGTGTTACTTCTCTGGATATGAAGAACTCATTGTTCATGGCTACTAAGTTATACTTGTAAATGAGAAGGAAGAGGGCCATTGGCCAAAATTGCAAATTAAAAAGGCAGTGCTCTGGCTTTGGGAAATTGACAGGTCCAACCACTTTGAAAAGTAGAATCTTCTAGTTCTTCTTTGGCTTTGCTGAATCTTGCTTTTGAATGTCATGAACATGCTATTGCCATCTCTTGGTTATTTCTAGAGTGTTTCAATCAAAATAAGTTAGTCTATGTTATGGTCATAAATAACTCCAAAATTTCAGGAGTTTAACTCAATACAGGGTTGATTTTCACCCCTGCTACTGTTGGTCTACTGTTGCTTAGGTAGCTCTCCTAGGCAGCATTTCTTCAAGAAGTGATGTGGGGATCTAGGCTCTTTCAATGGTGTGATGATGCCTCTCTCAAAACTTCCCTGTTCCCATAGAAGGGGCAAAAGAGGGTCAAGATCACACAGAGGCCTAGATGTGGCAAATATCACTGCAAGCTATATTATGTTGGCTAGATCCCAGTTATAAGGTCCCAGTGTAACTACAGGGAGGGCTGGTGGTATGGTCTTCCTATATTATTAATAAGCTTCTAGCTAACTGTGGCCAGATTCTGCCAGAGAACTATTCCTTCCATGTTCCATTTTGCTCTCACCTCACAAACCTGACTGTATTTTAACATGTTTTTACTCCCCAAAGGGTTCTCTCATTCATATTGTTTTCTTTATCTAGAACAACTGCATGAACCCTCATTGTTCTTATTTGAATGATGTCAGAATAAACACAGACCATGTGGTTATATGCTGAATCATAATGATGATAGCAATCAGTGATTCAGGTTCTCTGATCATCTTCACTGTATTGTGAGAACTGGAAGTCTCACTCTGTTGCCCTCTTGGTGAAGCATTTCCTGGTCTCTCCAACCTCCATATCCTTTTTGATTCCCCAGAACGATCAGCGTCTGTAGTCCATACTGGTGGTTCCCAAATTGTATGTGCATCAGAATCACCTAAAAAGCTTATTAAAACAGAAATTGCTGGGCCCTACCCTAGAGTTTCAGATTCATTTTGGTATGAGGTGGGATCTGAGAGTTTGCATTTCTAATAAATTCCCAAGTGATGCTGATGTTGCTGGTCTGGGGACTGGGTTTTGAGATTCAGTGGTATATACCAAATATTTCAGGGTGAAATTTTGTGTAATCTTGAATTATTTGCTATTGTTTTCACATTCATATCAATACATCTGAGTACCTACTGTGTGCAATACCTTATGCCACCTGGTGGCGGTCATCAGTTGTATTTTAAGGATATCATTTTAATTTATTTTTTGAATCCTGTATTATGTTAGTAGATATTCAGTTGATATTTATTAATTGATTGGTGTGAACCAATACAGTAGATTTCTACTGTCTCATCTTTATTTAAAACAATGAAAAATTATCAGAATGAACATAGACTGTGCAAACATGGTGTTTGGGATGGCTTATGAAAATGTGTGATGCCATCTTTTGACCTCTGGAATTGTCTTATGGGAATAGACAGTCTTACTCTATTATGTTAACATCATTTGAAGCAATGTAATAAACTTGGCATGTGAATTATTCAATTTCATGTCCTTGGACATCCTCAGTCAAAGGTATTGCAAAAACATAGATAATTAGACTTGGTTCTTAATTAAAAGACATTTGACTTTACATGGATATTAATGGAAGTTAAGTTGCAAACCTTCCAGAATATGTTTAAATAACTAGATAAAGTGGCTTTGAGATTTTAATTTTGTCCTGATGCTTATTGGCCAAAGGTGAATTTTACTCAAGAGTATTGATCCTGTTTTATTTAATGTTCAGTATGTTTGCCATGGGATATTTTAGCTCCACAAAGGAATCATCAGTTGAAAGTCAGTTAATGTTCCACAACAGTAGCAGCTACCTAGAAACGATGATTATTCTGGTAACATTTAAGGTTTGACTTCAGTTTTGCAAAGTATTTTACAACTAATTTTCTCATATAACATAAAATTTGGGGCTAATTTCACTTCAGTAGTGAAAAATCAACTCTTATTTGCCCTATGGATAGAAGTTGTAAATAATATGAATTTCACGGTCTACAAATAGTTTTAAGTTTATTTGAAGCATTTTTGAAGATGAGGAAGAAAAATTTTTCATATTTACACAATAAAATCATTCTACTCTTATGCCATAGTAAGCACTATTCTCCTCTGACTCTTTTTTTCCCCTCCCATTGATATATATTTTTTTCATGTTTAACATGTTCAAACCCATGTTCAAGTTGTCAAAGTGTCCCAAGTTGTTGGGAACATGCCATGGGAAGAAATTTTGTATTTAATTTTATTCCTCTTATTTCCAGCTCTGTGGAAGAACAGCCTCTGGCTTTTTCTTTAGCTCTGCAATTTTTTTCCTTCTCAAATTGGTACTGCTTTTTGATCTTCTAGAGTTCTACAAGGGAATAAATATGCATATAGATAAAAGGGAACATGTGAATAAAATATATTTAGACTTTCTGAGACCTTTGACAATATTTGCATAAGGAACTTATTAAAAGTTGAGTCACTAGCATTGCCTATATTATTTTGTCCATGGTGGCAACCAGTTTAAAGTATAGGAAAAAAGTAGAGTAATAAGGGAAAATAACAATTTTTCCTCTCTGAGAGGAGAAATGAATTCACAGGCATCAATTCTACAATAAATTAGGGGTAATGATCTCTAAAGTGAGTGGGTAAGCTTTGAAGAAAATACCTTGCTTTTCCTGATTTCAGGTTAGTTTGCATATTTTGAGGCTACATGAATGCTAAGAAAATTGATAGAAGAGTATGTGTGGATACTTATAACAGAATGTTTTAGGATAAATTCTCACATCTCATTCTGAAGAAATTCTTGGTTAAATTAAATGAAACCAAGGTTTATAATGTAGAGTCTTGTCAATATCTGAGTACAGATAGAGTATGCAGTGTTTCTCAAATTTACTCAATCATGGAATTCTTTTGACTCTGCGTACTTTTAACAATTCATGAGATGCTGGCAATCTATAGGTCACAGTTCTGGAAATGCTGATCTAAGTTACTGTTACTGGGTGAACATGCTTCTTAGGAACCATTATAATATGTTAGTTAGATAATCATCCTGAACATTAAATGATCAACTAGTGTTGAGTACAATCAATGAGAAAAGATATTTAAAGTGTTTTTAAACAATTTTTTTAAGTTTATTTATTTTTGAGAGACAGAGAGAGAGGGAGCATGAACACGGGAGGTGCAGAGAAAGAGGGAGACACAGATCCGAAGTAGGCTCCAGGCTCTGAACTGTCAGCACAGAGCCCAATGCGGGGTTTGAAACTACAAACCATGAGTCATGACCTGAGCCAAAGTCGGATGCTCAACCGACTGAGCCACTGAACCACTAGGTGCCCCTCAAAAAGGATACTTAAAGCAAAATAGAAAATGGTGTACATTATTTATAACTAAAAATCACAGTTCTTTGGCACCTACTATACCAGGCAAAGGAGTTCTAGCTCATGGCAACTGCTTCTCTAGATTTAATTCCACCCCCAAGAACTATGGTTCTTTAGTTTTCTTCTTTCTTCCCTTCATCTTCAATCTTGTTCTCACTAGAGGATTAGTCCCATCATCATTTACTCAAAACATACTGAAAAATCCCTTCCTTGTCACCAGGGAATTCTCCAGCTACCTCAGCTTGCTATTCCTTTCATAGTCAAACTTCATAAAACACTCGTCTCCATAAGCTGACTCCATTTTCTCACCTATTCATACTTCAGTCTAGCTTTCACCTCTACTGCCTTATTGAAACCGTTCTTCTCAAGGTCACCAGTGACCAAGAGGACCCTGTATCTTATAGCCGATGTAGCTGCTGGAAATGAAAGGAGGTACCATTAATAATCCTGAGTGGCTAAGAGGCATTCCCTTCACTACTGTACTAATGCCTGTCAAGACTGGGTGAGAGCTACTCCCAGGAATATTACTTCTTGGAACTTCTGGTCTGCCTTGCTCAATTCAAGGAAGACTTCCATTGCTGGCATTTGTTCTTGGAAGCCTGATTAGGTATGCAGTAGGCCCCATCATTCTTTTTCTTTGAATCCAATTACCTGCTGTGAACTGCGGCCTGGAAGCAGATGTCTGGAAGCAGACATATTGTCAGAAGGTCAGTAGTAGCCTAACACGACATCACAATGCCTGTGTTGTTCACTTCACTTCATCTCATCATGTAGGCCTTTTATTATCATCACAAGAAGAAGAGAGTGAGCACATTCACATAACTTTCATTATAGGATATTGTTATAATTGTCCTATTTAGTATTAGTTAATGTTGTTAATCTCTTACTATATCTAATTTATGATTTAAACTTTATCATAACTATATATGTATAGGAAAAACATAGTGTCTATAAGATTCAGTGCTGTCTGCAGCTTCAGGCATCCACTGGGGTTCTTGAAATGTATCCCTCCCCAGACAACGAGGGGGATGACTATATACAGCATGGTGAGTACAGATGGCATGTGGGTGGGTATCAACATCTGTGACAGCCAAGCATCAGGATAAGGCTGGCTAATCTTCTGGTATGAATGACTTTACATTTCTTGCTTAGTAAACTCTCATCTGTACAGAAATCAAGCCACACTGATGTCTGAATATAATCTGACCAAGGAGGCACAGTGAATGAATCTGAAGGATTTAGAAATCTTAACATTCTTACACTTGCTTAGATGCCCTTGCATCAGGGACATGACTATAGCATGGTCAACCCTGGTGGGGAGAGATGTTTATGTGAGGTTTGAGATAGAATCATCACAATAGTACCAGCATCTGACTGGCTGCTTAAAATGAACATTTTAATTCACAAGTTGACAGTAGTGCCAAGGAACTGGAAAACTCTCCAGCTGTGGTCTGGTCCTCAGCATGATCATTAAGCTTTAGCCCAGGATCACCAACACTCTCCTTTGTTCCAAGTTATTTTGCAAATGACTGCTCAAAGGGGTCCCCCAACTTGGGAGATCACAATCCTCCCACTGTGACTTCCTAGTTCGGCCTTGTTCTGCCTCACTGGTTCTTCCAGTAGTCCAGTCTGACCAAATCTTGTGTTCAAACTGGTAATACTGCCTCTCTCTGATAAGAAATAACCTCAGATGTTTCACCTCATCCTTCTTTCCTGGGAGAAAGAGAGAATGAGAGAGCAAGAGAGCATGAGAAGGAGAAAGGCATCTTGTGTACACCAAATCCCACATGGAATTATCCTATTGACATGTCGCTTTCAGAGGTTGCTGTCCAATATACTGTAGTCAGGAGTAAGCAGTGTAGCAAAGTGTAGTGGAGGGAGCCTGGACCTAGTGGTTTGCAAAAGTGGGGTTAAATTCTCACTCTCTTCCTTATTCACTATCCAGCCCTGGACAAGTTAACTCTCTGCACCTCCAATTCTTATCTCTAGTGTGGACATGTTAAGATTTACTTAACAGGTATGCTAATAATAACAATAAAAGTAATAAATAAGAGTGATTTTTTTGGGTCAAAATAAGTGCTCTGTGTCTTCCGATCTATCTTGATAGATAATCAAACCAGAAATAGAAATGGCTCTTACCATTTGAAACAAAAACTCAATAATAGTTTTACTGAGCCAGAAGAAATTAAGAGTGACTAATCCAGAACTATCTCTACCACATTTTCCCTGAAATGTGTAGCCTGACATGGCATGATTGGATTTATCCCTCCAGTTGTAGTTTAATATAGTTGCAACGCAGGATTATACTAGGCTATATGTTTTTTCTGCTTAACTATAATCCCCTTCCAAAGGTTGCTATGAATTAAAAAAAAACAAATAAATGGAGTTTGCTTCACACTATGGATTTATTATGTTAGAAAATGTGCAGTCCTATAGTTTATTCAATGTGATCACCAGATAGGGTTTGTCTGCCAGGGGACCCAATGTAGTGACTGGTGATTGAATGTCATGCATGGCATACCAAACAAACAAACAAAAATTTAATTAAGAAATTAAATAGCCCATTGAAAGAATTGAGGACTAAATTAAGTCAAGGTTGCTTCTGCCTTGGGAGCATCTCATATATGCTTACTGTGCTTCTGAAACTTGCATGAACTTACTTTTAGCTTGCCTCTCCAGGGCTGGATTTCCAAGTTATAAATTACAAAAATTAGATAAATTCTAATTAGATAATCTTTAATGTCTTTTTATGATGTTTTAAGTGTATGGAACTTGGAGTAAGGTGAAGCAGACCTCATAATTATTTAGGTACTAAGTGGGACTGTTCCCAGGCCAATTTCCTCAGTGAAATTAATACATTTTGGGGGGCTCAAGGCATAGATCTTCCAAGAACATTTTTTGGGGGTTCTGGTACCAAGTTATAAAAATCCATTAAGGGTAATTTAAGTAGGAAAGGAATTATTAAAAGAAGCTTAGAGAGCTGGTAAAATTGCTAGGATAGTTCAAGACTCAGGGCCACGTAGTTGAGACAATACCTCAAATGACTGGTCTAGTGATATTCTAATGTTACTGCTGAGTACTGGTTTTCACAGCTTACCCTGCTGGTGGAACACTCCTGGACACTGGGTGTAGTCACTGCAGGCTCTGGTACCTGGATGTGGGTGCCAACATTGCCTCTACTTATTGTCAGCAAAGGTTCTGCATGGTCATTTATTTCTAATTAATGGTTGGAAGCAAGTGCTCTGATTGGTGGAGCTTAGGTCATATGGTCATGCACTACATGCAAAGGAGTCTGGGAAGGTGATATCTTGCTGCAGCATTATTTTGCTGTGTCAGCTTCTGAAGGGGAAGAAGGCTTTGCCTTCCACTACAATTCAGTATGTGGAAAATTTTCCAGACATAAGAAGTGTTTTAGATGCTGTAAAAATGATAGAATCTTTAGGAATATGTTCATGAAAAAATGTCAAGTATCCACCTCAATCCATTTGGCAAGTGCCATATCACAACAGAAGACTTTTGCCATGAAGCAACAGACTAATCTCTGGCCATCAAATTTTATTCTTTGTATGTAACCATCAGAATGTCATAAACATTAGGTTTGAGAAGAAAAAATTTTCCATTTTTGTCTATTTCATGATGTCTAGTTTTTAGTTGTTTTAAAAACATTGGGTCCATCAAAATAAGCACCAACCTTTTCTTATAAAACTGGAATCTGATATGAAATAAGGTACATTCCCTGCACTTATGACCTCAAAAATTATATTCATTAAGGGAACTGTATTCATTATGAATGATCACACAGTTAAATAACTTAAAACTTGACAAGGAATATAATTTTTGTGCTTATGGGATCGGGGCCTCCTGAAAAACTATTATCACCAAGACCGTCCTTTGGCAATTGTGGAGTAGGGAAGGTTTTAGGGCCCTCATTTTCCATTTCCTTCATCTCTATGACAATTATTCTCAGGAAATGATTCCATAAAATGTAATTTATACTAAGCAGTCATTTATATAAAAGACTTTTAATGTCTAATGGGCACTTCTTGGTCTTTTATCTCTGATTCTGTCCTTAAAAGAGCACCATGTTGGGAGGACCTACTATCAGATCTTGCCAGCATGTCTTTGGCAATAAATTGTGTGAAGTTGGAGAGGAGAGGTGATGTGATCTGCTGGTGCTGAAGGAAGTGAGCCCAGTATGTCAGACAGATAATTAAATATCCATGATTTTTAAAAATGCTTATAATATGTCTAATATCTTTCACAGTAATGTATTATAATCCTCATTTTATAGATGAAGAAACCAAGTCTCAGTGAGGTTAGAAAACTCATTCTAGGCAACTTTGTTAGATAGAAAAATGGTCTATTAAAGATGTTTCTGTACTAATCCCTACAATCTATGAATATGTTATATTATGTGGCAAAGTAGAATTAAGATTGCAGATGGAATTAAGGTTCTGATCAACTGACCTTAAAGTAAGTTGACTATGTTGGGTGGCCACAATCTATTCACAAGGATCCCTGAAAATGGAAAAGGGAGGCAGAAGAGAAGGACCACAGAGTAACAGAGAGATTTAAAGATGTTATGTTACTGGCTTTGAAGAGAAGAAGGAACCACAGACCAAAGAATACTGGTGGCCTCCAAAAGCCAGAAAAGGCACAGAAATGGATTTTCCCCTAGAGAATCCAGAGGAAATGGGTTCTATTGACACCCTGATTTTAGCCTAGTGAGACCCATTCTGGACTTCTGACCTCCAGAACTGAAAGTCAGTAAATTTTTATTGTTTGAAGACATAACATGTGTGGTAATTTGTTATAGAAGCAACATAAAACCAATTAGTACAGCCACACAACAATTAAATGTTAAAGCCAGGATTCAAAGTCCAAATCCTTAATTCTGTCAGTGTAGTTCAAATGCAAAAATCAAAAGACAGTCAAAAAAGGCTCCTGTTTAGTTAAGAAGTCATATAAGAGGCCAAGAACAAGATGGAAGGAATCTCAAGAGGTGGAGGATGAAAATCATAGTATGATTGGGGTGTTATTAGAAGATGGTATTAAAGATGTATCATTTGCTCAGAAGCCCTGGGCAAAATGAATCCTGCTTTTTGTCTCTCTTCCCAGGAGTGAACCAAGGCAAAGCAAGGAGACATGCGCTGTTACTAGCAAGAATGTAAACTCCACGAGGGCAGGACATCTGCAGTGTTCACTGCCATACCCAAAGAACAAACGATGGGACCTGGAATATAATATGTGCACAATAAGTACTGACTGTATTAATGAATAAGTGAATGGTGTTTTGGCTTCAAGCCCTTCCAGTTAATCTGGATGAGCTGGATGATCCCTTCTTTCTTCTAATGCTAGGGATCCAATTTAGTCAGAAGGCCCACTCTATTTTCATCCCAAATACCAAGACTGGATTTCACATCTCATAGGAATACATTGATAGCTAACACTTAAATAGTGTTTGGCACAGTTTTAAGTGACTTTATTAATACATGTGTTATACATTCATGTTTTAATTCACAACAACCATTGGATTTAAGTACTATGTTATTCCCCCTGAAACTTCAGGCACCAAAAGTTTAGAAGAGTCATTCTTAACTTACACAGCTTGTTAATCATGGAGGTGGTATGAATCCAGGCAGTCAGGCCCCAGATTTCATGTTCTTTACTACTTTGTAATGAAATAGGAGAGAGTCTGCTGGCCACTGGGCTCAGATAGGTAGGGCTGAGCTTGCACATGCCTCCTGGCACATTTGACCTGACTGCATGGAGGACAGAAAGCAAGTGAGGCGGAGAGGGATGGCACACCCCAGGATTGTGTGAGGGTTGTCCTGCTTTTCACATTTGATCCCTGGTTCTGGAGAGCAGAAGCATGGTACTGGAGTAGCGGCAGGGTGCAGGTCACATCTAGCCTGGCTTATGACTGTGCATGTGCGTGTGCTTGTGTGTGTGTGTGTGTGTGTGTGTGTGTGTGGTGTGGAAGAGCAGTAAGAGAGTACTGACAAGGGGGCTGAAGATGAGAGAGAGCTGTCTATGCGATCATGGTTTGGAGAGAAAACTTCCTCTGACCGGAGAAGAAGCTGTGTGCTTTTTAAACACTCTGACCCTCAGGGAAGCAGGAGAGAGGCAAAAGACCAAAACCTTAGGATCCTAACCTTCCAATATATAGTGAAAGCTTCAATTATCTAATATAAATGTCTTCAAACTTGGTGCTTCTTGGGGGAAATGGAAAAAACATGTGAGAAAGGAGACAGATCCACAAACACCCGTCTTCTGGTGGGTAAACCACAGAAACAAAGTGGGCCTTCCTTTATAGCCCTGAGCAAAGAGTACCAGTGGAAGCCTCTTCACTTCTTGCACCACCGTCAGCCCCACCCTGCACTGTAGAGGATTCCCGCCTGTGCCTGTGGACAGTGCTTCTACGAAGCCTTTGCTCCACTCTTACCTTCCAAAAGAGCCGCCCCTTGGCCATCCTTCTAGTGACCTTGTCACCCTCACAACAGTGGCTGGGAAGGAGGTGCAGGCCCTGGAAGCAGACCCTTTTGGGCATGGAGTTTCTCTGTCCCAGGAGTGGGAGTGGGTACTGGGAGCTTGACACAGCCTTTAAGTGAGTACTTCTCCCTACTGCATGGACTTGATATTTCGGTGTGAGGGGCATGATCACAGTGAGACCAGAGCCCCCTAAAGCAATGCTTTCCAAACATGAATGTGCATACACATCACCTGGAGCTTATTAAAACAGGATTCCTGGGCTTAGCCATGGATGGAGACCTTCGGATTCAGTGTGCATTAATAACAAACATCCAGGTGATGGTGATGCTGCAGGTGGCCCACACTTGCAGTATGAAGAGGAAAGCCATGGGCAGGAGCCCTGGATGCCTAGATCTAAGGACTGTACACCACAGAAATCCAACTGAAAACTGGTCTCACAGTGGTCCTTCATATGATGTCAGAATTGTAGCCATAATTTTAGTGAAGAATCTGTAAGAAAAGGAACCTTGGGGCAGATACCCAGTTGTAAGTACTGGTCAGAAGGTCACATTGGAACTAGCAGCACAGGTGACTTGATGCTGAATTTCAAAGTAAAGTGACCAAGGTAAAGAAACAGAACCTGCCTCATGTAGGTCACTGGTAGCATTGGGAATGGAAAGGGAGTAAGGTAGAGACTAATTGACCCTAGTTTTGTGTAGGAAAAATGATGGCGAAATCAAGAACAAGACCAGACCTAATATTTAGAGCTCTTCACATGTAGACTGACTTTAACTAAAGTCAATGGAATGAAGCATTAAATATTAACTTTGATGATTCATCAAGATGGGAAGAAACAGAAACATTTGGAAAAAATTGAGGGGAGTGACGCTGTCCTAGATGGCTGTCTTCTGCTCCCATATGGTTGGATCTGGTTCTAAACCCTTTAAGGTGCTGAAAAGATTAGTTTGTTTTCCCAACAGGTGACATGTAACTAAAGTTGCCACACAGAAGAGTTTATACCTGCAGTTATATGTTTTATTCTCCTTAGAAAAATATTGAGAACAAGCTATCCTTTCTTTCCAAAGGAATTTCCACTTGAACTCTGGGAGAAATGGATTTCCTAGGAAATAGATCTCATGGGTTATTCTAGACGTCAATCACTCATGTCCTGAAAATGAGTCAATGGAGCTTTTCATAATGTCAACTCTTCCATCCATTCCATTCTCAATTGAGCATATGCTAAGAGTTTGGAAGAAACATTTACTAGTTGATCACAAGTTAGAAATCCTTTACTTATTAGGGATATGACCATAGTTGTGAGACTAGAAGAATTTTTTAAAATAATTTTATTTTCTATTGTTGTTATCATTCTTTTGAAATCCAAAATCTATTTGATTTATTTACACATATATTTACATTGTTCATTGCTTCCTAATCTTGCTGAATCATGGAGGCTCCATCTGGTTTTTTGTTTATTTTAGTCCAAAGAAATTAAGCCATTAAGAACCACCATTAAGAGTTGATTTTACATGAGTCTGCAAGTGACAAATTTTCTCAGATTTGATTTGTCTGAAAATGTCTTTATTTTGTCTTCATTCTGGATTGAAATTTTCTCAAAATAGCAAACTCTAGACTTGACTTCAGTCTACGGCCATACCACCCTGAACGTGCCCGATCTCGTCTGATCTCGGAAGGTAAGCAGGGTTGGGCCTGGTTAGTACTTGGATGGGAGACTTGACTTCAATTAGTTTTCTTTCAGATATTTCTCATTGTTTTCTAGCTTCCATTGTTGCTGTTAAGAATTCAACTAGTTCTTGGGGCACCTGGGTGGCTCAGTCGGTTAAGCGTCTGACACTTGGTTTCAGCTTAGGTAATGATTTCACAGCTTCATGGATTTGAGCCCCACTTTGGGCTCTGTGCTGGCAGTACATAGTCTGCTTTGGATTCTCTCTCTTTGCCTCTCTCTCTCTGCCTCTCTCCCACTTGCACCATCTCTGTCTCTCTCAAAATAAATAAATAAACTTAAAAAAGAGAATTCAAGTATTTTGCAAATTCCTGCTCCAATGAAGGCAATCTGTATTTTATTCTCTGGCTGCCTTAATATTTTGGTTTTGTCTTTGATTTTTGCTTGTAGTTTTATTTAGGGAAGAGTTTATTGGGCTTCTTGAATCACTGGATTTATGTATTTTATCAGTTTGGGAATTTTTCAGTCATTATTTCTTTAAATATTGCCCCCTTCTTGACTCTGTTTCTCAGACTTCAATTAAACTGATATATCATTTGATTATATCAACTGTATACCTTCTATTATGACTTTACTTTTTTGTTGTTGTTTTTCTGGTTTTCTTTACAAATAGTCTCCTTTTGTCTGTCTTAAAGTTCACTAGTTTTCTCTTTTCTTGCATCTAATCTTATGGTAAGACCATTCAATGAGTTGTAATTTTGGCTATTTCTTTGCATTTTGTAAATTCAAACTGATTATTTTGTAGCTCAGTGATGCTACCTGTATAGCTTCCAATTCCTTATTGAAATTTTATTTTTTTTGACATTTTTTGATATTTTATTCCTTGTTGACATTTTACGTTTTGCCTTTATAATTATAAGCATAATGAACATAGTCATTTTTACAGTTTGAATCTGATGATTCTAATGTCTGGATTCCAGTAGACAATTTCTTTTGTCTCTTCTTTCTGTTGATTGTGACTCATGTTTTGTCCAAAGGGGAACAATTCTTTATTTTGATATAGTCAAGAAGTCACAAATATAAGTAATTTGATACCTAGAGTGATATTGGCTTTCTCCAGAGATGACTTTTTATTGACTCTTCCAGGGACCTGAGGATACTAACAATCTATAAACAAGGTTTGGATTTTTGTGGGTCACTTAGATGATCCCCTGAGTCTTCTAAATCTATAACTCAATTTCAGAATGGAGTCTTTGAGAATTCCAATCCTATGCAAGGGACATTGTGTTAGTATTTCTACCATTGTAGGAGTTGAACCTGCTTAAATTTATCATCTCAATCACTTTTGAGTGCAAAATTCAGTAGTGTAAGTAATTCACATCGTTGTACAACCAATCTCCATATTTTCACCTTGCAAAACTGAAACTCTTTAGCAGTTGAACTGCAACTCCCCATTTCCACCTCTCCTGGTAACCACCATTCTACTTCCTATCTCTATGAATCTGACTATCCAAGGTATCTCAGATAAGTGGAATCATGCAGTGTTTGTCTTTTTGCGACTGATTTCTCTCACTTAGAAATATCCTCAAGGTTCATCTATATTGTGGCATGAGTCAGAATTTCCTTCCTTTTTATGAATGAATAATATTCTATTGTGTGTATATACTGCATTTTGCCATCCATTCATCTATTTGGGTTGCCTCCACCTTTTATTGTAGCAATATTGTATATATTGCTGCTGTGAACATGGGTGCTATGAACATAGGTGTTAAGTTTTTGTCTCTGATACTGACTACATGGTGTCTCTTCCAACACCATTCTCCAAGTCTCTGATTCCCTGACACCAACTGGGTGTCCAACAATTTATCTCAATTCTGACACTAACTCTCCACTGGTAGTGTAGATCCCAAAAATTAAGTGGCTCAGTCCTACAAGAATGTTCCCACTTCAGATGCCAGCCACAAGTAGGGTGCCCAGCCTACCCACATTTTGCCTGTCCCAAGGCAAACTCCGGGGTTTCCAAATCCCCCCTACTCAGATTCAATACTCCGCTAAAATGACTCACAGAACTCAGAAAAGCACTTTACTTACATTTGCTTGTATGTTACAAAGGATACAACTCAGGAACAGCCAAATGACTGAGGAGCATAGGGAAAGGTGTGAGAGGGAGTGGTGTGCAGCTTCCATGCTGTCTCTCATCACACCACCCTCCTAGTATCTCAGTGTGTTTGGAAGCTCCTGGAATCTCTTTGTCTCAGCATTTAATGTAGGCATGAATGATTAAATCATTGGCCATTGGTGATTGAACTCAATCTCTAGCTCCTTTCTCCTCCCTGGAGGTGGAGAAAGGGTAGAGCTGAAAGTTCCAACTGTTATCTAATTTAACCTCTCTTTTTTAAAGGCAAGAAAGCAAACTCATGAAGGAAAAGATGAGAAAACAAATGTTATAAAGGAGTTTTGGTTTTATGTAGTTACCAATACTCTTTATTACAAAATGGTGTAGTGAAATTGGCTTATAGTTTCCATTTGCTGGCTCTATTTGTTGGCCTTAGACACTGACCAAACACTGAGCAAACTGAGCCAGAGGGAACATAATCTACAATAAAAGCATTTTGATTCTGCTAACATGATTAAAAAATATTGAAGTTTGTGGAGCAGGCCAAGTCTTAGATAAAATATTTCCACTTCCAATACAAGCTCTAAAATAAAGATTATCCTGTAAAAAGTTTTGATGTATTTTTGTATCATTATGTAGACAAAGTCTTAAAAAGAGACCAAAAATGTCTCCTTGATGGTTTCCCTTCCTGATGGATGTGTTAGCCAACCTCCTAATGTGTTAAGATACAAAATCTTAAAATCAGGAAGATCTTATTCTTTTCTATTCTAGATGGGGCCCAAATTCCATTTAATGCACACCCTTATTTTACATTGAGATGCTGAAAGAGGCCACAAAATGGGAAGCAAAGCAGGTCTAAAAGCATTACATTGGAGTTAGGTTGAGCTGGCTTTAAATTATTTAACTTATATAATACTTTAAACAAAATCTGCCAGAATTTATTTTGTGTTTACCAAGTAACTTCTGAAACTTTTCAGTATATTCTTCCTATTGGTAAGTAACAACAGCAATAACAAAAATTATACTTATTCCACTGCTTTATTTCCCCTTTTTTAAAAAATTTTTTAATTTTTTTGTTTATTATTGATACAGAGAGAAACAGAGCATGAGTGGGGGAGTGGCAGAGAGAGAGGGAGACACAGAATCTGAAACAGGCTCCAGGCTCTGAGCTATCTGCACAGAGCCTGACATGGGACTCAAACCCACAAACCATGAGATCATGACCTGAGCTGAAGTTGGGCGCTTAACCAACTGAGTCACCCAGGCACCCCTGCTTTACTCCCCTTAATGGATGCCTTCTTTCCTTCTCTTTTGCAAAATGTCAATAATAATGGTTAAACAACATGATGGTATTGATCACATTCTCAAACTATTTATGAGTAGAAAAGTCTCCATTATTATCTGGTATAATTGTTCATAAGCTAGAAAACTATCTGAATGAAAACAATTTATAGAACTGCAAAATCCCAATGATACTGATATGAACACACATGTGTGTGGTGTTATGTATAATTAAAACAACCCCAGGTTGAGGAAAGCTTAGAATTTGTGTCCTTTGAAGATACATGAGGGATAAATTATACAAATAACTTCAACATGATAAAGCTCCCCTATATATTTATAAGTCTGTAATATGAAGGGAAATTGCAAAGCAACATGAAAGCAGTATGGTGCATTTATGCTGTCACGTAATATGGTGTCACAGTTATTCTGAGGGAAGAGTATGGGCAACTCCCAAATGGATAGGAACACTCAACCAGAGCTCTTGAACTTTACCTAGGGCTTAGGAAGCCAATTTCAACACAAGACATACCAAGTATGTATCACCTGGTTCTTGAAGGGATCAGTGCTCATACTTCACAACAGACTCACAGCAGTGCTTACCAGATGTATGCCATTTTAGCAGGAGACAGAAGAATTTTCTGGAATAAATATAAATTCTTACGAGTTTGGCCAGAGTGACCCATGATTAACTTCAATGCCATTCCCACAAAAATCCAAACCCTAAGGAAGCAACAAGTTCAGTGTAAAATTACTCAGCTTTTTAAAGCTACATTTGGGTAATCAGCACAGACTCTCTGGTAATAGTATGTTAGAATGAAAAAGTCAAAGGTTATTTCCCAGGATATTTTCCTTACAGGAAAATGAAATAGAATAGAGATGATATTATGGGTCTATAATAATGTACAATACCTTTATGCAAAGCAGAAAAATGTAGTGCTTCCCAACCTGCTTTCACATCTTGACACACAGAGAAATTTGAATTTATTTTAATGGCATATCTAGTTGTTTTTGGCCAGAGATTATTGGCCTGGGTCCCTGCTGGGTACCCTAAGGGCTAAGGGATCAACACCTCAGGCATTACTGCAGCTCCTTCCCAATCCACCAGAGTTTCATGGCTCTGGCATGGTTTATTGGAAAGGCCACGTCAGAGTTAACGCTATGTAATACTTACTATGTGCCGGGTGCTATTCGAGGAGGTTTCTATTTCTTAACTCATTTAATTTCACCAAAACTTATGACATATGTATATATAATATTATTATCATTTCCAAGTAGTTGAGATATAAACTGAAAAGCTTGCCCAAGTTGCTGGTAAGTGGTAGAGGAGGAATTTGAACTCAAGGAGTCTGGCTCCAAAGGTTGTGTTCTTAACCACCATTCTAGATCTGGTACTAGAAGAGATTAGGAAAGACCTCATTGACTCTATAATTGGGAGGATCTCACTGGTCCTAAAGAGGCCTGCACCTGGAGATCCCAAAAGTACTCGGACATTTGTCTGCTTTGTAGGACACTGCATATTCCCTCTGACAGCATTTAATGTGGGTGTCAAGGCTCTGAGGAAAAGGGTGCTTCAGGGAAAAGTATCCAACAAAATGGTAGTGACAGACTTAAAAAAAAAAAAAAAGAAGCAAGGGTTGGGCAGTGAAGAGAAGGATCCACAAACTCAGGAAAAGTTTACTGTAAAATTTATTTCCACTAAAGTAGGTCTAGAATTTTAAGACAGTTTCTGGAAATTGGTTTGTTTCCACCAGTACCATGATTATATTCATGGCAGCTGCCATTTATATCTGCTCTGAGCCACATTACCTCTTGAATTCCACCATCCCTGGCCGAGATCACTAAGAATTGAGATTAAACATCACAACAGTCTTCTAGTTTCAGGTCTAGTGTGTAAAGAGCTTAGAAGTTGCCATGCTGAAGTAAAAACAAGGAAAAGCCTGAACAAATGGAAAAATCAACAACTCTTCTTAGATCTATCAGAGGAGTGAGATCATGGGGTAAACCAATGCTCTCCAAACTGGAGAGACTGACAGATAAATACAGATAGTCACAACTAACTGGATAGAAAGCTCCACAGGAATTGATGCTGGGGTGGGAAAATTGCAAATGTATTTGACAAATTTCTGGGGGCTCAGAGAGGGCAACTCTGAGCATTAAAACCTGGGGAGGAACCAGCTATCAAGGGCCCACACTTGTGTGTTTTTCAGCTCCAGGTGCTCTACCAGGTCCTCATAGTGTCAGAGGACTGACACTTCCCACTTTGAGACTTACTATAAAGCCACAATAATCCAAACAGTGTGGTATTGGTGTAAGAACAGACAGATGGGAACATACGGAAAGCCCAGGAATAAATCCACAGAAATACAGCCAGCTGATCTTTGACAAAGGAACAAAGGTAGTACAGTGGAGCAAAGATAGTCTTTTCAACAGACGGTGCTGGAATAATTAGACATCCCAATGCAAAAGCCACAAATCTATACACAGCCTTTACACCCTTCACTAAAATTAACTCAGAATGGATCATAGACCTACAAGTAAAATGCAAAACTATGCATCTCCTAGAAGACAACACAGCAGAAAATGTAGCTGACTTTTAGTATGGTGATAACTTTTTAAGTACTACACCAAAGGAATGATTCATGAAAGGTGTAGTTCACAGGCTGAACTTCACTGAAATTAAAAACTTCTGTGTTGTGAAAGACAGTGTTGAAAAAACAAGAAGATAAGCCGCAAGTTGGGAAAAAAGTTTTACAAAACACATGTCTGATAATGGGCTGTCGTCTAAAATATATATATTGACAGAACCTTGACAACACTAAATGCTGGTGAGAATGTGAAGCAGAACAAACTGCTGTTCATTGTTGGTGGGAATGTGAAATGTACAGCCACTTTGGACAATAGTGTGGCAGCTTCTTACAAAACCAAACGTACTCTTACCATACGATTCAACAATTATGCTCCTTGATATTTACTCAAATGAATTTAAAAGTTTTGTTCACATAAAAACCTGCACATGGGTGTTTATAGCAGCTTTATTCACAATTGTCAAAACTGGGAAACAACCAAGATGTCCTTCAGCAGGTAGATGGATAAATAAACTGTGCTACATCCAGACAATGGAGTATTATCTAGCACTAAAAATAAATGAGCTGTCAAGCCCTGAAAAGCCCTGGAAGAGACTTAAGTGAATATTGTTAAGTGAAAGAAGCTGCATACTGTATGATTTAATCTATATGACATTTTGGAAAAGGCAAAACTATGAAGACAGTAAAAAGATTAGTGGTTGACAGAGGTTAGGGGAGAGGAGGGAATGAATAGGCTGAGGACAGAGATTTTTAGAAAAGTGAAACTACTCTGTATAATAGTGCTATGGTGGATACATCTTATACATTTGTCAAAACCTATAGGATGTACAACACTAGGAGTAAACCTTAATGTAAACTATGGATTTTGAGTGATAATGATGTGCTAATATATATTCATTTTTATTTTATTTTATTTTATTATTATTTTGTTTTATTTTATTTTTATTTTTATTATTTTAGAGAGGTGGGGGAGAGGAATGGAGGGAGAAAGAGAGAGAATCTTAAGCAGGCTCCATGTTCAGCCTGATGTGGGCTCGATCTCAAAACTCTGAGATCATGACCTGAGCCAAAATTGAGTCAGAACCTTAATTGACTGAGCCACTCAGGTGCCCCTCCCTCCTTTTTTTTTTTTTTTTTGAGAGTGGTCGTATTCATTATTTTAAACAAATGTATGTCTGTGGTGCAGGATGTTCATAATGGGGGAGGCTGTGTGTGTGAGGCTAGGATGTATGGGAAATCTTTTCACTTTCTGCTCAGTTTTGCTGGGAACCAAAAACGGCTTTAAAAAATAAGGTTTATTAAAAGCAAAGCAAAACAAAACAAAACAAACACTGATCCAATTCTTAAATTGCTTCTCTGGAGAAATAGAACTCTCCATTAAAAGAGTAAATGTGGGCTAAATATTTGCTTATTTTCATTTTCATAGCTCTGGAAGTTATTCTCTTTGAAGCAAGATTGAAGGAATACAGCAATTAAGTATAAACTAAAATTTCCTTTTTAATTTTTAGAGTAGGGGTGACAAACAAGTTTCATCTTTAGTACTAACTCCGCTGGACACAGAGTGTTAGCAGGAAGACTTCCATGAGCATTCTGTCCAGGTTCATTAGAAATAAAAAATGCAGGGAGGAATGATGGTATACATATATATATATTAGAGAATGTAATCTACAAGTAAACATTTTTTATTGTCAGAGGCCTCTGTTAGCCAATATACTCTCCATAGCCACTCTCCTTCTAGACTGGAGGTATCTTTACACTTCTAAATTCCTTTGCTGTGGGTCACTTGCTCCAGGATTTAAGGTATGAAATGACAGTTTTTTCCCTTTACTTGTCTCTTGGAGAAAATATATTTATATCTCTTTGTAATTCCAATGATCTCTTTGCAGTTTCAATTATTTTTCTGACACATCTTGATTTCTAAATAGCTTCATTTTTTCTAATAAAAAAGTTAAGGCAATATCCACACAGGATATGTTCCCATAGGGAAAGCAAGTGAATAATTATAGATAGCATGAAATCTATCACACTGGTTGATTATATTGTTAGTCTGTAACTCTGTGTTTCCATTCGTGCTTATCATTTGTATGAAGAATATTTAAAACACAGTAATACAATTACTAATTTATTTACCTCTGACTTTTTAGTAGACTTTCTCAAACCTAGATTCATGAATAGACTTTGATGCTTTTCTTTTTCTAAACCTGTGTGCGCGCGCTTATGTTCTCAGCTGTTGGCTTTGCCTTAAATGCTCATTTTTTAAAAAAAATTATTACTGTTTTGTGTTCAGCCACAGATGGTTTGAACAAAAATTTGAACCTCACGGTTCCCTCAGGATGGAGCCAGAGAATTCCAAGTTATGATAAACCTGCTATAGCCATTTGTTATGGAAGGTATACTAGAAGCATATCAGCTCTGAGTTTGCAAGGCATCTATGAAATTTATAAGTGCATGGATGTGCTCTCCAAGGGTAGTTGCATAGTCTTAGTAGGGCTACATATTTTCTACCTTTATACTGTCTTCACCTTTCATTAAATATCTTTGAAAAAGTGATCCTGAAAGCCCTCAGCCTAATGAACAGTTTGACTGCTGGTGTGTGTACAATTGTGCTCGGAAGTGTTTTCTTTGGAAAGGAACAATTTTCAATGTTTTGTGGGATTAAAAAATAATTCAAGGTATGCAACATTTCAGTTATATTATTTATACACTAAATACATATATATTCTATATACTTCACATTCCTGTGTGTTTCTCTATATATGGATGTGTGTACAGTGTGTGTAATTGTGTTTGTATGTGTGTGTATAAATCTATATTAGGGATCTCAACTGGTGTTCCTGTATTTCAAATAGATTTGTAGAATGTGTTATGTAATACAGAGGTGATCTGTTCCAACTCATTCCTTTAAATTTAGATTAGGACCTGAGGTAATGCTAAATTCTGATTAATAGATTTTTGGTTAGCAAGTATCAATAATAGAGTTTATTCCATTCTATTTTTATCCAAGGTTCTGTTCTGGCAATCTATTTTAAAGTCAACATCACTGTCTCTCTTTATCTCCTTCTCTCTTCCACATCTTTGACGTGCATGAAGTCTTCTCCTCTATATCACCTCCCACCTTGCTTGCTCTTTGTCTAATTGCCACGTGATAATCCATATTTCATATTTTGAGACCACTTCTCAGTAGTCTTCCCAAATGGTCCACCTCAGGTTGGGATGAGTGGTCTTTCTCTACCATGTATTCCCATGGTATATTTTGCTCTTCTTTATCTTGGCATATATCATACTCCATTGTAATTCTCAGTGTATACATACACATACACACAGAGAATACTGTATACACACACACACACGTATATAAATACATCTATACACTCAAGCTATCCCTTAATAGATCATTAACTCCTTCAGAACAAGGACAGTAACCTGTTTATTGTTTTATTTTCTAAATCCATCAATGTTTGGCATATATTTAGTGCTCAGTATATATCTGTTGAATGAAGGAATGAATGAAGAATCTGGTTTTTATTAGGCCCATCTTAATTTCTTTTACCCTGTCATCAAATTAAAAATACAGATGGCATGGCTTACTTTAGGGGTGGAAGTCAATTGATTTGTAATTTTGATTTTAGCCAAGAAGATTTTGAGATGATTGAAAATGTTATCTGTTATTTTTTCTATTGACATTTATGTGTGTCACTTTCATGAAAACCTGAAAGAAACTGTACTAATATTTGGAATGACTATTCCTATCTGTTCTCAAAACCATATGCTTTGATATCACAGTTTCCGTCTTTCCCATCTGTTCAGCATACAAGGCTGTTTCTGATGAAGGGAGAAAAAAAATCATTTCTGAGGGCAGAGTCTGCACAGGACCAAAATCAGACAAGCCAGAATGTCCCATTCAGGAACAAACGCCTGACAATATTGATGATGGAATTGTAGCAGCCAGGAGAATGACCCTACACCTGCAACCCCATGTCATAAATACACCTATAATCCAGCTTGTTTCTCAAAGACTAGGTTCATGTTTACTTTAAAAGAAAAAGTGCTTGATACATTTAACTGCCTTAAATTGTTTATTAAAGGAGAAAAATTGATGAAACTGCTAATGAAATCAAACAAGAAGGCCATTAGACAGGGGAGGTTCCAATGCCTTGTAGCCCTATTAAGCGAACCAAAACATGAGCCAGAGTCAATGCATTCATATCCAAGAAAATGAAACTTAACCACCAGTCACAAACAGCCAACTAGGCTTTCCCAAATAAGGTGGCTGCTAAGTCCAAACTAATCAAATAATTTCCTTGCTTTGCATGTGTGTCTTCTCTATAAAACCCTCTCCCCAGCTCCTGTGGTAGAGCACTCCTAATCACTTACAATTTGGCATTGCTCAAAGAAACTCTTGAAAATTTTAATGTGCCACGGTTTCTCTTTTAACAAAGCTAGAGTGGGCATTCACCATCCCATGGGTGTGGTCCCCCATGTATACTCTAGAAACCCTTGGCCACTAGTGTGAACGGAGGTAATAATCAGGAATGCTGAGTGACGTAAGGGGTAACGGTGAATCCCTCTGCCTCAATATTTCAAAGATATCAAAGGTTTTAAGGAGTTATGAAAATATGAGTTGTATCTTGGACAAAAAATGAGAGTAAAGCAAGATGTGATTGTCATTTACCTTCACTGACCTGAACTTGTTAGAACAGCTAGGCATTCTTGCAATAGTGCATTTCTGCAATGAAACATTGAAGGTGTAGGTTTTAATTAGGTCTGGGGGGTACATATGGTAAGGCAGGCTAATAATTCCTGGTCTCCTGAGCCCTGGATACTTAGAAGAGGTGCAGTCTGGAGGGTTGACATTAGAAGGGCATCTGTGGGCCCTAGGAAGGCAATAGACTGAGGGCAAAGAAGGACTCCTATTCATGGCATTATGCCTTGGGACTGGAGATGCTAAGCTGTGTGCTTAAGATGATATTTTACAGTTGAGTAGGTTGAAGTTCTAGTCTTTTGGCAACAAGCACAAGGACCCCCATAAGCATTCCTATTATTTTACAGCATCTCTGGACATCATTATTAAAATAGAAAAAAATATAAAAGAAACCCTGACCTTCTGCATTGCACTCTATATAGACTTGAAGCACAAAAAAATGTTTTGAATTTTCTCTTTCTGATTAGATTTCAGCTTTGTGAATATGCTTTCCAGTTCTTTGTATAGAGTTGCCTTTTAGGAAGGTTGTAGGCTGGAATTAAAGATAGTGATATCTCACAGCCTCACTTCTCTGCAGTTACAAGAGCGTGAGCACATAGAGTAGATGTGCAGACATTTTGAATCTGTCTTGTCAACAGCCCAACCTCTCCCAAGGCGCCTGCCAAGAAAATGCATCTAAGCAGGCAGGGTGGACCCACATGCCAGCTAAATGCTGTCACTGGTCCAGTTTAATCAGACATCTCACTCCTAATTTACATTTAGAGATTTTTTTTAGTTCATTAAATAAATTGGAATAAAAACCTGGCTTGTCAATTCTTCTATCCTGTGCTTCTGCATAACCAGTTGAAGTCAAATGTAGCTTGGCAAACAAAGATAATTTAAGTTTTGATTATTCACAAGTGTGCATTATGTATTGTTAAGGGATTATTTTAGTTATCATTTGTATTTTCCTGAGCCAGGACTGAAGATGGTATGTATGTATGTGTGTGCGTGCTTGTGTGCGTGTATGTGCGTGTATGTGTGTGTGTGTGTCGGGGGTGTTCAAGTAACTGTCTCAGAATTTAAAATGTGCCTGCCTCCCACCTCAAGTCCATGAAAATGGGCTTTCCAGGAGACCATTTGGGGAATTTTCTATGGGTCCCATTGATTTTAGGCCAAAAGGGTTGACAGCTGTGCTATCAGAGCAAGGGCCACTCACTCTCCTAGGAGCGGACTTTTTGCTCATGGGCTTTGCTGGACCAGGTCAGGTACCAGGTATAGAAAGCCAGCATAGAC
>CM053566.1:67332118-67386979 GCA_028646485.1 Cryptoprocta ferox | reverse complement strand
ATCTCTGAGGGCCTCCTATTGTGGTGAGCGGACCACAGGACAGATTTGGAAGGTCTTTGGGAATAATAAGAGACCAGCTGGAATACAGAGGCAAGTACTCTCAGCAAGGGAATGCTGGGTAAAAGAATCCTAGGAACTGAGGCATGAGGGGTACCTCAGAGGAACCCCTATAAGTACTGTACCCACTGGAAAATCAATAGATTTAGCAAATAAAGAGATAAAAAAATACAGAATACCCAGTTAAATTTGAATTTCAGATAAACAATGAAAGTTTTTCTGAAGCTCAAATTTAATTGGGCAGCCTATATTTTATCTGGTAACTCCATCAGAAAAAGTCAGATTTCAACATGTGCTAGGATTAAGAGAGCACAATGCCATCTCTAGATAGTATTTTCCAAGAAAAAACTTTACTGTCATATTTCTGTTCTTTATGATCTGAAAGGCTTAGAAGCTGGGTTAGAAAGAAAAGTGAGGTCAATACATAGGAAAAAGAATCAGCCAATTGCCACTTTCCCTTCCCCCAATGCTGCATTGTTAAGTTAGGAAAAGGAAGCAATAATTTGGATTATTTCTCTGTGATGGATCCATTAATTACAGACTTGAAGGTCTTCTATTCTAAAGATAAAAAAATCATGGGATTGCTTGAATTTTTACCCAGGGCCAATACCCCATGGAGTACTTTTAAAGGGACCATAGGAGAGGAAAAAAAAGCCTTTTGTTGTAGTTAACAATACTATACATTTGAAAGTTGACAAGAGAGTAGATTTTAACAGTTCTCATCACAAGAAAAAGAAATTACAACTATGTGAGGTGATGAGTGTTAACTAAACTTATGTAGTAATCATGTTATGATATATTTCAAGTTGTTAATGTAGTACACCTTAAATTAATGCCATTATATATGGTAATTTTATTTAGATAAAACCTGGGAACGAAAATGGCTTTGTGACTGTTTCTCAGTAAGTGCTTCATTGCTATCATAATGGTTACATTTTTATTGTTGTTATCATTGTCGATGCTCATGGAAGAAGATTTTTAATGAAGTATTTCTATAATTTTAGAGATATGAGGACTGGGGCCCCAAACTAAGAACCATAGGAAACAAGTTTCTCAATTCTGAATAGGACACCTGCATGTAAGAAATGGCCCCAAAACTTCACTGACTTCAGGAGATATAGGAGAGTACCAAGGGTTCACTGAGAGGCAGAGTGAAGAATTTTTTGAAACAAATTTGAGAATTCTGCATTTCCCTTTCTCCTGCCTCAAACCCAGAGAGAAGTCTTTAGGACAACCACTCATGAAGTGTGAGTGGAGGGTGCTGGTGTGTGGGTATATGCATGCTGGGGAAGTCACTAACATCTCTTCTTGACCTATCCCCTTCTGGGCTGAATGTTGCTGAGCTGCTCATACTCAAGGGTCTAGCACCTCTATGTGCTGAGTGAGCTTTTAGGAGAATGTGAGAGCCATCTCCTGCAGTTTAGGGAGACAGGTGGGGAAAAAGGTCAGTGTTTACCTTTCCATTAAAAAACATGTAATGGTGAAGATATGGTTGGATCTGCCCTGAGAACAGTATAAGGAGGTGGACAGAGAGAGTAGTATGGGTTTCCAGACTTTGGTTGGGCAAGAGTACAGGGCCAGAGTAGACCATGGAAGGATTTTCTGGACATTCAGAAATGCCCTGCCCAAAAAGTTTGCTGGCCTATGGGAGCTTGGCAAGCCCATCAGAAAGTGAACTTGTGTGCTGTACCATTGGATACACGGGCTGAAAGCGATGTCATAGGAGATTAGTTGGAGAAGATATCATTTGGCCCAGGGAGAGGGACCATGGGGAATTCATAATGGGAAGGGGCTCTGAGAACACATCAGCGAAAGAATTAGAATCAGGGTATCTGTCACAAAGAAGTCACTGAGACTAGATTATAGTTAAGACTATTTTTGCCCCTTACTTTTCCTACCTTGACCCTGGAGGAGTGTGGCAGTGGGTGCCAGTTTTAAAACAAGGCCCAGCATTCTTTGATATACCTCCTATCAGAAGCTAGGGTCTATGTTTCCTTCCTTGAGTCTGGACTCTGCAGGGGCTTAATATTAATATGGTAGAAGGGACACTGTTCTAGTTTCTGGGCTAAGCCTTCAGAAACTAGCAGCTTCCACTTCTGTTCTTGTAGATACTTGCTCTTGGAACCTGACCACTGTGCTGTGAGGAAGCCAAGCTGACACATGGAGAGGGCTTGTGTAGGTGTCCAAACTACAGGCCAGCTTTGATTCCAGCCAACCTCCAGCATCAACCTCCAGATGTCTGAGTAAACAAACCTCCAGGTCATTTTAGCCTCCAGTCTTCGAGTCCTCCCCCAGGCTTTGAGTTGCCCTAGCTGCTACCACATGGATGAAAGTAGCATATTTGTAAGCAAAACAAATGACTGTTATGTTAAGCCTCTAAATTTGGGATGATTTGTTACACAGAAATAGATAAATAGAAGAAGAAGCCAGAATGAACAGCTGGTAAGTTTGAACAGGGAAGGAAAAGAGTTGACCCCTTCCTTCCTGCAGGTTTGTGTGGGAGGGAGACCCTTAGGATGTGAGATGAGTATTTTTTACTTAGATCTCACTGAACATTTTAGAACCTGAAAAGGAGACTACCCAAATCCCAAAAGTGACAGAAAAAGCAAGGAATTGACTTGAGAGATTTTCTTCAGTGTCTGGGACAGGAGATCTTGGTTTAGCTTATCTGAAGGGCAATCAGGGAAAAGAAGAAAGTGTTCTTTTCCCTTTCTGTTCTATCATATCCACCCTGCTCAATAAATGGCCACCTGCACATTTCTTACAGCCAAGCTGGCTGTCTCAAGCAAAGGCAAAAAGAAATGAATTGGCAATTTGTTCTTCTGGGCTTCTTTCTGTTCAACTATATAACCAAGGCTTAACTATATTTTTTTAGGTCTAAAAAGAAAACAATTCATAAAATAAAGACTAACTGCATTTCTGGGACAAAATATGACTGTGGAATAAATATGAGAAGTAGCATTCTGACTGCTTTCTGTTTCAAAGTAGTTAAATAGGCCACAGTCATATTAAAAACAATTGTAAGAACTTCACTGAAATTGACATTTAGCATGTTAAAACTGGGGGCAGGGTTTCTGCTCACTACTTCATAATAAGATATTTTTAATAAGTAGCTAAAATAGAATTAGAATAAAGGATATATATAAAATATTTTTTTAATTTTTAAACATTTGTTTATTTTTGAGAGAGAAGAAGAGAGAGAGAGATTGTGAGCAGGTGAGCAGCAGAAAGAGAGGGAGACACAAAATCTGAAGCAGGCTCCAGGCTCTGAGATGTCAGCACAGAGCTTGACGTGGGGCTTGAACTCACAAACTGTGAGATCATAACCTGAGCCAAAGTCGGATGCTAACCTATTGAGCCACCCAGGTGCCCCGGTTTTATTTTCAAGTATATTTAGGAGAAATAGGCATAATAATAGCAATAATAATATTACATTTTAATTGAGCCTTTGTTCTGTATTATATTTGAAGAACACTTTATACTCTTATGAAAGTTACTAAATTCTCTTAACTGTCCCTCCCAACAAGCCTATAGGATAGAAAGGATAATAATCATTATACTGATTTGAAGATGCAGAAATTGGGGATCAGTAGGAGTTAAACGAGTTGTCCAATGTTATACAGCTGGGAAATAGTGGAATTTGGACCAGAATCCTGTCTTTTGATCAGGTTAACTTTCTCTCTTTCTCTCATGTGGTTAAAGAATATCTTTAAATAGATTATGTGAAAAACTGAGGAAGCTATCTGAATATCATGTTTTGGCTGGCTATTTCTGATTCTAAAACCTAAATTATCTCTGTGATATAGTGATTTGGAATCTGAGAATGGTAAGGGATTTTAAATGTTTTGAAAGACAATTCCCTTACTTACTGAAAGAATTAACAAATGACACTTTACAGATAGTGTGATATGCTAGGTTCTGAGATACAGAGAGTAATAAGCCAAGGTCCCTGACCCTTGAAGCCTAGCAGAGCACAGAAGAGGAGCTCCTAATATGGTCATGACCAGATTAACTCTCTGGAGGAAAGGACCCCTGAGGGGAGTCTTCAGTGATGAGTTTGGGTAGAGAGGGGGAGAGAACAATGGAAACTAAAATCCAGAGTGTTTAAATGACTTTTCAGCAATTATACAGTTAGTGACACATTAAGACCTGAATCCAATCTGCCTTTCCATGGACAATGCTTATGTCTCTGTCTCTCTTCTTCAGTTCACTCTGCAAGTGTACAGATAATTTTATTCACATCAAAACTGCCTCTTCAGAGAATAGAAGAATGTCCATGAGAGGCCTTATTTTTTAATATTATTCTGAAAATTTTAGCAAGTGCAAGTAAGACTAGATGAAAAAATAACCAATACAGAAGAGTTTTATCAAACAAATATTTAAATCACGTGAATTCAGCTCTATATGATCAGCAAAAAGAGAGAACGATAATCAGAGTATTGCTATCTATTTTATTCAACGTCCAGAGCTTGAGTTGAGAGACATAGCCTGTTGTTTCTTCGCTGTTTCACATACTACAGTATTCTGATTAAATTATGAATATCTTCTTCTCCGATGATGGTAATTCTAGAGTTTAAAAATATATACTCTTGAATAGTGAAAACACAGCTTATGTGGTCTTTAATTCATGGGGAGAAAATGATATATACTCCAATTACCCTTGACAATATCTTAGGAAGGAATTAAATTTGAAACCAATATACGGGATGACTTTTAGTATGTTAAATAGGGTCAGATTTTTCTTAAGAATTGGATTAATTCTTACTTCCAATGAAACAATTATCTTGCTCATAATGGCCATGTTGTGAAATTCATCTGGAAAAAAATGGTTGAGAATAGTTAAGAAAATATTGACTAAGAATAATAAGATGGGAATATTTGCACAGCTAGATGGAGAAGAGTCACATCAAGGAAGAGAGCAGAACAAAGATGCAAATATATACAAATATTCACATATGAAAAACTCATTTCCCCAAGTCAGTGGGGAACGGATGAATTTTTGAAAAAATGTAATGGTTTAACTAGCTATATTTGTGAAAATAATGAATTTTGATTGGCTAAAGAAAAGATTGATAAGCATGACCACAACAAAACTTAAACTCTTTATTGTAAAAAACACTGGAATTTAAAGTAAATTAAAATGGACTAAGAAAAATGTTTGCAGTATATGTGAAACCCAGAGGGGATATAGGATGTTTATCAGGTGATTTGTGTGGTTGCCCACATCGCTTTCTCTGAAAATAAAACAAATAGGCAGAGGTCATATGACCTTCTTCCCCTGACCCCCCAGATTCCCTGACCATGTCTGATTTGACAAAGGATGTGCATCTAGCTCAAAGCAAGCCAAGAGTCAGATTCTCAGATTCACGTATTTGGATGTAGAAACACAGATAACATAGCTGGTTATAGTACATGCCAGAGGACCTTCATGCTCTAATTCCTTATAGAATAGGGCCCAGAATTGGCTCTATCACAACCTCCAGTCTCACAAATGCATAAACCCATGAATATATAAAGGAAGTCTTGTCGAGCAAACTAGTCCATGAAAAGAAGAAAGGGACAGATGTGAAGAGAGAAGAGTCTAGAGAGCAAGGACATCTAGGTCCCTGACAACTTGTCAGTTAGTTCTAGAACTTTTTGATTTTGTGTTCTATAAGGTTGTCTCTTTTCCTAGCTAGAGAATCCCTACTTCCTAAACTAGATCAAAGAGATTTGTCTTGGGGCACGTGGGTAGCTCAGTTGGTAAGAAACTGACTCTTGATTCCAGGTCAGGTCATGATCTCATGATTCATGAGTTCAAGCCCCACATCGGGCTCAGTGCTGACAGTGTGGCATTTGCTTGAGATTCTCTCTCTGTCTCTCTTTCTCTCTCTCTGCTGTCCCACCTACTCATGAGCTCTCTGTCTCTCTCTCTCTCTGTCTCTGTCAAAATAAATAAATGAACTAAAAAAAGATTTGTCTCAACAGCCACGTGATACTCATGACATAGGGCTAATATATGAAATACTCCTTCATATCAATAATATTTTAATAGTAAAATGGGCAAAATGTACAAACATGGATTTTTCTAAAGAAATAAAACCAGCCAGTAAACATGGAAAAAATTCAACTTCACTAAGACCAAAACATAGAAATAGTGAAACAATGTAATACTATACCTTTAGTCTGTCAAGTTAACCAAGACTCTTTTAAGCCTTCAGTATTGAGAAAGATTAGGGAAAATAGGTACTCATATATAGCTTCTAAAAGTATAAATTGGCTGTACTTTTCTGGAAGTCAGTTTTGCATACTCTTTGAAAGAGCCACTCTATTCTGCTTTCAGACACTAAGACTAAGTACTGATTAAGTTACAATGCTCCAGTTACAATGCTTTAAAACTATTTTAGAATTTTTATGATGAAAATGTGTGTATACATAAACATTTCTGACTTTTTAAATGGTGATTTTCTGTCAATGACAATATTATGGGTTGTTTTTCAAAGGTAGGGAAAAAATACATGAAAGTAAATTAGAAGATAAAAAGCATCCATGATTCTATCACTCAGAGGTTTCCAGTCTTGATATACAAGGTCAGTAATAGCTCTGATTATAGAAGTGGCCATGTAGTAGATAGATCCAAAGACCATTTCCTTGGATTCCTATCCTGACCTTGATTATCCAACTGTGTACGACATACTGGCCAACGCCTTGGCTGTTGTGCCCCATCCCTTTTCTGAATTCCTTCTAAATTTTGGAGTTTTCACGCTCATTCTCATGGACAACCAACTTTTCTTCTGGCATTAAAAATATTTATTTTAGGGGTGCCTGGGTGGCTCAGTTGGTTAAGCATCCAACTTTGGCTCAGATTACAATCTCGTGGTTCGTGAGTTTGTGGTTCGTGAGTTTGAGCCTTGTGTCAGGTCTGTGCTTGACAGCTCAGAGTCTGGAGTCTCTTTTGGATTCTGTGTCTCCTCGTCTTTCTGCTTCTCCCCTCGGCTCACACTCTGTCTCTCTCTTTCTCTGAAAAATAAATAAACATTAAAATAATTTAAAAAATATTTATTTTAATCAAGCTTACTTTTATTCATTCTATTTGTCTAATTTTTGAAATCACTTCCTTTGTAATTTTTTTTCTGATTTCCCCTCCTTTCATCAGTTTTAGGCTCACTCTCCACTGAACTGAGTTTCCTTGGACCAGGGATTTTTGATAGGTGTTCTCTCTTCCTGGAACTCTTTTCCTACTATCTTTCATTTCTCACTGACATCAGCTTGGAAGATTACTACAGTATTAGTGAATCAAGTTTATGTCCATAACCTTTACAATGTAATGCTGCTATCCCACCTGAAAGGGTAGGGGGTGTCCGTATCTCCAACCCCTTGAATCTTAGCTGTTTTTGTGGCTTTTGGGGGACCCGTACAATGTGGCAGAAGTGACATTATATGAGCCCCAAAGAATAAGAGTTGCAGTCTTAACAACTAATGCTTTCAACCTCTTGGAATACTGAGACTACCATTCTGTGAACATACAGGAGGATGAGACGCCATGTGGAGACTTCAGATACCCATCAATAGCCAGCATCCTTTGTCAGATACATTAGTGAGGCCATCTTGGACCTTTTAATTGGGCAGTTGGATTACCATTGTTACAGGGGTGATTCCAGGAGAGACCGGTAGAAGGACTACTGGGAATGCCAACCAATAGAATAATATATCACAGTTGTTTTGAGCCAAAGAATTTTGGAATGGTTTCTTAGGCAGAAATAGTTAACTGATATAATCACTTTCTTCAAGGAACCATTTCCAAGTATCACTCTCCATCCACAAGTCTCTAACTCCCTGTCCCCTCTGTCTCCTTTAATTTGGGCTTAATTAGCTTTGTTTTGCTTCTCTACTGCCCCACCAATAAGTCTTATACTATATAGTCATTGTAGTTTTACTTGTCTGTGTCCTTGATGAAAGTAAAGTCCTGGGAGGGGCAAGATAAGAGATCGTATTGACTGTTGTGTCCCTAACTGGTGGAATGCCTACCATAATAGAGTCTCAATTAATTTTGTGAAATTTATAAACAAATATTCCTGAATCATGTTGTATTTTGTAACCTGGTTTTATATTAAGCAGTAGAGCACCAAAAAATTTCCAGAGCAATCAGTAGTCTTCTGCAACATTATTTTTAATAGCTCTAGGCTATACCTTTGTTAGAATGTATCATAATCTATTAAAACGTACATCCTAGTTCTGACATGTAGGTTGTTATCAGTTTTTCACTATTATAAAAATACTGCCATGAACATCTTATAAACAAATCTTTGCACACATCCTTAATTATTTTCTTACAATAAATTACTAAAGGTGAAATTGCCTTGTCAAAAGTTGTAATGTATAAAATATTTTTAGCCTGTTCATGATCATTACAAAAGAATGAAAAAATTTAGGGTAGCAAAAAGAGAAACAAAAGTTGCTAGGATTTTTGGCAATTTCATGAATTTATCCATATTTTCTTCTTTATCTAAAATAAACATGTGTGAGTTATGCATTGTTAGTAAAAAAATATTAAAAAGTACAAAAAGGTATAAGGTAAAAAGTAATTCTCCTTCCCATGCCTGTTTCCCAGACTCCTGATGCTTTTCTCCAAGGCATTCATTACTGCAAGATTCTTGTGTACCATTCAAAGCATTCCATACGCACATGTGTTTATATGCATACTTAGGCCACCCCCTCCCTCTTTCATCCTCCTTCCCTTCCTTCCTTCTTCACAAATAGAAGCACTTTATACACATTTTCTACACCCTTTTTCCACTTAATAGGTTTGGGAGATTGTTTTATATCAATATATTGAGAGCAGTTTCATTCTTTTTCCTTAATCAACCAAGCTTGATTTAGTTCATCACCCCACATGATCTTATATACATTTCCCATTTTGTATTTTTTTAATGCTTTTAAAGAAGATAATACAGTCTCATGGCTTAACAATTTAAAGAACACAAAAAGATGTTTAGCAAATAATCTTGCTCCTACTTTTGTTCCCTAAAGGTCAGCACTTACACCGGTTTCTTGGATCTCCTTCCAACATTTCTTTATGTTAATGCAAGCAAACATGCATCAACTTATTTCTCTTTCATTCTTATGTAAAATATAGTAGATCACATAAATCAAAGTCCCAGCAGGAAACAGAATTCTATGATAAATCAACTATACAGATTTAATGAGACAAATTTTTACCAAGGGTGATTGATAGTGTTAAGGGAGTAGAAATGGAAGCCAAGCATCTCCACCCCCTCCCCCCACCTCTGGCAGAGAATAGGAGGAAATATTTACTGGCCCTAAACCTGAAGGGGCAAAAGGATTAGAGAGGGTTACCAGAGCCAAGTGCGAGCTAGAGCCAAGCGAGAGCTAGAGCCATGGAGAAGGCCTCTTTGCAGGCAGGAGTAATGTCAAGGTGAGCTGTAGCTATTGCCAGAAGTTGGGTAGCAAGGTGGAGAACTGGGGCAGAAACACCCTGTCCTCTCTCTTCTCCCTCATCTCTCTGTGACCCCCACTGGCCAAACACACCAAAGTGAGACAGCAAGGGGGCCCTGTTGGTCCAGCTTCTAGAGCACAGAGCAAGGCAGAGAAGCATGGACTGTGAATTATCTATCAGGTTAGGAATAAAAGGAGAAAAACAATATGCACACTAGAGACACTGTTCTGAAATTTGCTTCTTTCCATTTCTTACATCCTAAAGATCTTTCCATATCAAGGGCATAGGGGCTTTTCTCCTTTTAACAGATGCAGAGTATTCAGTATTTTTGTCTAAAATTTTTAATGTTCATTTTTGAGAGAGAGGGAGAGAGAGAGAGAGAGAGAGAGAGAGAGAGAGAGAGAGAGAGAATATGAGAGGGAGACACAGAATCCCAAGCAGGCTCCAGGCTCAAAGCTGTCAGCACAGAGCCCGATGCGGGGCTTGAACCCATGAATCGCGAGATCATGACCTGGGCTGAAGTCCGTTGCTTAACTGACTGAGCCACCCAGGCTATGAGTATTCATTTTTTAAAAAAATAAATTTACTGTAATTTATTTAGGTTACCCTCATAATGAACTTAAACTTAAGTTTTTGTCAACCTTTGGGATGGTGCACACCATACCATTGTATACACACCATTTTACATACGTCCAGCAACCTCTGAAGGATAAACTTTCAGACTGATTCAGGTATAATTTGGGGAGACATTGCCAGATCCCCCTCTTTAGCAGTGGAACTCCTTTGCGCTGCCAGTGCTGTTCCCCTACAGCCTCACAGGCAGTGTTGCTGAATTTTGGAATATTTGCCAAAATGATAGATAAATAATGTAATCTCCAGATAATATACATTTTTTTGGCATTTCTTTTATTCTGAAGAAAATTCAGCTTCTTTTTGTATGTTGAAATGATGTATTTATCTTCCTAGGAACTGTTGGTTTATATGATTTTCCCATTTTTCTAATGGATTGCAATTTTCTTTTTGATTTGATCATTAGGGACATTAGCCTGGGTGGCATTAGCTGAGGATGTTACCCCAGGTTTTTTGTTTTGCTTTTTCCTTTCATTTTGCTTCTTTTAAAAAATGTGTATTTGTTTTATGTCTTTATTTATTATTATTATTTAAATTTTTAAAATATTTATTTATTTTTGAGAGACAGAGAGGGACAGATCATGAACAGGAGAGGGGCAGAGAGAGAGGGAGACACAGAATCTGAAACAGGCTCCAGGTTCTGAGCTGTCAGCACAGAGCCCGACGTGGGGCTCGAACCCATGAACCATGAGATCATGACCTAAGCCAAAGTTGGATGCTTCACCAACTAAGCCACCCAGGTGCCCCTATGTCTTTATTTTTAACATTACATTTATCAATTTAATTTTAGGGCTTCTAGATTTTTATTTTTATATTAAAAAATTTTTAAACATTTATCAATTTATTTTTAGGGCTTCTAGATTTTTATTTTTAGATTTAAAAATTTTAAAATATTTATTTGAGAGTGAGAGAGAGGGGGGGGGAATGAACACGGGGTAAGGGCAGAGAGAGGGAGAGAGAGAGAATCCCAAGCAGGCTCCATGCTGTCAGTGCAGAGCCCAGTGCAAGCCTCCATCAAATGAACCATGAGATCATGATCTGGGAGGAAATCAAGAGTCAGACGGTTAATGAACTGAGCCACCCAGGTGTCCCAGGCTTCTAGATTTTTAAATCACGGTTAATGGCCTCTTCCACTCCAAGGTTACAAATAAAATTGCCCAACTTTTTGCCAAGTTTTTTTTTTTTATGATTTAATTGATTACATTTCAATCTTTGTTCCACTACAGTTTAGCCTTTCCCCCACTTCTGGCTCCTGATTCTACACCCAAGGCAACTCAGTTGTCCCAATACCCTTCTTAAATAACCTATATTAACACCACTAATTTGAGATGCCACCTTAGTGTTTACTAATTCCGCTATGTTTTTGTATCTATTTCTGGACTTTCGTCTCTATACCACTGGTATGTCTAGTCATATACCACAGCTACACTGTTTTAATTACGGAGGCTTAATTTTAACATGTTTTAGTACATGATAGAGCATATGTACTGCTTTTCTTTTTCCAGAATTTCCTTGGCCATCCTTGTTTATTTTTCGATGAGAATTTTATAATCAATCAACTTATAAAATGCCCACCTTTGGGCTTCTTCACCTAAACCCATTTTGCTTGAAATAAATACCCCAACTACTGCTTCTTTCTGTTTATGTTTTATTAAAATAACTTTTCCCACCCTTTCTTTTTTCACTTCTGAATCACATTGTTTGAGTGTGTCTGCTGTATATAGCACAGAGTTGGGTTTTCTATGTCATCTAATATGAAAATCTATTTCTAATATTTCTAATTAGAAATTATTTCAGTGTGATCTAATATGAAAATCTATTTTGTTTAAAAGATCAATTATGCTCATTTCATTTATTGATATGACAGATATATCCACTATCAATTTATGTGCTTATTATTTTTATATAATATATAGGTCTTATACTATAGTTTGTTTTAGTTGCTTTTGACACTTGCAATTTTTCTGATGTTTAGGATTTTTTTTCTAAATATAAATAAACATTTGTATAAATATTTGTATGTCTATATCTATCTATCTATCTATATAGATATATAATGGCCTTAGTTCCTTCTGTTATTTTTGTTTATTTGTTTGTTTTTTTAAGTGGATTCAGTTACTATGAACAGTAATTTTGTTGGTTTACATAATTTTCCTTTGGCTACACTCCCTCTCCTATATCACCCAATTTTAGTCAATAGAATGGTCTAAGTTGAGCATTTACTTTCATATTTTGAAATACGCGTATTCTTCCATTATCGATGTCTTACCTTTGACTGATAAACGTTGACTGCCATTATGTGGAGATGAGACAGCAGTAAGCTTATTTTACTTCTCCTCTATCCCCTTTCTTTTAGTTTTTATAATTTATATAATTCTTACATTTTAAGGTCATTTTATGACCCTTTTCTCATTTTGTTTTTGTCTTAGTTTTACACATTAATGTATTGAGTTTCACTGTCAAGGCTTTGTCAAAGTTTTGTCCACCATTTTGGTTGGCTGGGGTTTTCTCTCTAGTGGTCATTTTCTCAAGAAGGGCTCCTGTAAACAGTCTCTGATTTATTACATGTTCCAAACTGTCAGCAGCCTTTATGCTTCATGAACTAGAAGCTGAAGATAAAATCTGTGTCTCATACTTTCAAGGATATAAAATTCTTGGCTGTATATCAATTCCTTTCTCCTGCTTTCCTTTCTCAAGTATTTTGTAGGTTTTCTTCCCTTGACTTGTGGTGTTGAATTTGCTGGGTAGAAGCCTGACTCCAACTTAATGTTCCTTTTCTTATACATGTAACTTGAAAGTTTTGCCTGGCTCCCCAAAGAGGTCTTTTTTTCATAGTTAAGTCCTTTATTAGGATAGTATATTTCCAAACAAATGTTTTCATGTTGACTGACCTGAAAAATTTTTCACTGGTACATTGTATACATTTTCAATTTATAGATTAAGTCTTCTTTTACCCATTTAATGATTAAATCTTCTTTTTCTCCAAGAAAGTTTTCTTGTACCTTGAAATGTGTGTTCTTTTGCATTCAGTTATTTGTCATCTTTCAGGTACTCCAAATATGCCTATGTTAGAATTCTATTTCTTCTATACTCTATGCTTTCTTTTTAATCATTTTCATTTAAAATTTTTGTTTTATTTTATTTTTCAATCTCCATCTTGTATGTCTCTTAATGAGCTCTCTACAGCATTCCTTTCCTCTGTTCATGTTCCATTTTTATCTTTACATCTGGAATGATTTTCTTTTTTTCTTTTTCTTTTCTGATGTCTGTTTATTCCTATTTCATTTCCTCCTGTATCTGGCTGTCACCTCCTCTTGTGATCTTTCTTCATAGCTGTAATTGCTTCATAATGTTTTAAAAAAATTTATGATATAATATTTTGTTAACATTTTATTCTACTTCATGACAACATTCCCAGTCCCCCTTGGTGAGTTCATATCACCAAGAAGAAAGTTTTGATGCTCATTTATGCATATTTTTCTTTCGTATGGATTCTGTTTAAATATAATTTTTTCGAGTTTGTTTTTATCTTGAAAGCGACAGCGCGTGCGTGCACACACATACGTAAGTAGGGAAGAGGCAGAGACAGAGTGGGGAGAGAGAGAATCCCAAGCAGACTCAGTGCTGTTAGTATGGACCCCGACGTAGGGCTTGAACTCAGGAACCATGATATCATAACCTGAGCTGAAGTAGGATGCTTAACCGACTGAGCCACCCAGGCGCTCCTGTATATGATTGTTTAAAATCTCATATCAAAATGAGTTGAAATTTCTTGGACAAGTATGGTGGTAGTAGAGGGAAGAGCCAGAGAGGGCAGACTTTCTGGTTTTTAAATGACAGGATCTCTCTACTGTAGCTGTCATGAGAGATGATTTCTTTTATATATTATATGTCTTCTTGGTCTCTCCAAACCTAACTTTGTTCAGGAGAATTTTTACCCCTAGTTCATTCTACTGGTATCTTGTACTGGCCCCTGCTGCTAAGGGACACAAATGTGATATTCCAAGGTGATTCCGTCATTTTTGAAGGTATGTTTCTGTGGGTGCTATCTGGGAATCACCTGTCCTTTTCCTTCTGCTGCCTGCGTATTCACTAGTGATTTCTGTAGCTGCCCACAACCAGATCCCCTACACTCCATGTTTTCTGTGCCTTTTCTGTTGTTTCCTCCAAGGCTCTTTGCATGGCAAAATCTCAGCTGCTTTTGACAGTACTGCCTTTAATTTGGAGTCTGGGGTTTTCTCTGCTTACTTTGTTCCATGGAAAGTGATGATTATTTCCATTTCCCCTCTTTCTCTGAATGGTTGTTGGGAGTCAAATGGGAAAATTTAGAACCAAGTAGTCCCTAATGATGGATGGACTCTTTAAAAAACATCTCAGCAAATTTGGCACTTGCAAAGCTGGTATTAATAATGCAGAAACACAAGCAGATGAATCAAAAAGGCCATTATAATGTAAGTAACAGTGTTAACATACATAATCATGGTGGCAATCCCAGAAACATAATTAAGCAAGCAGTTATATATGTAAAATCTTATAATTTTGCTTTGAATGGATCGGGGGAATGAATAGAAGCTGGTTTTCCTTGATTCCAAAGACTTCTTGCTGATTTCATGAGGAAAGTCAATTTGTGTATATCCAGAAGAATAGAGATTCTATAAGAGAAAGCTGTGGTTTATTGTTTAATTTCAGTGTCAAAGAGAAGTAGTTCAAAAGGTGTTCCGTGTTTCAAGTCAGGTTTCTGCCCACCTTCTCATAGAAATTCAACCAGACAAGTAAGAGAGGTCCATGAATTGCTCTTTTAACCTTTCCTTTTAAAAATAATAAATACAGCAGCAAAAAAGAATGATAATAAATGGTAGAAATGTATCCCTCTCCAATCATTTAACCCATACAATCTGCTATCAGTTTATGGATCTAGAAACTCAAATGTTTGGCATTACTGTCATAGAAAGTTGCTTGTTTCTGTAGCAGAAGTGGTTTTACATGAAGACGCTCACTGTCCCCTAGTAATGTGTATCCATGATTATATGGCTTTGTAGTTTGCAAAAGTAAGATAGTTTAGCTTCAATGAGTTACGATTATTTTTCTTTCTAGTCTAATTTCCCTTTTATTATACTTATGCTCATGTCAGGTGTCTCTGGTTGGTCACAGACATTTCGAGATCAGGCTATGAGGAAGTTGTGCTGGTAATATATTCAGTTTGGATGTACTGGGATATACTTAGGTAGTTTACCTAGAATTCCGTGTATCCAGTGAAATTATTGCTGTCCCAGTGAAAGAATGTCTTCCACTAATGTTCTTATTGACCCTCTTCCATGATGCCAATTTGACCAGTGTCATGGCAAAAAAGTGAAAAACCAGAGGTCATATCATGATAAGAATAGAAAAGCATGAATAGTAGAAGACAAAGAAAGCTTGAAATATGTGAAGCCACCTGATATTATAAATGGAGGATTAAGTTCTCATCAACACCTTGTCCATTCAGAAGTTCTCTCTGCCAGAAATATTTGATAATATAGTGCATGCAATTACATACCTTTGGTTCCCAGGGGGGCTACTTATATTGGAGAATCTTTCTTAAAATTTGTCAAGTCTTTTTCTAGTGCATGGGATGGGCTTCATCCAGCACTGCAATTTAGGCAGGGAGATCCAATCCCAGACCTGGTTGTGTGTGAATCCTGGTCACTATATACCATCTACGTCAATATTCTGTGAATCTCCCTCTTGTGTCTAGGACTGACTAAGATTGTCAGTAGCACCGTGTCTAGGACTGACTAAGGCTGTCAGTACCATCAGTGTGGGTACTTAGACTTGTACATGGACCCATGTGGCCCTTGGTCTCCATCTTTCTTTTGTAAGATATGCACACACTCTCTAGCCTATGGCCCAGTGGGGTTGTGATGAGTCCCAGTTCTAGGAGGACAGTTTGGCAGCAAGATGATTACTTGCCAGTGAAGAATTTCTTTCGTGGAATATTCTGAGATTGGACTACCAGAATGGTGCTGATATGCTGATTTTGGATGATTCGCACTCACACTGGGCATAGATGAGTTCAGGGCTCTCGTCTACCAATGGTCCACTGATGACCCCTGGATTTAAGCCATGTGTGTATATGTGTGCACGCACACATGTGCCATGTATGGGCACCTGAAGATGGTGGGGGTGGCAGCAGATATCCTTTATCCTGTGAGGTCCACATCAGTGGCACTCAGGACAATTAACCATCCTCTCTGCAAGTTATTTGCCAATGTCAGGTAGTCCTCTGGGACTGGCTGCCCCAATCTTCTTCATAGGCTTCTCCACACCATTGTTCCTCAAGACCAACAGGTTCTTCAGATAATGTCTTCTCAGAGTTTCCTAGATCAATGTGGTGACATCGAGGTTTCCTGGCCTGATCTTATGCTGTGCTGTATAAGCAATAGACATGCCTGTGTGAATAGGACCATTCTTCCACTCATGGGTCCAGTGGCAATATCTGGAAGGCAGGGGTGCAGTTAACTCAAAAGAGATCATGTTCTAAGAATGAAATATTATGACATAACGAGCTCAAGAGGAGATAGGTTGGAAGATGTGTTGTTTTACATCCACACTATAACATTTTGAACTGTAAGTTTGCTATAACTAGACAATGAATTATTCACATTTCCTACATATTTTGGATAAGACTTGAATTTATGTCCATCATCAACTAGCATAGTAATAACCTGAGAGAGAATTATGCAAAGCCAATATTCAATAGATAATGCAGCATCACGAGTAATGATGTAACCAGCATTAAATAAAGGTTATTAAGGAACTGCTGGGCAAGATCAATATTGTTTCCCTACAAATAGTTTCCAAAAAGCCATGGAATCTTGAGTAATAACAACATTTTTTACCTCTTTATTGAGCCAAAAGAGAGAAATTAGCCAAGAATGGCCCACAAGATGAACACCACAAAAGAATAGTTCCTGGACAAGAGGAAGAGAAGGTGTCTAGACATTATGAAGGATCTTTGCATTCACCAGTTGGGCATTAAACAAGCATGCATGCAACTCTTCTCTGCCCATGATTCTGAATCTTCATCAAGATATCACTTGATATCAAGAAGGCTCACAAATTTTCAGTACACTTATAAATCTAATTGTTTCTTTAAATAGGGACACCATAAAAAATAACTGCCTGTGGGGTCGAACACCCTAAGGATGACTCCAGCGGGGCAGCACACAAGACTTAGAAGGCCTGGTTTCTGCTTATAGGTACCTTTGTATGAGTCTACACACATGTAATCAAACTTTTGCAAGCATCTCCCTCAGGGAAGCCTTCCCCTTTTTGATGAAACATTAGCATACTTGATCATTCTCTTCTTAATTTATTCTATCATATAATTAGAAACTTATACAATGCTATGAATTATTATCTTGTTCTCTAATTGCCTCTAACCGCTGTTTTAGTATTTGTGAGTTAATACAGTTTCATATACCATAATGCTTGTTTATTTGTAAATGATTTCATACATATTTACTCAGTCTTTGACTTCAAGTAAGTGATAAAATCCTTAAGATTATGTTTTAAGTCTTTTTTTCCCTCAGTGTGAACACAAGCAGATGCTTAACAAATACTCTAAGAAGTTTCTAATTGTCAGACTAAGAATATAAGTAATAAAATGATGTAAAGAATGATAATGCATGTGGATAGGTTTTCAGCTATTAGAATAATTCTTTTTTTTTTTATTTTAAGTAAACTCTATGCCCAATGTGAGACTCGGATTCATGATCATTGAGATCAAGTGTTGCATGCTCTACCTACTGAGCCAGCCAGACAGGCACCCCAGCTGTTGGAATAATTCTAATTGAACATGAAGTGTAAGCTCAGTTACAATTTGTTTCAATTAGAATGTGGTATTGGAGGGGTGCCTGGGTGGCTCAGTTGGTTAAGCATCCAACCCTTGATTTCGACTCAGGTCATGATCTTACATGAGATTGAACTTTGCATCAGGCTCTGTACTGACAGCTCTCTCACTCTCTCTCTCTCGCTCTCGCTCTCTCTCTCTAAATATAAAAAAAGAAATGTGCTAGTGGAAAATATTGGTGTAAAGTGGGTCCTTATATATTGATACTAGGGAAAAGAAAGTGACAAGTCTCCTTGCATTGAGAAATATTAATTTTATCCTCTGCTGCTACTGACTTTGAAAGTCTTGGTAGTAGGTAGAAAGAGCCCCACACCCTCCAGTTCAGAGAAACCATCATCACTTATCATGCAGCTGGTATCTATTCTGGTGCAATCAATCTAGTTAATGTCAAGTACCACTGACAAGAGTGGTCATGACTCAGTCACCTGGAGGCATTTGTGCGGTTGACACAATGACTTGGATTGGAAAATAAACAGAAATAAAAATCCTCTAGTCCTAACTTTCTTACAACTTGACTGGCCTCTTGTGGCTGTGACAGTGAGGCCCTTTTCATCTGAAGATGATATCATTGACTCACTGATAGGGAGTGGGTAGGAGTGACCCATGCCTGTTTGGAAACAAACACCCTGCTTTAATTTTAGCACCACAATGGTAGACTTGGCCCTATGGGGCTAGTTTTTTATTCATTGTCTACCTCCACTCTCCCCTTCCTCCTACCCCTGACTCACTGGTCTGGATTTTGCAAGAGGATGGCATGACACCTGTCTCCTTCATTGACATTTCTACTGTACCTAGCACATAGATGTCTGGCTAGTAGAGGACCTCACTACACAGTTAATGATGGTTTACTACCTGTGGCTAAATTCATTAAGGGACTTACTTGAAAGCATGTTGTCAGACTTCATGGTATTAAAAGGCTTTTAATGATATTGTGGTCCCTGGGATGAAAAGTGCTGTATCATTTTTATGTCCAAGAATCACTGAATGTAAAGAAGATCCATTTATAACAGTTTCCTGGCTTCAGTTGGTAACAGAAAATTGTGCAAAAGAAGACAGGGGATAAAAGTACATAATCTCCCTTTTACTTTATTGTCTGTTCTTGTTTTACAATTCCCTGAGTATTGCCCCTCAACCTTCTATCTCCTATCTCCTCAATCTTATCTCTGTGCTGGCTCTGAAGTTCTTTCAGCCTGGTCCTGCTACCTTCCAAACCATGTCTTGCCTAGGTATGTTATCATTCCTTACACAAACCATGCCTCAGAGAGAGACAGGGGGGAAAATCAGAGTGGCAAATACAGGTGGCTCAGGATTTAGTTTGGTGTTCTCTCTGTGCCCATCATTTATGTTCTCTTTCTCCATCTCTATACATTTGTGCCTATGAAGGAGATACAAAAACCTTACCTTGGCATCTGTAACCTCATTCTAAATCCCATAAATGCTCCCTGATAGAATAAAGGGAAACAAGCATTGAGTAGAGTATATTATTTCCTTTGATACCCCTTGGCTTCACATTTCTTTGGTATTCTATCAAGAATCATTGTTGTGTGAAATGGCATTTTCAGAGACTTCTGTACTTGAAATACTGTGTATCTGACATATTTTGAACAATTACTGATGTTTCTCTTCACTTTGCTGTGCTGAAGAAGTTTCTGGACAGAGCACATCCTGTAATTAGGTAAATTTGAGTGGATTTGTCTGAAAGTAGCCTAATAAATGACACTCTACTTGTCATGGTAAAACCTCCTTTAAGCAAGAAGAGGTAGAGGCTTGTATTTACTTGTCCCATTAATCAGAAATGGTATGGATATGCTTAATTTGACCTTTAAACAGACATAGCCCAGGCTCAGCTGTCTTTCTTTATATAACTATTGGCAAACTTTCCCCCTCTTTTAGCTAGTACTGAGGAATCCTGATTTCCTAACAGCCTCAATCTTTAAACAATGATGAAATTTTAGGGTGTCAAAGCTATATAACATTTAATGATCACCAATCATGTGGAAGAAATAGGGTCAATCAGAGCCATAATTTTCCTGGAACCTTCTCCCTAACTCCAGACTGGTCATTTCACAAGTAGATTTGGCCACTGTGTGCATGGTGCGACTTCATAGTCTTCTCAGGAGAGCACTGATTTAGCTCTCCTTCTGCAAGACCCTCTTTTTTGTTGGATGCCAGATGAAATTCCATTTCAGCTATTGACATGTGTATCTCTGGGAAGGATCATGCAAAGATATTCTCAAATTTTTCTCTCTGAGCAAAGGGTCAGAAAGCAGATTATAGGAGGTTTAGGAGAAAAAGAGTATGAGGCTGATGAGAGAAACAAGAACCAGTCTTCCTAAGTAGATAAAATGAGGTAAAAATGGAATTATGGGAACAATTTCTGCTTGAGTTAGTCCTAGCAAACACAAAGTAGAATCTAGAATTTCTATATGCCTCCATGGGACAGTGATGACTGAGCTGTTAGTCACAGAAAATCATACCAGGTCAAGAGCATCTTCTAGACCCTCACCATTGTTTCACACTATGTAGGTTGAATGAATAGGCATGAGACCCAGTCAGAGGCCATCTTGGTGAACATGATGTTCTGAGTGCACCACTAGCATATTTTTGTCTCTTTTGGTTTTCAGAATATTGAATGTATGGAATATTTACATCAAGCAAATTCTGTTTAGGCATCTCCTAATAGTAGTATTTGGAGGGCTGACTTACGCTATTGTGTGGGATGCATTCTCCTTTATGTACATTTCTTGGCAATGTTTGTGTTGGAGCAATGTTTTACCCTTTTCACTCTTTGGAGAGGAGAGTGCCTTTTGAATTGGGATACAAGGAACAATTAATACTACATTGAGCAGAATGAATGAGGCAGTGACACCTCTTGTGATATTAAACATGTCCCTGTAAGAGTAGTTCAGAGAGTTACTCATTAATCATTTACTATCCAGGATCAGGCAGAGCTTTCTAAGTACAGATTATCTCTGTGATTTGGGCAATAAATAAGAATAAGAAAGTTATCATATGAATTTCTATCTAATGTTGATGGACTATCTTCAGATGTCAGGAGTAGGGTTCTCATGAACCCAAAAGGATCATGACAATTTACAATATGGTCTTTCCTGCTTTATAATACCTTGAACAATGGGCTAAAATCCACTTGCATACAATATGGTTTTTTGAATCTTAAGTAAATAACCAAATTATCCCCATGGTTTTCAATTCTTCTTTTAATCACAAATAAAAGTGCTTAGAAGGCACAACCCACTACATTTTTATGAACCTAGAAATATTTTATGATATATGTCTTTGAATCATGGAGGGATTTTCCTTAATTCTTTATTGAATTAACCTTTCAATATGTAGCTTTAATTGATCAATTTTTTCTTTTTTTAAGTTTATTTATTTATTTTGAGAGAGAGAGAGCAAGAGCCAGAGCGAGAGTGAGAGAGAGAGAGAGAGAGAGAGCAAGAGCGCAAGCATAGGCAGGGGAGGGGCAGAGAGAGAGAGGGAGAGAGAGAATCCCAAGCAGGCTCCACACTGCCAGCACAGAGCCTGATGTGGAACTCAAACCCATGAACCAAGGGATCATGACCTGAGCCAAAACCAGGAATCCAATGCTTAACCAACTGAGCCACCCAGATGTCCTGATTAATTTTTCTAAGACCATCATTAAACTGCCTCACTGACATCAAGGGGGCTGGAAATAACTCCTGGAATAATGTGAAAGAGGTGGAAGGAGAATGTAGAATATTCTTTTTTATGAGCTACTTTAGGAAAGAACCAAGCTATTTTTTTTTTTTATTTAGATAGCTTTGCAAAGATAAGTGAGCTTGATCAGCATACCAGAGCAAAAAGAGATGCCCAAAATCTTAAGAAGGGGCTTTCAAAGTCATTGCTTTGAATTCTTTAGTGAAGTTGATAATGAAGGACTGAAAACTTTATGAAGAATTATTTGAATCTGTTGCCACTGGACGAGTCTAGATATTTTATCCTATGGATGACATTATCACTTTCCTAGTTTAACATTTGTGTCTTGGGGAGACAAAGCAGAATGCGAATCAGTACTTCTTTAACTGCACTTTGAACTTCTTGAAGACAAGTTATTTTTTTCTTATTCAGTTTTGTAACTTTACCATATAGTTCAATGTCTGGAACACAGTTAGTGCTTAGTAAATGGTTGTCAAAGGAATTAATGTTAGAAGTTATGATTTAGTTGTGGAGCAAGTCAGTATCCATGAAAATGTAAATTAACAATACAAAGAACATGGGCAAATGCCCAATGAGATTCATACAATGAAAAGGTTATAGCTTCAGAAGAGAAAAAAGTCTGGTAGGCTTAAAAAGGGATTCATGGAGGGGGCACCTGGGTGGCTCAGTCGGTTAAGTGTCCAACTCTTGATTTCAACTCAGGTCATGATCTCACAGTTTGTAGATTCAAGCCCCATGTTGGGCTCTGTGCTAGCAGTGTGGAGCCTGCTTGGGATTCTCTGTCTCTCTGGCTGTCTCTTTGCCCATCCCCTGCTCGTGGTCTCTCTCTCTTTCTCTCTAAATAAATAAACTTAAAAAAAAATAAATTCATGGAGGAAGCATAATTTGAGATGAGCCTTGAATATAGTTAGAATTTAAAGTAGCACTTGGTGGAACGGGCTCTTTCTGTGTCCCCACTGCTAGGATTGCGTGCTCTTTTCTTTGAGACAGGATTGATTAGAATGAGGATATAAGAGGAAATTTATGGTTTTGAAAGAAGCAATGGTATCAAGTAGTAGAAATATTGAGGTCAGTATTTTCAGGGAAATGTATATAAGTCACTAATACATTTTTGGGGAGACAGAAAAGAGAGAGAAATTAACATTCTTTTGACTTTTTAGTGATGGCAGCCAAGAACACAGTTGAATTTGAACTAAATTGGGGTTTTAATAAAGGTTGAATTGTGTATATTCGCGTCCAGGTTGCCCTGGCAATAGGGTTCCCAGCTTTATGATAATGACAATTTAATGGGGAAAAATAATACATGCTAATTAAATATATTGTAATTAGAGACACAGCAACATGTGGTCTAATTAGTGCCGTCTTTGGAAATGGTCCAGGGAGGAGTTTGGAGACGGTTCATGAGCTAAATAATTTGTATATGTTCAAAAGGGTCAAATCAAGCTTGCTCACCTGAGATCACCTTTGAGTTACTGCAGACGTGATTTCTCTCACTGGTTTATCCCAAACAATTAAATCATAAGTCATATAGTTGCATGCTCACCAGTATTGATATCTGGAAGGAACTTTAGATAGGTGAAAGCTAGTTTTCTGATGACCAGAATAAATTGGTTTGGCATCCGTGCACAAGAATGAGACTAAAGGGGTCTCTGAAGATTTGGGCTATAGGGAAATAAACAGAATGCTAGTGAACCCCAGTGAATCACCAATGAATATTCTTCCACACCTACTCTGATAGCGGGAGCAAAAGAGTGGTAGCTATCTCCTTTGAAATGGGAGCTGGATATTTCCATAAAGAAGACAGAAAAAGAAAAGGGTTTTTGCCTCTTCTACTCCCCAAAGGAAAATGATTGTGAGGGCATGGAGACTATGAAAACCAGGGGCTTGATCTCCTTGTCAATAATTCTTCGCCACCCTGTACCTGCTTAGTCATCTCCTTCAATATGATTAACTGGATGCTGCGGGAAAGGTGATAACCACACGTTCTGGAAGGTCATTTTCCAACCTGAAGATTGGAATATCTGACAACGAACTCAGTGAGGTTACTGTGCCACCAGCCATTCTTAATTACAATGGTGAGGGAAGTAGGAGAGGTTAAATAGGATAGAGTGACAGTTAGGAAAATGACTTGGCAGTTTTGCCAGGTCCTCTGCCCTGAGAAGAAAATGGGAAGGATCTCTGAAATGTCAGATATATAGAGGTAATAATAATAATTATAATGATAATAATAATAATACAGTACATATTTGTCAATTATTTTAGACAACTAGGCATGATAATTGGGGTGGCTTTGAAGTCAGCTATCATATCTGTAAGAAAATGCTTTAAAGGTGATATACCTGGCTGGTTGCAAGTCAAGGATTTTAACAATGAACACATTGGTTTCAAATAAATATATCAGATCTCTTCTGCTGTAGGGATGGGAAGCAACATGAACTTTCTAGAACAAACCACTGCTGGGGAGCAGTTTGCCCCCCCCCCCCGGGTCCTAGGCCAAGCATCTTACCTGCATTACACTTGCTGTTCAGGTTGTTCCCACCCCACCACACCCCCATTCCCCTTTCTAGGTGCCTGGAGGGCTGAATGTGCTCACATAGAGGCAGTGAGTGTACAACAGGGAATCAAAAACTCTCTTCCCTCATCTACACAAGTACCTTTCCAGCAAAAGACCTGACATCACACTTTAGACCTTTATGTGATTTGAAGTTATTGTGTTACAATGGGCCCCATTAACTGCCAAACACTATACTAAAACATTACCTCATTTAATCTTTTCCAATGTCCTTGAAAGAGTATTCTATGTTTATGTTTTTCACTTTCTTCACACCCATTTACTACAGCCTAGTGTTGGCTTCCACCACTGCACTTAAAATTATTTCCCCTATGTCATCCATGTCCTTCTTTTCCCAAATTTTGTGTATACATGTTATTCTTTTTTTCACTTGACAATCATTTTGCCTCCTTATCAATCTTTATTCTCCCTTAACTTTGTACTAAGTGATTTTTCTTGTTCACTTTTTACATTACTTTTCTGTCTGCCAACATTAGTTTTTATTCTACTACTCATCCTTTAAATGTTGGTATTCTTCAGGGTTCTATCATCAGCCTACCCATATATTCTCATCTACTTATTCTCCTTAAGTAATTTCCACATTCTTGTGGTTTTATTTTATACTTAGACCTTGAAATCATTATCTCCATCACAGACATCTCCTACCAACTTGAGAATTGTATATTTAGTAACTCACTACCTTGATAATATATGAACACACCAGCTAGTATGACCCCAAAAGTCTTTTATGTAAACCCTCACTTAAAAAAAAAGAGATTTTTTGTTGGGAGTACCACCATCAATTTAGTTATTGTAGATATAAACCTGTGAGTCATTTATAAACAGTGTGTTCTGCAGGATTCTTGCTAGTGAGCAGAAAGATGTCAAATGTACAATAATACTCCAAGTACAGACCATCCCCCACTTGCTTTAAGCAAGAAACTCATCCATCCTAGTTGTCTGTCTTTGCAATTATTCTCTCTAGGAGACTGGGCGGGTGTTGTGATCAGTTCTTACTCAACAGATCTGCAGACTCCATGGTCTGTTGTCTATCACATTAGCCCTGTTTTGCTCCACAGGTTGCTTTCACTCTGCTGCTCATCCCCTTAATCTTCTCTATTTCTCTGCTGTCCCCACTGATATCCTTCAGACCTCTGGTCTCCATGGGCCACTCCCTGAATTGCTGCGATCCCTCTATCCCACGCTGACAACTCATGTCCTGTGTTCTTCACACTCTCTGGCCAGGATAACCACCTCACTGAGACGGTTTTTATATTTTTGAAAATTGTTGGTGGAGTTGTCTGGCAGTGGGAAGAGAGAGTGTCTAGTTGAGGAGACAGACATTCAGAGTCTCACTCTTTACCTGCAGTTGTTGTCTGAGTCAAGGTTCCCAATATAGTGTGCTACTCTGGCTATTTGGACAGATTTCTTACCATCTCATAGTGATGTTCTCTCAGGGACTTCATTCATTCTTACTCTAAAATGGACCCCTACGGGACACACCAAGATCATAAAAAAAATCATAAAATCTATAATATGTCTGAGGTCAGGTGATTTTCCACAGAGCTCTTGAATCCCATGGCAATCAGCAGATGTGGCCAGCCAGCCACCTCTGTTCGTGATAGTCAAGAAGGTGCCCACATTTGGAGATAGGAACAAATAGAGGGCACATCTACCTAAATCACCAGTCTTATCTCTGTCCCAACAAAATATGGGTTTCACAGTTCTGAAATTGCAAGAGCTCTGAAAGCGAAAAGTTTTCCTCATCCACTTGGCAATGAAACTGGACCTTGTCTTAATTCATTTGAGGTGAAACCTGACTGAACTGAAAAGAAGTTACCTTAATTATTTATTTTTCCCACTTGTTATGAATATTCATATACTTAACTGAAAAACTATTAACATGTTGGAGTATGGCCCTTAGTGTAGATCTCCCTGCTCATGTTCTATTATACATGGTAGATACACCATATTATTTTTATTAAATCTGAAACTTTTTACAACCTTAAGCACTTCTGCTCACATGGATTTCCAATAAGAGGTTGTGACTATGCACTCTAATAACTATTTCTGATATCTGGCTTTTGGCACCTTCCACATTAACTGGCCGTCAAGTCCTAATAATTTTTATCTTTATATCTGAAATCTACCTCTGTTGCTCTATTCCTGTTCTCACTGATCGAGCTAGAGAACAGGATTCCTGGTGGCTATGAGATCAGCCTCCCCTTTATTGTCCAGAGTAATCTAGCTTTGCCCCAAACTTTGTGTCTCCACCTAGTAAAATAAAAGGTCTGCACTTGACTAAACCTACACTCTTTATAGAAAGTATGATGCTGTATGATGCTGTGAGAGTTGGGCAGTGCTCTCATCCACTCCAGTTTTCTTGTTAAAGAATTCCTTCTAAATACATGCACTTCTACTCCCAAAGAGAGGTTGGCAAACACAAGATGTGCTGCCGTGTTACATGACTACTGTTATTTTAGTGCCTGTAATAGGGTATGTTTGATTGACTCACCCTAATTTTGCATTGATCCTAATTCAGCTTTTCACTAACTCATTCCAGAACTATTGCAAGTTTTTAAACTGGCCTCTCTGCTTCTATTTAATCCCCCTTAGATCCATCCTCTCAGAGCCAGTGGGCAGCACAAATTTAATCACACCACAGCTGGACTTTAAACTCTTAAGTATTTCTTCTCTTCCATCAGGTTGATGTCTCTCTAAGTTTTTAACGAAACATAGTAGGCTTTTGCTGATCTGGCCTCTGCCTATCTCCTTCTTCTCAGTTTCTTCGTTGTATTTTTTTCCCAGAAATTTACGACTGCTTTTATCATTCTCTACACTGTAAAGTGTTTTTGATTCTACTCTCATGCTTGCTTTTATTTCCTGGTGAAAGGATGAATTCTCACCAGGCCCAGTCTCCAGCTACCTATTGCCTCATAGTTGAAAATTCAAATAGGCATCATCTCCTTTATTTGATTTTTTAATTATTATTTTTTGTATCAAGTTTTACAGTGTAGTTAGTTAACATATAGTGTAATATTGGTTTCACTGGTAGAATTTAGTGATTCATCACTTAGGTATAACACCCATTCTTATCACAAGTGCCCTTTTAATACCCATCGCCCAGTTAGCCCAATCCCCACCCCTTCCATCAACCCTTAGCTTGTTCTCCATAATTAAAAGACTCTTATGGTTTGCTTCCCTCTCTTTTTTTCCCCTCCACTGTGTTCATCTGTTTTGTTTCTTAAATTCCACATATGAGTGAAATCATATGGTATTTATATTTTTCTGACTGACTTATTTCACTTAGCATAGTACACTCTAGATCCATCCATACCATCCCAAGTGCCAAGATTTCATTCTTTTTGATGAATGAGTAATATTCCATTGTGTATATATACCACATCCTCTTTATCCATTCATCAGTCAGTGGACATTTGGGCTTGTTCCATAATTTGGCTATTGTTGATAATGTTGCTATAAACATTGGGGATGCATGTGGTCCTTTGAATCAGTATGTTTGTATCCTTTGGGTAAATACCTAGTAGTGCAATTGCTGGGTTGTAAGGTAGTTCTATTTTTAACTTTTTGAGGAACCTCCATACTGTTTTCCAGAGTGGCTGTACCAGTTTGCATTCCTACCAACAGTGTACGAGGGTCCTCCTTTCTCTGCATCCTCACCAACATTTGTTGTTTCTGGTGATGTTAATTTTAGCCATTCTGATAGGTGTGAGGTGGTATCTCATCTTGGTTTTGATTTGTATTTCTCTGATGATGAGTGATGTTGAACATTTTTTCATGTGTTTGTTAGCCATCTGGAAGTCTTCTTTGAATAAGTGTCTGTTCACGTCTTCTGTCCATTTCTTAACTAGGTTATTTGTTTTTTGGGTGTTGAGTTTGAGAAGATCTTTATAGATTTTGGATACTAACCATTTGTCAGATGTGTCATTTGCAAATATCTTCTCCCATTCTGTAGGTTGCCTTTTAGTTTTGTTGGTTGTTTCCTTCACTGTGCAGAAGATTTTTACCTTAATGAGATCCAATTATTTATTTATTTATTTATTTATTTATTTATTGCCTCTAGAGACGCGTTTAGTAAGCAGTTGCTATGGCTGATGCCAAAGAAGTTACTGCCTGTGTTCTCCTCTAGGATTTTGATGGTTTCCTATCTCACATTTAGGTTTTTCATCCATTTTGGGTTTTTGTGTGTGTGTGTGTGTATGTTTAAGAAAGTGGTCCAGTTTCATTCTTCTGCATGTTGTTGTCCAGTTTTCCCAACACCATTTATTAAAGAGACTGTGTTTTTCCATTGGATGTTATTTCCTGCTTTGTCAAAGATTAGTTGACCATATAGTTGTGGGTCCATTTCTGAGTTTTGTATTCTGTTACATTGATCTTTGTGTCTGTTTTTGTGCCAGGAACATACTCGCTTGATGGGTACAGCTTTGTAATACAGCTTGAAGTCTGGAATTGTGATGCCTTCAGCTTTGTGTTTTCTTTTTCAAGATTGTTTTGGGGGTCTTTTGTGGCTCCATAAAAATTTTAGGATTGTTTTTTCTAGCTCTGTGAAAAATGCTCATTGTATTTTAATAGGGATTGCATTAAATGTGTAGATTGCTTTGGGTAATATAGACATTGTAACAATGTTTGGTCTTCCAATCTATGAACATGGAATGTTTTCTATTTCTTCGTGTCATCTTCAATTTCTTTCACAGTGTCCTATAGTTTTCAGAGTACAGCTCTTTTTCCAAACTTTGGTTAGACTTATTCTTAGGTATCTTATGGTTTTTGGTGCAGTTGTAAATGGGATCAGTTCCTTGATTTCTCTTTCTGCTGCTTCACTATTGATGTATAGAAATGCACCAGATCTCTATATGTTATTTTGTATAATGTGACTTTACTGAATTCATGTATCAATTCTAGCAAAAATTTTTGGTGGAGTCTTTCAGGTTTCCTACTTAGAGTATCATGTCATCTACAAATAGTGAAGATTTGACTTCTTCCTTGCCAATTTGAATGCTTTTTATTCTTTTCATTGTGTGATTGCTGAGGCGAAGACTTCCACTACTATATTAAATAGTGATGGTGAGAGTGGATGTCTTTGTCTTGTTCCTGACCGTAGGGGAAATGTTCTCAGTTTTTCCCCACTGAGGATGATATTAGCTGTGGGTCTTTCATATATGTCCTTTATGATGTTTAGGTATGTTCCCTCTATCCCTAATTTGTTGAGGGTTTTTCTCAAAAATAAATTCTGTAGTTAGTCAAATGCTTTTTCTGCATTTACTGAGAGGATCGTATAGTTTTTATCCTTTCTTTTATTAATGTGGTATATCACATTGATTAATTTGCAAATATTGAACCACCCCTGCAACCCAGGAATAAATCCCACTTGATCGTGGTGAATAATTCTTTTACTGTACTGTTGGACTTGATTTGCTAGTATCTTATTGAGAATTTTTGCATCCATCTTCATCAGAGATATTGGCCTACAACTCTCCTTTTTAGGGAGGGGGGTGTCTTTGTCTGGTTTTGGAATCAAGCTAATGCTGGCTTCCTAGAATGAATTTGGAAGTTGTCCTTCCACTTCTGTTTTTTGGAAGAGTTTGAGAAGAATAGGTATTAACTCTTCTTTAAATGTTTTGTAGAATTCCCCTGGGAAGCCATGTGGCCATGGACTTTTGTTTGATAACTGATTCAATTTCATTGCTTGTTACCAGTCTGTTCAAATTTTCTATTTCTTCTTCTTTCAGTTTTGTTAGTTTATTATATGTTTCTAGGAATTTACCCATTTCTTCTAGATTGCCCAATTTGTTGGCATATAATTGCTGATAATATTCTCTTATACTTGTTTATATTTCTATGGTTTCATTATGATCTCTCCTCTTTCATTCGTGATTTTATTTATTTGAGTCTTTTTTCTTTTTTATAAGTCTGGCTAGGGGGTTATCAAGTTTATTAATTCTCTCAAAGAATTAGCTCCTATTTTCATTGATCTGTTCTACTGTTTTCTTTGTTTGTTTCTCTCTCATTTATTTCTACTCTAATCTTTATTATGTGTCTCCTTCTTCTGGCTTTAGGCTTTATTTACTGTTCCTTTTCTAGCTCCTCTAGGTGTAAGGTTAGGTCACGTATTTGAGAGTTTTCTTGCTTCTTGAGGTAGCTCTTTATTGTTATATAGGTCTCTCGTATGACGGCTTTCGCTGAATCCCAAAGGCTTTTTACTACTGTGTTTTCATTTTCATTTGCTTCCACGTGATGTCTTTAAATTTTCTTTTTAAATTTCCTGTTTAACTCAGTCATTCTTTAGTAGGGTGTTCTTTAACCTCCATGTATTTGTGGTCTTTCCAAATTTTGTTTTGTGGTTGACTTCAAGTTTCACAGTGTTGTGGTCAAAAACTATGCCTAGTTTGATCTCAGATTTTTTGTATTTGTTGAGGCCTGATTTGTGACCCAGTATGTTACCTGTTCTGGAAAATGTTTCATGTGCACTTTAAAATAATGTGTATTCTGCTGCTTTAGGTTGAAATGTTCTGAATTTATCTGTTAAGTCCATCTGGTCCAGTGTATCACTCAAAGCTATTGTTCCCTTGTTGATTTTCTGTTTAGAAGATCTGCCCATTGCTGTAAGTGGGGCGTTAAAGTTCCCTACTGTTATTGTATTATTATCAGTGAGTTTCTTTATGTTTGTCCTTAATTGATTTATATACTTGAGTGCTTTCAAATTGGAGGCATAATTATTTACTATTGTTAGATCTTCTTGTTGGCTAGACCCCTTTATTATGATACAGTGCTATTCTTCATCTCTTGTTACAGACTTTGGTTTAAAATCTAGTTTGTCTGATATAAGTATGGCTACTCCAGATTTCTTTTGCTATCCATTAGCATGATAGATGGTAATGCATCCCCTAACTTTCAGTCCTTAGGTGTCTTTAGATCTAAAGTGAGTCTCTTGTAGGCCACGTATAGATGGGTCTTTTTTTTTTTAAATCCATTCTGATAACCTATGTGTTTTTGATTGGAGCATTTAGTTCATTTGCATTCAGAGTGATTATTGATAGATATGAATTGAGTGCCATTGTATTACCTGTAAAGTCATTGTTTCTGGAGATTTTCTCTGTTCCTTTCTAGTCTTTGTTGCTTTGGTCTTTCTTTCCCACTCAGACTCCCCTTTAATATTTCTGGCAGGGCTGGTTTAACGGTCACAAACTCCTTTAGTTTTTGGGTTTTTTTTGAAACTCTTTATTTCTCCTTGTATTCTGAATGACAGCCTTGCTAGATAAAGTATTCTTGGCTGCATGTTTTTCCCATTCAGCATGTTGAATATATCATGCCACTCCCTTCTGACCTGCCAGGTTTCTGTGGATAGATCTGCTGCTAACCTTATTTATCTTCCCTTGTAGGTTAGGGATTTCTTTTCCCTTGCTGCTTTCAGGATGTTTTCCTTCTCTCTATATTTTGCAAATTTTACTATGATATGTCTTGGTATTGGCCTGCTTTGGTTGATTTTGTGGGAGTTCTCTGTGCCTCCTGGGTTTGGATGTCTGTTTCCTTCCATAGATTAGGGAAGTTTTCAGCTATAATATTCTCAATTAAACCTTCTCCTTCCCCTCCCCCACTTCTTCTTCTGGGACTCCTAGGCATCATTTCCTTTAGAAATTCTTTTCATTCCTCACAAAGTTAAGTCCCCTAGCCCTTTTTTCAGTGTGATATTGTAGGAACCTGTGCACAGAGTTGGCATCCAAGTGTTTTTGGTAATTATCTGTTTAAATATATGCTCACAAAATGATATGAAAGCAGAGACTGTACTTTACAAAAATATATTTATACCCACAGTTCCTGGATCAATACCCAGTGGATGGTAGCCCAACATAAAGTAAGCACTTTTAAAAGTGAATACAGCATAAGGCCACTGTTTTTATTTTATGGAGGAGAAAGCTGTGGCTCAGACAGATTCAGTAACTTGTAATGGATATTTTGTGTTGTTTCCCTCTGTGTGCTAGAAGCTAGAAGCCTAGAAACTCCATTTCTTAGACATACTTGCTAAGAAGTATGGCTTTAGTTTAGATTCCTTCAACAGGAGGCTCTCACTTGGGATGGTAAGGCAGAAGGAGAGGGGAAGGTATTCTTTTGACCTTGGCAATAGCTGTGGCAGAACACTAGTGCAGATTTGCATGAAACTTTTAGTGATGGCAGTGAGAAATGTAGGTTCCTGCAGCAGAGGTAAGGTGGAGGGCTCCTTGATGGAAACTTGGCTTGAGGGCTCTGGCAGCAGCCATAGCTGTGCAGGGGAGAGTGAACTTGGGCAGTAGTGTCAAGCTGCCCTACTGTTCCCAAGGGCTGGATAGTACCAGATTCCCTCCCCTCTTTTCTACTACTCTAGCCCTTTTAATAATATTTAAACCTTATTTCTTTCTGCTTAATATGCTTAAAATGGTTTTGCTTTTCCTGATTAAACACTGACAATGTGTTTTGCTTAAAGTCATACAGTAATTAAGAGGCAAAGCTTAGTTTAGCTGGCCTGATTGTGAGGTCCGTGTCCATAGCCTTTGAGCACAGTGCTGCCTTCTTCTACTTGCAGAAGGAAACTCTCCTTTGGGAAGAATTCTTCTTTGTGTTCTTTGTAAAGAGACTTCCATTTCAGTAAAGAGGTAAAAACATTATATTGTAGAAGGAAGGACCCTTCTTGCAGATGGCAGCTTAATCTTCACACACATAAAGTCAGTCCTGTGTAGTTTTCTCATATTTTGAGGGGAAGAAAACTTTACATGTTCTTTTGGGGAATCATCACAGAGCTGGTCTCTGGTGAATTACCAGGTGCAGGCCTTCTCTGCCCAGCAAGGAAATCATATGAAAACAAATCAAGGTAAGTGAGCAACTTAGACATCTGATATAAGAAAGAACCTCAAGTGAAGTGTTTTTTTACACATCAACCTACACATGAATGTGGCACTTCATTCACAGAGGCAAAGCCAAAGCCAAAGTCAAGGAGAAACCATGCTGCCCAACTTAAGAGAACTCCCTTAATTGTCAGAGCAGAACTTTATCCACTCACCTCCAGGTAGATCAAGAAGGGAACTTCAGAAGGAATGTGTAACACAATTAGTAGATGGAATAGTGAGTGCTTTTGAGTTGTTTTCTATGGTGATAGCATGGGAGGGAATGTGGTGACCCGAACTTGTTATCTAACTTGTCTTAGTTTCAATCTCCTTATCACAAAATGCATACCTTACCAGATTGTTTGGAAGAATAAAATGCTTAGTCGTGTTAGCATATAGTAGATGCTAAATTAATATGTGTCCATGTAGAGTCAGTTACAGTATTTGTTATTTCCTTATCGCCAAAGATTGTACTAGTTGCTGTGAGCACGAGAGAGTATCTTCCATCTAAGAGCTGACATCTAGACTATACTGGTTTCATTAAAAAAAATACCCTTCCCTTTCTTCTACAATCCTTTCTAGATCCTGAATTGTCTTAGATCCTTCAGCAAACTAAATGTCCGTAAAATGGAGGAGAATAAGATTATGAGTTGTGATATCTAATATGAAGGACCTTTAAAACATCTGAGAAAGAAAAAATTAACAGGGGGCCATTTGTGGTCTCTTTTATAGAATTTGTAGAAAGCAAGCTGAGTGAAGCATGAAATACGAGGATATGATAAAAAAAAGTCTATCTTAAAAAATTCTCAATTATTTCATTTTGTATGTGTCTTTACCTTGGAGTCTGTAGGTGGGAGCATCTACTGACACCAAGGATTGAAGTGATCTTGTGGTATTCAAGAGATATTTTGGAATGCAGTGTTGCCAGGCAGGTGCATTGAGAATTGCCTTGTGCACTGAGGCAGAGATTACAGTCGACATGTCTGAGTTGAACATGTTTCTTACTTTAGAGGGAAGTAGAGATATCTTCCATTTTTCTAAGCAGGGTGTTTTTGGTTTTCATACATTGGCAAGAGTGAACAGGTGTTTGTTAATGAACTGCCAAACTGGACTACACTTAACTCAAGTCCTTTCTTCTTATTATCAAATAGCATTTCCTGTGTTTTCCTTCACACTCCCAGGCTGCACTATATCACACATCCAATTAACCTGATTTAAGGCAACAAGAGGCCCATTGGGACCACTGTACTGGAGGTTGCTATCAGCTCCTCATGTAAGTGAGGAGTTCCCCAAATTATGTCATTTGGAAGCTGGCTAGATATAAAGTTTTCCAATTTCTATATTTTACAGGAAATGAAACGTGTCTATAGAATTAAGGGGCTAGCCCATTCCTTTGTTTTATATTTAAATTGGTTATGCATTTGAAGAAATTTAGATACAGCTAGGTACCCTTTAGGTAGGCATAAGAAAGTGGAATATTTTTATTCTCCATTAAACACTCGCTTTCAGGAAGTATGTATGAAATCCATAAATCTCTGCTTCTGTGGATATCAAAACTGAGTGTTAGCATCACCAAAATTGCATATCTCAGTGCTTTTCTTTTTTTTTTTTACATTCATTTTTTTTGAAAGAGAAAGCATGAGTGGGGAGGGGCAGAGAAAGAGGGAGAGAGAGAATCCCAAGCAGGCTCTGTGCTGACAGTGCATGTGGGACTCCATTCGGGGCTTGATGTGGGGCTTGACATGGGGCTAGGTCCCATGAACCACGAGATCATGACCTGAGTCGAAATACAGAGTCTTATGCTTTACTGACTGAGACAGCCAGGTGCCCCATCTCAGTGTTTTTCAAACTGCCTGTGAAGATCATATTTCTAGAATCTTAGAATAAAAACTTTGTAAAATTATTTATAATATACATTAATAAAAAATAAGTAAAATAATGCAAAGACATACAAAACACAAGCCCATTTAAAAATGATATTAAATTCAACAGATGTAAAATTGATCTGTCAAACTGTATAAAGGTTTCTAAAGAGGTACCCTCAATTTCTATACTTGTCATGGACCAGTGACAGTTTGCAGGTTGAAGTCCTCTTGTGGATCACACTGGGAGTAGCACCATGCAACCAATTCTATCCCTCAGCTTGTATCTGGTTGTGCAGACCAGATCAATAGTCACATGTCTGCAATTCTGTTCTTTCTTAATTTACACTAACCTCATAGCTCTTCCCACCCCAAGAATCCTATAGAGCAATGCTGCCCAATAGAAATACATCATGCAAGCCACATATAAAATTTTAAATTAAGGTAGCCACATTAAAAAAACAGAAATAGCTAAAATTAATTTTAATAATGTATTTTATTTGAGTTGGTATGTCCAAACTGTTAGCATTTCAACATGTAATTAATATAAAATATTATTGAGATGTTTTACATTCATTCTCTCATAGTAAGTCTTGGAAATTTGGCATGCAGATTTGCTTACAGCACATTTCAATTTGGACTAGCCATATTGTAAGAGCTCAATAGCCAGTGGCCGCCATACTGGACAATGAAGCCATAGAACTTTCTCTGAGCTGTCCTCCAGCAAGTAAGACATATCTAAAACATTGTCTTAGAAAGAAACTACCTCCATGAAAAGGAAATTTCAAACTCTTTTTTGGGGAGAAGAAGGTTTGCTGGATACATTTAGGAGATGTCCATGGAAAAGGACCCACATTCTTTTTCTCATCTGTCTGTGGTAAAGTCATCTTGAAGTAGCTTCAGCTCAGCATTTTTGGAATCTCAGTTTTAAATATTCTGATTTCTCATCTAGGATTTTTCAGCTCTGTTATATTCAGCCTCTCTGGGCCATATTCCAAGTCAGGATGAGAGTTTATATCTTACATATCTCACAATTATTTGAAAATCATAAAAGAGATTTGAAAATTTATTAGTATATTTTTAAAGTATTCTTGTGGGCTCAGTCTTACCTTTGGTCTTCTCCCTTCAGTTTTTTTCTACAGGGATGATGTCCTTAAAATCTGCCACCTCTGTATTGATTGTTGTTGTTGTTGTTTTGTGAAAATAATGGCCATGCTGTCTGATCTGGCTGTGAGTTATGTGGGAGAAAATCTCTGCTGCCCAGTGGAAATGCATTCATGTGCATTTCATCTCCTTAATGACATTCACAGTGACAGTTTCCGCTTGGTCCCTCATCATCAATCCTCTTGACTCTGTTTCAAGTTATGTCTATGGGGGTGGGTGGGTAGGAAAATACCTCTAATCACTCATTCATAACATTTTGAGAGCCAAATATTTAATAGTTAACCTGTTAACGTTTTCTTTACAGTAAGACATAAACAACCACTAAGTGAGCTCTATATTCTTCCAATTTAGTTATGTTCTGGGGGAATAAAAGACAGATCCCAATTATACTTGGTCAGAGAAAGACGACAGGTTAGATGATCTACCTTTATTTCATAAGCTCTGAGCAGAGAGCAAGGTGCTGAGTACTATAGCTGGATTTTCTATATCCTGTCTCTCCAACCTCAGTCTATCTTGAATATATCTCTGGATCATATTGTCATAAGGGGGTCTTTAGAAGAAGATGAATTTTGCCAATGCTAAATCTAGGGTGTTTAATAAAAGGATTTAAGTTTTATAAGAATGTTGTTAAAGTGAGAGTTTCAGCCCAAGACAGTTGTGAACATGAAGAACTCAGGGAAAAAATCAAGTCAGTCTGTTAAGGAAGGCCAAAGTTTGAACATGGGACACCAAGAACCCAGATTAAGTATAAGGGCTAGAGGAGGATGGAGGTCCTGGGTGGGGAATAAGGAAGGTGAAAGTGTGGTCTTAGGTGATTGCCACAGACACTGGAAGGTGTTGTGCTTCACCTTTATGAAGGATGGTGTCTAGTGCAAGGTCAGTGCTACTGACTCAAAGGACCAAGAACCTGAGGCAGGGCTGGTATCATTTCTACATGAGCCTTCTGTCTAGGCAAAGTGAAGTCAAAGTCTCCTGGGACTCTGATGGTAGCTTCTGGTTTTAGTGGAGTGTTACCAAGGTTAGAGAGAAGATCCTAGGATTACTCCTCCATCTGGTACCATCCAAAGCATCAGAGAGAGATTGATATTGACATGGTGCCCTTTGAAACATTTCAGGGGAGATATGTAGCTGGGGAAGATGCAGCAGAAAGTATGAGAAGGTTCTGTATATCTACATGACCTAGAATACTTAGAGAAGGAATTTTGTGGCATTATTTTAAGGATTTCATTTTATTAGATGGGGAAACAAAGGAAATTATTATTATCATAAGCAAACTATAAGTCGTCGTTCTTGGTATTGTTGCCAGGCATATTGCTAGGGCTATGAGAAGAAATAAAATATAAGTAACATAGACCCAGCTTTAAGAAACTTACAGGTAAGAAGGGGGACAAGTATATATAAACATCTGCATGTATATCTGGAGTAGGTATGATTATAAAAATACCCATGAGACAGGAGATGGTCATTATTTTACTTGTGGTAGGAAGTGACACTGGAGCAGCGTGATGGCCATGGTGGCATGTTTGAACCAGCATGTTCTGTTAGGAAATATCAAGTAGTGTATTGGGGCTAGAGTGGAGAAAGCAAGGCATGGAGAGTGGTGAGATGCTACCACCAAATTATCTCAACCCTACCTTCTGTTTACCTCCAATGCCACAATTGTAATGAAGATATCCTTTACTGTCACATGTACTATTCCAGTAACTTCCTAACTGGTGTTGGGTATCTTAGAGGCAGAGAGGCATACCTTGGAGATATTGTGTTTTTGGCTCTAGACCATCGCAATAGAAGCAAATGTCACAATATAGTGAATCAAATGAATGTTTTGGTTTCCCAGTGCATCTAAACATTATGTTTACACTACACCATAGTCTAGTAAATGCATTATGTCTAAAATACATACTTTCATTAACAAATATTGCTAAAAAGTGCTAACCGTCATCTCATCTTTTGTGAGTCATAATTACTGATTGTAGATCACCATAACAAATATAATAATAATGAAAAAAAAAGGAAATACTGTGAAAATTACCAAATTCTCTTTGACACAGAGACAGGAAGTGACCAATGATGTTGGGACAATGAAGCTGGTAGACCTGCTTAACATAGGGTTGCCACAAACCTTTAATTTGTAAAGAACACTGTACCTGCTAGTGTTTTATAGCATTTAATTTTATTATGCTTTCCTAGTCTCTGGATTATGTGCACAAAGTACTGTGACTTTTTAAAATCTTCAGTAGGGTTTGCAAGGGTGGTCATTTAGGATAAGCCTGGGAGAGAACTGCGGCTCCTCGCTTGCCCCCGAACTATTTCTGCACATCAATTTATCCTTGTCTAAACTGACCAGAAGAGAAATGAGGAAGTCAGAGGCATGTGAAAGGAAAATCAAAAAGAAAATCAGTATGTATACTATTTTTGGTGCTTTAAGAGGGTTAATAATCCAAGGGATATATATTTACAATCTCAGAAAAAAAAAAAAAAGATTGAACAGACTTCCATATTCCATCCTCAATACCCCTAAAATCTGGATATAAGTTTGTCTCTCTGAGTGCATGTTTATCTGAGAAAGGACCAAGAAAGTGTAGAAAGTCTGAAAAACCATCATCTCCCCAGGTCCCTCAGGGCCCGCATAATAGATGTTTCTGAGATTTGAAAAATGCCACGCATCTGCCATTTAAAAGTCACATCTAAATATACTTGCTACCTTCTAAGTAATCTTTTATTTTTAATTGTAATATTATTTATGAGTTTTCGCTGAGTAGGAATTCTGTGTTGCTTGAAAAGCATTGGTATGAAACACAATACATCAGGAGAAAGACATGTGCGGATGAAATATGGTCCCGAATGTCATCATTCTGGTGATGTATATTAGAATAGGAATGGAAGAGCGAAGTTGAGGGATGAGTCTGTGTGCTGTGCATTCTTGAATAATCCCCATGAAAACTGTAATAGAATTATTATCCGTGTTTAGCATCATGTAATCAGAAAGTATTGGCCTGCAGAGGGAACCATTTTGCAAGGTAACTAGGTACGTACACCACCAACACACTGGGCCACATCCATTTTAAAGGACGAAAATCAAACAAAGCATGGGGGAAAAAATCAAATAGATTGCATTTGAATAAAAACAACCCAAATCCTGTCTTCATAAATCAAGTAATTTCTGACTACCTAGATTTGATGGGCTGGTAAGGATAGGCTGTGTGTGCAGTACTAGTCGTTCAGCAAATTCTGTAGGTGAAGTTGAATTCTCAGCTCTGAGAAAGCTGGCTGTAACATTTCTATAATTATGCAGTGGATTTCTCAAACATCTTCATATTCATAATTACTTGGTATTTAACTTTCAATAATGACATTATTAAATCTGAGGTGATAGTCCTTCACTTGTGACATTTAATTTGCTTTTCAATTTTCCTTCTCTTCTTGGTCCTTTAAATGGTTCTTAAAGGCAAACAACTGAGGAGGAACTGTCAATACCTCAGAACATCAGCCATGATAATTTTTCTTGATAAATATCTTCCAAATAAATGTCCAAATCTAAGTTTCAGTGAATGCCTTCATAGGCAGTTTACAGTTATTTCGAAGTAGTGTCCCCTATATACAAAATAGCAGTGATCTTTTTCTGAGTTGCTTAAGAGAGAGTGCTTTTAGGATATGCTTGTAGCTGGTCATTCCAAAGGCCATTATTTACACAGCCAATGTCCTTGCTTTCTGCTCTTTCCTGATGGTAAAGCCACAAATGGTTACCCTTTTTCATGAAGGTGAGCTGAAGAGCAAATCTCATTTACTTATTTACCTTACCACAGATAAATCTTTTCTTCTGGCTCTTTTGCACATACTTAAGAAATAAGAATACTCACAATTATTTTTCAAATCATTAAAATATATTTTTTATGTTTATTTATTTTGAGAGAGAGAGAGAGAGAGGAGAGAGAAGGAGAGAGAGAATCCCAAGCTGGATGTGCACCATCAGCACAGAGCCTGATATGGGGCTCAGTCTCGCAAACCATGAGATCATGCCCTGAGCCAAAATCAAGAGTCAGACACTTAACTGACTGAACCACTGACACACCCTAAAAAATGAAAATATTTTTTAAAGAGCTGCATAAAATGAGTATGGGAACATAATTTATGACACTTTGGGGACTTTCAAGGTGGGGAATTTTATTTGTGAAGTCATTAAATTCTAGTGAAATCGAAGCTAGATATAGAAACAAGTATATTCTCATGATTTTATAAAACATATACTATACTCAGTGGTAAACATTATTATTATTTTTTAAAAAATTTTTAACGTTTATTTATTTTTGAGAGACAGAGAGAAAGAGCATGAGCAGGAGAGGGGCAGAGATAGAGGGAGACACAGAATCCAAAGCAGGCTCCAGGCTCTGAGCTGTCAGCACAGAGCCTGACACAGGGCTTGAACTCAGGAGCTGTGATATCATGACCTGGGCTGAAGTTGGCCGCTTAACTGACTGAGCCACCCAGGCACCCCTGGTAAATATTGATGAGCACCCAGGTAATATCTTTGGCACAAACAACAGCCCTATACGATGCCCTCTAAAAGTTTTCTTCCTGCTACGAAAGTTATAAATGTTCACACAGTTGGCACCATTCCTTTAATTAGCATATTGTTCAATGTGTCTTTATAAGCCACTTATCTCCTATTGTACAGAACTCATTCTAAAGGTGGAAGAAGGAGAATGTTACTTTGGGGACTCAATCAATGCCAATGACTTTTTATTTTTCTACTGGTTAATATAATAGAATATTATTGTTGAAAGGACAATTAGAGGGCATGTTCCTCATATCAAACATAATGCAGGGTTCCATTTTGCATTATTAACTCATAGCTCACTTGGCCTCCAGGAAACTACCCTCTCTTCATTTTCTCCCCTCTTTCTGACCATTCCATCCTGTGATGGAGGCTGCCTCCCTGCCATTAACACGTGCTCACACTGCATCAGGTCACATGCTCCAGCAAACCTTCAGCTGTCAACATTGGAGCTGTCTCTGGCTACGGGAACCCACTCAGACCACAATCATGGGAGGCTCCAAGTATCACAAAGTTAATGCCTCCTGGGAGCAGCTCCTAACTTAAGACGGATGGCAGTTGGTATCTACATATCCTAGTTTTCTTTGTTTTTGGAAGGATAACTTTGAGGCATGCATTCTCCATTGGTTTACAGAGTTCTCCAAGGGAATTAAGCTCCAATGGTGCATGATGACAAACTTGCTTGATTATGCATGCTTTAGTGACTGCCTCCCCTCTGTCTTGTGTTCTGATTCCATTGTCAGTGTTTCCCCGGGGTCACCTTCCAAATAAACTATTGTAATCAAATACCTGCTTCAGGGTCTATTTCTGGGGCAACTCAAAGTAAGACCCTTCTCTGTTGCCTTTTCTTGATCTTTATCTTCTGGACATCAAAATGTTAAAATATGTGAGGGCTTAGTCCTTGGAGCACTTCTTTTAACTAAACTTATTTCCTAGGAGAATTAATCCAAACCTAAGATTTCAAATATCATCCAAAATGGTGCCTCAAGCTATGCCTTCTTTTCAGAACCTGAACTATTTTTTTAAAAATTTATTTAAATTTTTTAAATAAATAAATAAATAAATAAACAAACATACACTGGGAGTATATGGTTTCGGGAGTAGAATTTAGTGATTCATCACTTACAAGTAACACCCAGCACTCATCCCAACAAGTGCCCTCCTTAATGTCCATCACCCATTTAGCCCATCCCCTCAAGTTACATTTCCCAAACCAAACTCTTCAATTTCTCCTTCAAGTGATTGGGAACTGAATATCCGACATGATATTTACGTTTTTATGTTGGATACATTGGTCCTAGATTTGTCTATCATACGAGAGATCTTAAAATATTTAAAGAAAATAGACATGCCTCTTTTCTTCCAGTGTTCTCTAGGCTCTAGGTTCAATAAACCTACTTCACTCAAATGTCCTCACCTAACAACTTTCTTAGGTTTTTCACATTCTTCTCTGTAAATATTTCAGTTTTTTTATTGTTACTCTTAAATATCACAACTAAAATTAAGTCTGACATTTCTGATATGGTCTAGCTGATACGGGATATTTCTCTCTCTGTCTTTTCTTTCTTCCCTCTCTCTTACACACATACACATACACACACACACACACACACACACACTTCATCAGGGTATGTGCATCGCTTGCAAGTTCTTGTATTGAACTTCTTTGTACATGTCAGCCGTGTTATTGTTTTGTTGTTGTTTTTAATAAAACTGTACAATCATAACTAGAAAAATACAACACATCTTGACAGATTTTCACAAAACAATCTGGTTTTTAAAATGTAATTTTAGGATACTTTCTAAATTCAGGAAAGGGCATTGTGAGAGGATCACAAGAGCAATTTCAATCTATATGAAGGCAAAGAATGCCGTGGTATATATTTTGAGTAGTTTTTTCTTTGTGCCATTTGTCTCCATGGCCCATTGGCCCGTTCATCCTTTCTTTGGGGGAATCTGCAAGTCTGAGTGAAGTGTGAAATTTGAAAGAAAACTGAGACTACTTTTTTGTTGTTAGAATGAAAAGCTCTTTATTCCCCTGTCAACTAGACCTAAGTAAGCAACAAAATTGTTCTTTTTGCTTAAGAAGATGGATTTATTTGGGTTTGGGAATTGTCAGTCTTTAACAGAGGACAGTTAATTCAGTCCTACTGAGAGAATAACAGATATAAGGGAGGACATGCTGTAAGTATAGGTAATCATGTTGTTAGATCAGCCACTTTCCAGTGCTAATGAAAAACAATTTTATATATGTGTGACATTGATAGTTTTCAAAGGACTTTTGCATGCTATCTCTTCTCTGCCTTCCCTCCTTCCTCTTCACCCTCTTTCCTCTCTCCCTCCCTCCCTTCCTGTCTTTCTTCCTTCTTCTCAAGGGCTTAACATGTGTGAGGAGCTGTGCTGGAAACAAAATAAAATAAGATATTCTCCTATCAGGGAGAAAATGTATATCACAGCCTTTATTACAACCCTGATGACATGGTAGTGTTACCATTAGTTCACTTACAAGGCAGCTGCTATAAACTCCATGAGAATTCACCCATGTGCATAACAAAGCTGATTTTCTTGACACTTCCATGCAAGTCAATCAGTATATAGACAGTTCAATGTGTTTTCAGGTATAAACCAGTTATTTCTCAACTGTCTAACAGAAGATGACTTAAAGCAATGATCCTCATCAAAATTAAAATCAGAAAGATGGTATAAAAACTAAACTAAACTCCAAGCACACAATACAGAAGCTTACCTCAGCGTTCCAGGGATGGAAACTGATGTTTTCGGCAAAATTCAATTCTCAATGAAAGTGCAGTTAGAAGAGACTCTTTATGTCAATGCTTACCATGAAGATAGTACCCAATGTGGAATAAGACTAGCAATGAGAAATTGGTTTGTAAAATTAGCTTTGTAAGGCAAAGAGTTTTAATATGATGATATTGACAGAATATGAGTGTTGGTTATAAGTTCAAAGGGTGTTAAAATTACTAATGATGTCTGAACTTTTTAAAATCTGTGCAATTCACTGACTCTAATCCTATGATGTGGCCAGTTGAAAATTGGGCTTTCACCATTATTAATTTTTAAAAACTACAGAAGAATAAGATAATAAATTTTTCATGTATATTTGAGGACTTTAACATTGAGATGGCAAGAGCTGATATAACTTAATTTCAAAATTAATGAATGAGGCCACATTTAAATGAGGCTTTTTCGATTGAATTGTGAGCCCAGCTGTTTCAGGAAACTGTTCTTTTTATCTCAGCCTGACAAAAAAAGGTAGAGGGGTAATATCAATAACCCAAGGTAAGGGTAGAAGTCCTCTCCACTAGCATGTCCTAGGATTTTGCATTTATTTTGAGGCTTTATGAGTCACCTAATGAGAAAAGAGGCCATTATTTTCAAATTCTAAGACAAATGGAATTTTTGAGTTTCTAAGGCTCATTTCATGGTGTGAACATTTATAACCTTTAACTGCAGAAATATGGGACTTAGCAGGATCAGCATCATTTTAAGGAAATCATAGCCAAGCATTAGTAGCCAGATTTATTTTCCTCATCTAACGATGTGAGAATCGAAATGGGTTTTAATATCCTCTTTTCAGTGCTAACATACTGCATTACCTGTTTCTGTGGGAGGTGTAGGAGAGCATGTCATGTCTATTTGATATATGATCACTATCTCTGGGAGCTTGGCTTATTAATTACTAGACAGTGAAGATGTAGAGATAATTGAAATGTGATGGGCTGTGATGTTCTTTCAGTGGGCGATCCCTACCACTGAAAGGCTTCCAAACATCCTAAACGTTGAAAGAAATGGGAAGGGTTTTGGTCAATTCATTATGCCTTTTTGTTGTTTTTATCAAACGATTTGGATTTGTGGAGAGAAGCACTGTAGAGAGCACATGATGTAATTCAACAAATATTTGCTATGTCTCCTTCTGTGCTATTTCTAACATTAACTAATCAGGATTGTGACGGCAGAAGCCTTGAGTCTCTCCATTGACTTGAATTGGCAATGTGCAAACAGTTAAAAAAAAAATAAGCTGACTACCAAAATCAAAATGTAGGAAATGCTTTATTAAAGCAAATATGTGTAATCAGACAAGAATTTGTTTGTATAATATGACCACTGTCTAGGTATGAGCAGCCTGGCATGGCTTTTTAACACCTAAGCACTGGATTCTGACTGCCCAGGCTTAAATCCCTGATCTCCATTTACTAGCTGTGTGGCTTTCGCCAAGTGCCTAGTGGTTGAATTCCAACACTGAGTGTTTATGTGGATTAATAGGTGAATTCTTTAAAGCCCTTAAAGCAGTGTTCAGTCAGTGTAGCAATTACCTTTATTGCATCCCATTCTGTGATGTTGCCATTACAATTGGCTTGTTCCCTATTTACTCTCCTTTTGCAAAATATATCAAAATGCCATGTCTGGCAGACAATATATGAAATCAAGTTTAGCTTTCTTGGAGGCTGAGGGGTGGGGGCAATACCATATCTGATCCTAAAGTTTTCAAAGATAACATTTATATTTGTCTTTATAAATGTTTCTGAATGTAAAAGTAATATTTGTTATTGAAAAAATGTCCAAACAGTATAGAAATGTCCTAAGGCAGATCTTTGTGGAATTGTAAATATTACCATACTGATCAGTATTTTTCCTTTTATAAAAGGCAGCTTTATTGAGGTATAATTTATATATCATAAAGTTCATGAAGTGAATTCCATGATTTTTAGTAAATTGATAGTTAACTGTACTATCATCATGACAATTGACTTTTAGAATTTTTCCATCACCTCAGACAGATTCCTTAAGCACGTTTGCAGACAACCTCTGTTCCCACCCCAGCCCCAGACACTATTGATCTGTGTCTGTCTCTATAGATTTGCTTCTTCTGAACATTTCATATAAATAGAATCATACAATGTTTTTTTACAGCTGTCTTTTTAAACTTAGTATAATGTTTTTGAAGTTCAAATGTGTAGTATGTATTAAAATTTTACTTCAGTAGCTTAATATGTCATTGCATCTTTCTATTTGGATGTATATGACTTATCTCATTCTTTTTAGTAGTTACAGATTATTATATTTTACCTGTATATGGTTTTAAGTCACTCTCTTAAAATGTTTTTAAATTGTTTAGATTATTTCCAATTCTTCATTGTAAATAGGTCACACAAACATTTTTGGGTAAATATCTTAGTTAACTTGTATTAATATTTCTGTAGGATTAATTCCTTAAAGTAGAATTTCTGAGTCAAGGGGTACAATAAATTTTAAATTTTGAAACACATTTCTAAATTACTTTCCAAGAAATCGTTAACAGTTTATTTGCTGACTGATAATATGTGAGTACCTATTTCCCAACATTTTCACATATATATATTGTTATTTAAAAATCTTTGTTTATATATGTAAAAAGTGACATCTTTGTTTAAATTATGTTAATATTCATTTGACTTTTAGTAAAGCTAAACATCTTTTCATATTTGAATGAGCCAGATGCTTTTATGATTCAGTGAATTACCTACTCATGGTTTTTTGTTTGTTATCATTTTCTTTTTTAGTTTTTTTTATTGAAGCATATTTTGTTGATGTGTTATATGTTTGAAACCATTTTTTTCCAATCATTATGTTGTTCTACCTCATCTATTGTATTTGTCAAGTTATAGTTTTATTTTGTTTTTTAGTGCTGTTAGACCTGTTAATCATTTCTTTAGTTTCTGTTGGTGACATTAGGCATGTCTCTAGCCTAATATTTATAATACGTTTATCTATATTTTCTTTTAGTAACTTTTTTGCATTAAATCTGTATAATTCATATGAATTTCATTTGGCAAGTTAAAAATATGTTTTAAACATTTCATTTTTGCATTCTTTAAGTGGAGTAACCTGGCTTTCTTTTTTCTTTGATCTCTCTCTAGTTGTTTGGAAGTTTTACATCTTTTCCTATCCTTCTACATTTATTTAAAGAAACCCAGATTTTAACATTTAGAGATAATTTTATAGTTTTTACACAACCTTCCCCAAATATGATACTTTTAGCTTTATTTTGCTTTTTCCTGCTTTATTTATCCAAATCTCAAGTTCTGTCTAAATAATTTGGAATTTTAGTGTTTATTGGTTTACTTATCACTGTTTTCTGATTGCTATCTCTGTCTCTTTCTTGTGGCTATTGTTGTTGGTCTCATTTCCTTTTATTTTGGCTGGAAGTGTTCCATGAGTATTGTTCCCATGGGAAATTGATTCTTTATCATATTGTTTCTGAGAGGCCTGTGCTTCAAAACATCACACTATACTCTCTCACACAGTGAATAGCAAGTCCAAAATCCCGAAGTGAAAGCTTATTACTCTAGAGGATCAGAAAGGTTCACAGGACCAGTGTGTAGTGAGGTAGCTGGAGAGCAAGGCAGGTGTGGACAATGGTGTGGATGTGGAGGCCCTAATGAGAGAGTTAGAGTTGTATTCTCTCTGCCAATGGGGAGCCATTTTCAGCAGATGGTGCCACGCTTCTCAGTTCCCTTGGCCTCCTTGACCACTTTGGGCTCTTTCAGTCCCAGCAGCCAGCACCTGTGTCTGTTGTCAAGGGTTGTCCCACCTTCCAGAGCCTACCTGGACTGCTTGTTCTTAGAGCAGGAAGGGCCTGGGCATCTTTGTACCCCTGGAGGTACTCTTAACCAATGACAGGCACAGGAGTATAAGTACCCCAGCTCTCTTCTTTTTTTTTTTTAATAAAAATTTTAAACTTTATGTATATATTTTGAGAGAGTGTGTGTGCATGCATGTGGGGGAGGGGCAGAGATAGGGGGAGAGAGAAAATCTCAAGCAGGCTCTGTACTGTCAGTGTGGAGCCTGATGTAGGGCCTGAACTCATGAACCGTGAGATCATGACCAGAGACAAAACCAAGAGTCGAGTACTCAGTTGACTGAGCCACTCAGGCACTCCTACAGCAATCCTGTTTTAATGGGGATGCCTCGGAGGAGTGGCTAGCACAGTCTCCAACTTCCCTGTGGGGTTGCAATAAAGTTACCATCTGTGGGACTTGATATTATACTCTTGCTTGGCTTTCTTTTCTTTCCAGTCTCCTTTTCTTACTCTCCCCATGTTTTCCTGGGGATACTTTCAAATACATCTGTTTTATATGAATTCTCATCCTGAAGTCTAAGGAACACAAATCCAAACCTACTAAAGGACTTAAACAGTGGACTGGCATATTTGTTGGTATTAGTTGAACTGAACCCCATTGACTTTCTTCTTTTTTGAGTATATTTCAATGTTACAACAGGATTTTTCTGTTTTGCCTATTTTTTTAAGCCAGAGTTTGAAACCAAGCCACTCAGTTGGGCTCTAAGATATATGCACTCACATACCAGATTACATACCCTTGGGATACTGGTATTAGAGAAATATCATTTTGATGCTGATTAGTGCAGTTGGTGAGAAGTGGTCAGATTCACAATAAATTTTGGATTTGCTGCTAGATCTACAATTTTGTGGGAAAGAACAAAAGGGATTACAAATAACTTCTAGAATTTTTTGCTGTGCAATTAAGTGGATAGTGTTGCTGACTTTTGACTAATTGGACATGGAACAGATATTAAGAGTGAGAAGAGAGATTAAGACTTTTGTTAGGCTTTATTAAATACAAGGTGTCTATTAGACATCCAAGCACATAGGTCCTATAGGCAATTGGATCCATAGGTCTATAGGATCTTTGGTCTAGAAGGTGATCAGGCTGGAGATATAAATTTAGGAGTTATCAGGATATGAGTAAATTTTAGGCCACAGGAAATAAGGGCGAGGTTGCATGTAGAAAAAAATGAGGGATAGAACTGAGTCTTAAATTTAGAAGACAAACAGAGACTAGGATCCAGCAAATTGGTATAAAAGAAGAAATCAGGAAGAGCATTTCCCAGAATTGAAAAGAATACAGGTGTTCAGATTGAAAAGTCTCAGGTAGTGCCAAGCAGAATGAACGTGTAAAGGGACACCTATAGACATAATTGTGAAATTTTATAACACCAAAGATAAGGAAAATATCCCAAAAACTGGGTCATGGAGAACTTAAAACAGAAGTTGCCTGCAAAGGAGGGAGGCTATATTTCTTACTAACAGCACTATATACTTAAAGATAATAGCCAATAAGTCAAGCATTTAAATGTAAATGTACAGTAAAAACATTTTCGACTCACTAAGATGCTCAGATACCCTTTCACTGAAAGTTTCTTGAGAATAAGCTCCAGAAAAATAAGACAGCAAATAATAATAATAAATAATAATAATAATAATAATAATAATAAAGATTCCAAATGCAGGAAACAGAGCATCCAAAGCAGACTCCTGTAAAGGGAAGCCTGTATTCCAGGCCTAGAAAGCAACTAATCTATATTATGGAAAGAGAAGGAAGACCCCAAAAGAGAGGCCCTGGAAAGGGCAAAACAGGAAAAATGAAAGGGTAGATAATATTATATGAATCTAGAAATGTTTGAGAATATGCTAAAGGAATTTGGTAAACTGTAAAAAGTAGAATCCAATGGAACTAGCTCTAAGTTATCTCCTCCTTTAAGTGGCCATCCTGACCTGGAAAAGGAAATGGAATTATGGCTGATCACATAGCTCATTATTGACATGGCTGCAGTAAATGAAATGGTTATCTTTTAGAATCAGTATATAGACCAATCATGGAAAACTGTACTAAGATTATAGAACAGATTGTAACCAGTAGCAACCCTGCTGTTATTAAAAGCATAGATAAAGTAGACAGAGACGGGAGATATTCCAGAAAAATAAGTCAGCAAATATTATTATTATTATTATTTATTATTATTAGGAGGTGGGAGAGGAGAAGGATGGGAACTTTATGTCCTGTCATCTTATGAAGTGGGTAACCAAGATGCATTGTTTATAATTTATAGGCCTGAAATGGAGTTTTAACAAATTTTGTTGTTATTTCAGAGATCAGCAGAGAAGAAACTATGATAACAAACTGTATAGTTTTATATATATATAGTTGTGGAGGTAAGGAGTTGTGTTAGTGAGCAAAGTCCTCATCGATCACAGCAGGAGGCCAATAGCCAAGGAACAGAGGTATAAATGTGCTAATTAAGTATTTGGAGGTGAGCCCCAGAAAAACAAAAAGTAAGCAGTTAAAAGTGTTAGCCTGTGGGGCTCTAGACTCTGTGGGTGGGGAAGCATGGAGAGGAGAATTCTTAGTTTTCTGTCTAAATTCTTTTGTTCTTTTTGCTTCTTAAACCATTTGCATTTATGACTTTGAATACAAAATGAAGAAAGTTAAATGAAAATTTAAATTATAAATTGGACATTGTTATAAGATAAAGACATTAATTAGGAAGAGATTGAAAAGAAAATTTAACATGAAAAATGCACAGGAAGCCCAGAGTCCCTGTTTGAAACTATCACAATTGGAAGCTTAGATCTAGACAAGTTCTTTAAACAGAAATCCTACAGGACTAATTTGCAAAAAGACAATTGCAAGCAAAAAGAAAAAAAAAATGGTTTTTGAAAATGAAATGAGGAAGATGGAAATATGGAAAAGTCGAAGCCCAGAAATTAGCATATTGGCAGACTCGTCCCCACCCCATCTCTGGCAAGGCCAAAGCCAAAGACTTCAGAACCAATACAGGTATCCCCATTTTCGAATTTGCATTAGGGCACTTCGCTTTTACAAAAGACCTACAATAGTATCTGTTTTTGCTAACTGAAAGAAATCTGAAGAGGATTTTTACTTTTTAAAAAAGGCGAAAAGCAAAGGTAGCATTCAGCATTTGATTGCAGCAAGCTGTCCAAAGGCAGTGCGCACCGGACCAGTGAGAGTGGCGCCACCTGGCTCCTTCCCTGTAACCACACTTAGCATCCAGCCACCAGAGCCTTGCAGGATCTATTAATATCTGTGCTTTATATTGATTTATATTTTGCATTTGTTAGCCAGGTATGACCTAAGCCTAAGAGAGTTTATTTTGGGGGTTTAGGAACGCTCAAAAAATTTTCCCGATAAATTAATGACGATTGCTTCTTGGCTTTATGTCATTTTGGCTTTTCTAGGAATGCTCTACTTTGGGACAGCAGGGGAAAACTGTATAAAAACATAATTAAAACATGAAAGGCAAAAAAAAAAAAAAAAGCACCAAAGAATTAGTGAAACTAACTGTAGATCATGGATAAAAAAAAAAAAGAGATAATATACTAGATAAAGTGTTCCTTGGGTCTTTATTGAAGAGGTGATTAAAGATATTCTCATTCTTTAATTGCCTTTTGAAGCAGTTGGATGAAAAGGAATGGAACAAATAGTAGCAAATAAGGAGGGGGGAATTCAGACCAAGGATGGAAATATTTGGCACAAGTTCTACCTGATCTCTCCTCCTGTCCCCATATGGCTCCCGGCTCAGAAATTTCCTCTACAGTTTCCTAGAATCTCCACTATGATTGCTCTGTGAGATGGAAACTATGATCTAGGTAAACCTAATTGGAACCAAGCTGTAACTAAATCACTTGGCTGCTGCTGCATTTCTTTAAAAATCAAACCCAAACTTGCCAGGTTTAAGAGAAAGAACAATTTCCTTGTATTTTGGGTGGTTCAAACAAGGAATATCTTCTAAAAGAGGTGAGAAGTGCCTGCAGCATTAGTGGAACTACTGACACTTGAGCCAGGGGCTTATCCAATGACCTAGATTCACCTCAAGTTACTAGACCATGGTCAGTGGCTGGGTTCAAGTAAAAATTGAGGTAGACAGAAAAAGCATTAATAATTCATTATACAGAATATATAAATTGAGGTTAAAAGATGTTAAGTGATATATCCAAAATCGGAAGTCCAGTTAATAGAAAATCTGACCCTAGACCTCAGGTGCCTGGTATCCTAGTCTAGAGCCCTCACATTGAATTACACAGTATTCACATTACAACACATGAAATCCATTTGAGATCTAACACTAGAGGCATTTATTTTAAGGAGCCAATTGTGATAACTGGAAAATGTCTACATTGGACACTGTTATCTTTATATGCATCTTGATTCCTAAAGAACTGTGACCTTTATGTTATTCCATCAGATGGCACATACTACAGAATTAGAATATGTAGCAGAGATTGTTAAATATCTGCTAATATTAAGATGAACACATGTCTTGGTTTCTCTGGAAAAGTCTTCATTCATGCTTGCCCCAGTATGATTAGTAATAGCATCCTGTGTCTTTCTTAATAGTGTCCTATGTGGAGAGACAATCTGCTATGGTCTCTCATATTTCTGTACATCCTATGAGTGAGGCAGTGGCTTCTTTGTTCTGGACTATCTTTTTAAGGATGTTTATATAGTGAATAGCCTTGGAAGACAGAAAACGTGCCTCACTCCAGAGCAAAAGGAAGACATGTAAGGCTTTTATAAGATTTGGGTTCAAATTTCCTCTTCTGTAATGTGTAGATATCCAGCTATGCCCCTCAGCATTGCCCCTGTGGGACTTGAGAGGCCAAGGTAAACCAATGCAAATATGGTGATGCACACACTATTTGCAGAGCCACATGTAATAAACTTTTGTCCCTCCCCCAGGAGTCCTGTGTCTTTTGCCAGTATCCATGAGACAGTTCCATGTAAACTTGTTATTTTGCAAGTGACATAAAATCTCAGACTCTTCAGAGTTCTTAACATTCTAGTTAGTTCAATAAATTATGTGGTCTACTGGATTAAACATTCTTTCTTTAAGGAAAGTGCACCTGGGTTTTGGTTGGGCACTGTGGTTAGAGACTACCTTTTCCCTCTTCTTTTCATGGCCTTGTGATCAAGTTCTGGCAAATGGGATGTGAGCCAATACTTCCAGATCATGATCACAAAAGGAATGGATATGGATAGCCTTTGACCTTTCCTCCTTCCATCTGCCTAGGATACAGACATAATGGTGGCAGCTTGAAAAGACAACCTTAGACTCAGGATAGAAGCCATCTGTTAGGTATGGCAGGACCATCCTATTAGCCTTGGGCTGGCTACCTCTGGACTGTAAAGGAGATATAAACTTTTATTTAAATCAACATATTTGTGGCTCTGTTGAATGGCAGCTTGAATGAAGAAGTGAACTTAGAGATCCCTTTGTTATTATTATTTTTAAGAAATGGAGAAATTGAGACCTAAAATCAAACAATGACTTGCTCAGAATTACAGAGTTAATAAACTAAAGCTAAAACATGCAGTCAATTCTCTTCTTTCCTGTTTCTCACTTTGCCCGCATCCAGTATTACCAGATAATATTGAATATACAAGCACAAGGTGTCCAGAGAATTAGGGGCCTGGGGAAATCTTTACAGTGAGTAAATGTATAATAACTGATATCAATTATCCAGCTCCAGATGAAGAAATGCATATAGAGATGTAATTTTAGCTTCATGAACTGACAATCAAGGTAAGACTGACAAATTGCAAGGGTAGAAAGTACCTGGTGGAGGATAAATGATTTATACTAAAGTGATGTGGTCGGCAGCTTCTTTCAATTTTCATTGTTATGTCCCTGAAGTCCAATTCACTGCCTTTTTGGAATGGCTTCATTAAGCAAGTGAAATTTGGAGAGGGATCTGAGAGAGTTGAAATAGTTCTCATGGCAAATGTGTGAGGGAAAACTGGCTAGGAACTGACTTCATAAATCAAGCAGTATCTATATGTAGGACACTTTGTGAAATGCTTGAGGGTGTGGTGGAGACACAATGATTTTTTAAGGCAATGTCTGTAACCTAGAAGAATGTACAATTTCATAGAGCTTACAATACCAGTATTGAACATAGCAACACAGTTTTGTAGAGAGGAAGGAAAGAGGCAGTTTCATAGAGAATATGAGGCTTGACGTGTGCCTTGAAAGATAGAATGTTGGGAAATTGAAGTTTTGTTAATAGCTGAATAATTGCCAAGTGGTTCCTCATTTGATTAGAATGTCTTACTAACAAGTGTTTTGTTATTACTGTTGTTTTTAAAAATTTTTGATGAGGTTACTAAAACCCCTTCCCTAATCTTTTCTCCTTGGAATCTCATAATTTTATCAATTGGTGCTGGGGTGTTCTTAAGGCATGAAGGTGAAATGGTAAAACTTTGATACAGAAGCTTGGATTTGGGATGGGCATCATTCAAAATTCTTAGGTGCCATGTATACTGAATACTGAAATGGGAAAGATTATCATGGGCTGGGATTCATTAGATATGTCTGTCCTCTTGGAGCAAATGGGGAATTAATAAGTCTTTAAAGGAACTGAGAATCAGTGTGGCACAAAGAAGCCCTTGGGCTAGGCCCTTAAACTTTTCTATACCTCTGCTACTATGCATTTTTGAAACAAAATTTAACTGTGGTAAAATACATGTAAGATTTACCATATTAACCATTTTATAAAATTTTTAAAAAAATTTTTAAATTTATAGTTTATTGTCAGGTTGGTTTCCATATAACACCCAGTGCTCTTCCCCACAAGTGTCCTCCACCATGACCATCACCCCGCTTCCCCTTTCCCCCTCCCCCTTCTGCCCTCAGTTTGTTTTCAGTATTCAAGAGTCTCTCGTGCTTTGTCTCCCTCCCTCTCCCTCTTTTTCCTCCTTCCCCTCCCCATGGTCCTCTGTTAGATTTCTCCTGTTAGACCTATGAGTGAAAACATATGGTGTCTGTCCTTTTCCGCCTGACTTACTTCGCTTATCATGACACCCTCGAGGTCCATCCACTTTGTACGAATGGCCAGATTTCATTCTTTCTCATTGCCATGTAGTATTCCATTGTATAGATAAACCACATCTTCTTAATCCATTCATCAGTTGATGGACATTTAGGCTCTTTCCATGATTTGGCTATTGTTGAAAGTGCCGCTACGAACATTGGGGTTCGTGTGCCCCTATGCATCAGCATTTCTGTATCCCTTGGGTAAATCCCCAGCAGTGCTATTGCTGGGTCATAGGGGAGTTCTACTGATAGTTTTTTGAGGAACCTCCACACTGTTTTCCAGAGCAGCTGTACCAGTTTACATTCCCACCAACAGTGTAGGAGGGTGCCCATTTCTCCACATCCTCGCCAGCATCTAGAGTCTCTTGATTCGTTCATTTTAGCCACTCTGACTGGCATGAGGTGGTATCTCAGTGTGGTTTTGATTTGTATTTCCCTGATGATGAGT
>CM053566.1:67281053-67331618 GCA_028646485.1 Cryptoprocta ferox | reverse complement strand
ATGGATGGATTTTGTTTTTTTATCCATTCTGCTACCCTGTGTTGTTTGATTGGAGCATTCAATCTATTTACATTCAGTGTTATTATTGAAAAATGTGGGTTTGGATTCATTGTGTTCTCTGTAGAGTTCACGTTTGTAGTGGTGTCTCTGGTACCTTGTATTTCTTGCAACATTTTCCTCATAGAGTCCCTCTTAGGATTTCTTGTAGGTCTGGTTTGGTGGTGGTGAATTCTCTCAATTTTTTTTTATTTGGGAACACCTTTATCTCTCCTTCTATTTTGAATGACAGACTTGCTGGATAAAGGATTCTTCACTGCATATTTTTTTCTGTTCATCACACTGAATATATTTCCTGCCATTCCTTTCTGGCCTGCCATGTTTCAGTACTATCTACTGATAGTAACCACTATCAGTAGAGTCTGTAACCACTCTGATAGGTTTCCCTTTGTATGTTAGGGCCCTTTTATCCTTGGCTGCTTTCAGAATTCTCTCTTTATCTTTATATTTTGCCAGTTTCACTATGATATGTCGTGCCGAAGGTCGATTCAGGTTATGTTTTAAGGGGGTTCTCTGTGCTTCTTGGATTTCAATGTCTATTTCTTTCCCCAAATTCAGGAAGTTCTCATCTTTAATTTGATCAAGCACCCCTTCAGGAACTTTTTCTCTTTCTTCTTCTTCAGGAATTCCTATGATACGGATATTGTTCCGTTTGATTGCATCACTCAGGTCTCCAATTCTCTTCTCGTGCTCCTGTATCAATTTCTTTTTCTTTTTCTTTGCTTCCTCTTTTGCTGTAACTGTATCTTCTAACTCACCTATTCTCCTCTCTGCCTCTTCAATCCATACAGTGGCCACCTCCTTTTTATTATGCACCTCATTTATACCCTTTTTTAAGTCGTCACAGCTATTTTGAAGGTCCCCAGTCTTTGTATCAATAGCTTCTCTGATACTTTTTTCAAGTCCAGCGATTAATTTTATGACAATTGTTCTAAATTCTTGTTCAGTTATGTTGCTTAAATCTGTTTTGAGTAGTTCTGTGGCTGTGACTTCTTTCTGGAATTTCTTTAGAGGAGAGTTCTTTTGTTTTGTCATTTTGGCTAGCTCTCTGTCTCTTGTCAGTTTTAAAAGCTCGTTATGCACTCTTCACCTGTTAGTATTGCTCTGTTAAAGGAGGCTCATTGACTGTCCAGGGCCTGTCATTTCAGGAAATGTTCTTTTAATGGTGTCTCTCAGTTTCTCTTGTTGTCCCTTTGATTATTTTATTTCCCTACTCAGTGATATTTGGGACTCTCTACCGTGTGTACTTTGGCTTGTTTCTTGAGGTAGCACTGAAAAGATAAACAGACAAACACACAGGGAACAAAAGCATGAAATGTACAGAGAAATCAAACAAACAAGCAAATTAAAAGCTTAAGGAAAGAAAAGAAAAGGAAAGAAAAGGAATGAAAAGAAAAGAAAAAAGGGGGTGACAGAAACAACAGAAGACAATGGACAGTCTAAAAGCGTATAACCAGTTGAGGGGAGAGATAAGAATGAGATAAGGGAAATATCTGGATGGCAAGAAAAAAAAAAGGCAGCTTTTCCACACAGGTAAGCGTGGTTTGGTGTAGGTAGGTCTCGGGGGCTGCTCTTCGAGGCCCTGCCTTGGTGGTTGCGGGGAGAAGAATGGCGGCGCCCCACGCTCTGCTCAAACCAAGCGCTGCAAGCCACTCTTTTGAGTTCTATCTCCCTGTGCCATGGGCGAGCCAAGTTGTATTTTCCAGGTCCCGCCTCACTTGAAAATCCTAGTCCATGCATTTTAATATTACCGCCTGAGATGAGATGCGCTCCTGCTGGCGGCCGGCTTCCTAGCCAGCATGGCACAGGGGGAGGGAGCTGTTTATCTCGAGCTGCCAGGATCCACAGTGGCGCCGAGCCCGAGGAAGAATTCACCAGCTAGATGGGACGATATCTCTCCCCGTGCCCAGCGATTATATATGGGATGACAATATCTCTCTCCGTCCTGGGCCAAGTTCTTTATCTCTTCTCTGGAGACAGCACTATGAGCATTTTCAGTCTCTCTTTCTCTTCCCCTTGTCTTTCCGGGTCTATGTGCGCTCTTCCTGTGTTGGGCTGGGGCTCCCACCCCTCCGCACCTCCGGGCCTTGTCTGTTTTTTAATTTCCCCAGTTTGTACTCACTCACTAAGGCATCTTTGAGATTGTCTTCTTTCTGGAGTCTGTGTGTTTTCCTCCCACTCTTGCAGATCAGAGTATTGTCGCTTCAGTCCTCAGTTTGATAGATGCGGGCAGGTGAAGATTACAGAGCTCCCTACTTCTCTGCCATCTTGCCTCCCTCTAAGTTTGGATTTTAATATGGAAGTTTAAAATGAGAGAAGGTTGAAAACTGATCAACGGTAAATCAAGTAATGAATGCAGAGATGTACAGAGCAGGTGATGTCTGACTGTAGAAGAGAATACCTGAATATAATGGAAACATTTTCAGGAAGCAAAGATGGTATCAGTATGAAGGCTCATGAAAGCCCTAACTGCTGCAGGTCAGACAGAATTGAGAGGCAAGTTGATTAGCAGACAGAGTATTGTAATCAGAAAACTGAATTTGCAGAAGCAGGAAAAGTTCAAGAGAAGCCCTTCCCCACTAAGACTTTGCAATGGATGTTGAAAGAAAGCTCTGTTTTCTTACCAATAAAATTCATACTCTATCTAAAGACAGTTTTGTGTACATTCAATGACTTCTATAGCATATGGTATGAGAGCATATGGAGAACGCTTAAAAGCAGTACATAGAAAAGAGAAATATGGACCAAACACAATTCTTTCCCTTAGGCATAAGCTTTCACCCCTTTTGGTGAAGAATTGCAAATTACTCTACATTATTTTCAGTTTGGTTTATACAAATATGCTTAATAACTACATCATAATTGCTAATTATCATTTTGTGGGTTTAGTCATTTCCCACCTGTTAGAGCCATGTTGTCTCTATAAATCCCCAAGTGAAAGAACCATTGCCTGTATTGCAATAGATACGAGTCTGAAGTGGGCAAAGAGTTGCTGATTTGTACCCAAGACACCGGTGAAGAAGTGGGCATCCCTGAGTAACAGTGTTATCCTAAGAAGACTTACTTTTACCCGGGTTTGCTACAAATACATCTCCTTACTTGCAAATAACCCATAGCGTGTATTCTAGTAATGATGTTCCAGCAATATTATCACTCTGCAAAAAGCTCACATGTGGTTTGACCCTAACGCTTTTCTCAGACCTTAAGAATATTATAATTTCACCCAGTTCGTACAACGGCACCCTGCCGAGACCAAGGGTACAATTCAGAGCTTTGAAAAATTCTTCTCTGAGGCTTAGCATCTTTTATCAATGCTTTTATCATGGCATTTCCTCACTTGATAACCTACAGCTATTTCACATGGTCATTGTACCAGGCCTAAACTAATTGGGTGGTTTTCACGACCTTTCATAATCTGACACCATCTTTACTTTCTGAAGATGTTTCTGTTCTATTCAGATATTCTCTCCTCAGGAGACCTTCCCTACTCTTCACGTGTCTGCATGCATTACTGATTTAGTCTTCTATTTACCAGTACGTCCTCTTGCTTATCTCTGCCATACAAATGATGGTTTCCCACTAAAGCTACTGTACCCATTGGTCTTTCCCGTTTTAAGCATGCACAGTACGAATTTGGGATACCACATGGTTTATCATATAACTATATACTATCTTTCACAGTTTTCTAATTTAATTTTGTTACTATTCTCTTTCCAATTGGAATTGTATTTCTTTAAAAAACTTTTTTTGTTTATTTATTTTTGAGACAGAGAGAGACAGAGCAGGAGCAGGGGAGGGGCAGAGAGAGAGGGAGACAGAATCTGAAACAGGCTCCAGGCCTGTCAGCACAGAACCCAATTCAGGGCTCGAATCCACAAACCACGAGATCATGACCTGAGCCAAAGAAGGATGCTTAACTGACCAAGCCACCCAGGTGCCCCTGGAATTGTATTTCTTGAAGGCAGAGGCTTTTCCGGTGGCTCTACGGCGCTCAGGTCAGGGATGAATAAATAATAGGGCTCAAATGATCTTAAACCTATCTTTTTTTAGTTCTGTTTAAAAATTCTCCTTGATGGAAAAGCTCTTCCATAGGATTGTGATGCTCTGATGTTTGATGATCCTGAGCCTTTTCATTTGTTCACATCATGGCCACTTTTTGTCATCCCTTACGATACAATGGCAGGCCTGAAAGCATATGGATTCACTTTGAAAATTAAGATTAATTTTGTTTTGAGAACTTAAAGCATCCCTTAGAATATAATTAGCAGTTTTTCATGTCATTGCACAGCTTGATTTGGGAAACATTCTTGAAATGACCAGCAGAGCTTGTGTGATACATCGGCATCAACCAGTGCGCATGAAACTCTTCGGTAGCTATGGTCACAAAGTGCCATAAATCAGGAGCATAGGTCAGAGTTTAGGAGAACAAGGGGTCTGTGTGCAATTAATGGATTTAGGCACCTGGATAAAGCCAAAATGAAAGAGATTTGATAGTGGTGAGGTACCACACAAATGTTAAATAGTGCTATTATCATTACTAGTATTTTAGTAGTCTGATCATCATGGTATTGGGTGCTCAGTAATAGTCACAAAACACCATTTGTCAACTTTTGGAAGTGATATCTCCTATGTTCTATTGCTTTTCATGAATGTGATTTGAGAGTGGGAAAAATTTTGCTGGATTTAATTAGTTAATTGATGTTTAAAAATTACCTGTTTTTTTCCCCAGACTGTCATAATGAGTGTAATTTTTTTTTAACTGTAAGAACACTTAACCTGAGATTAACCCTCTTGACAAATTTTTAAGGGCACGATACAGTATTGTTCAATATAGGCATGATGTTATGCAGCAGATTTCTAGAATTTATTCATCTTGCACAACGGAAACTTTATATCCTTTCAACATCAGCTCCCATTTTGCCTTCCCCCCCAAAGTGTAATTTTTATTAACGCTCCAGCTAGTCCCAAAATGGTTATATTATACTAGAATATCAATTTTATTTATTGTCTGTTTCTACTCATTCAAGAAGGCTTATGTTGCTAAATTATTCACTGGCTTAACATTTCATTAATCTAACATTTAAGTCTATAATCTTGTCACATTATTAAAAAAAGTCTCTCTCCAAATTCTGGCTCGTTCAAATCCTCATCCCTTCATTTTTTAATGATGGCAATCTGCACGTTTTAAAAGAGGTTGGGGCATCTGGGTGGTTCAGTGGGTTAACTGTCTGACTCTTGATTTTGGCTCAGGTCAAGATTTCCTGGTTTGTGAGATTGAGCCCCGCATTGGGCTCTGAACTGACAGGGTGCAGCCTGCTTGGGATTCTCTCTTTCCCTCTCTCTGCCCCTCCCCCTGTTCTTGAGCACACATTGGCTTTCTCTCTTTCTCTCTCAAAATAAATAAATACACTTAAAAAAAAAAGTTCTATTGGTCGCCAGTCACTATTCTCACAGGCAGAAACTCAAAACCCTTGTTAAACTTTCCTGTTTCAGAGGTTTTCAGTTCCAATACTTAAAAAATTCTTTTTTGTTCTCTTTATCCTGAATGCCTTTCACGCTTAGAGTCCTTTTAATTTCTCTTTTTGATATTGTTTTGGAAACAGTGTATATAATACCCCAAGACATAATTATTTACCTGGAGCTGTCATATTTCCATTTGTACTACTTATCAAAGGCATTTGCCTTTTAAGGGTAGGAGAAAGGCAACATTCCAGACTGATCTTCATTCATGCAGTCTGAATGAGTCATTATTTCTGTGACTGTGACTTAGCAAAACTCTTCCATATGATTATTTATTTTGTATCTTTGCTGTATTCTGTATTCTTTCTTATTTGACCTTCGTTGTATTGATTTCATACCATTTCTCCAATTTACCAACATTGTATTATATTATATATATTATAAACCAGTCTTTTGTAACTTTTTGAAATCGTTCCCAGCCATGAAATGCCTGCATACCTCTAATGATGGTTTTAAAGCAGCCTTTAGATAAAGCTGACAGCCTGGCAGTTTCTCTGTGGTCTCTTCCCTTCACGGTAACACTATGTGATTCAAATTGTACTTTAATTTCAGATACGTTAATCAGGAGTTCAGTTTACCATTATTTATCATGTTTGCTTCCTGTTTGAGTTTGCTATGTGCAACTTTTGTTTTTCTTATTTGTCACGTAAAATCAGGACTTGTAATAATAAACTGTCCAGGGGGACAAGGCCTCTCCTAACACTGAGTTGGAATGTCTGGTGGAGAAACAATTGCCTGTTTGTATAATTTTAGAATCCTGAGAAGATTCTTGGGTCTAAAATATGTTTATTCAGGGGCTAACTGATGCTGAAAATTCTATTACTGCAGATTTGGGTTTTATTTATAGCTCAAGTGTTTGATTACTATTAAAATGCAAATCACTTCAAAGGATTAGTCTTTAAGGTCAACTAAGGTAGGAGAATCTTGCTCTAAAGAAGTGTTTGCTAGAAGGCAAGATCATTAAGGACTTGTGAAGGAAGATTAGGGTCAAGTAGGACAAATAAGAAAGATGTGGGGGAGGGCAGCCCTGAAGATAAACATAATAAATGTTTTATTTGTGGCAGAATGATATTTTGATATTAAACTACATGGTTTTCCTACTCTTTGTTTTATCTGTACTTCTGACCAAGCAGCGGGGAGAGCCGCCATCCTCAGCAGAATTTTATTATGGAAAATACGAAATGTGAGAAGCAAGAAAATGCTCAACTTTAGTATTTTAAGGCTGATGAAATAGTTTTGAGTGCTGAGGTGTCTGATTTGTACAGGTTGGGTATTTTAAGAAGGCTTTGTAATTTTTAAAAGCTTGGTTTGGAGGATCAAAATCAAAGCCCTAAAGGAATCAATTCAGAAAATTTGTGATATCATACTAGGGAAAGCAGTACTTTTTCTCACCCTTGACTTGATAAAGACAGTGAGATGGGGAGAAGAAGAGGCACAGTGGTGAGGGCAGTAGGCTGAATAGTGTGCATATCCCTGGTGGAGAGAGCCCGAATCTATCATTCAGCCAAGTCTTTGGTAAGCAGCATGAGAAGACTCTCTAGATATATTTTGGGCATCTAAGAATAATGGAGGGCCCCTTGTGAAGAACCTGGGGGATATTAGTAAAAGTCTCCAGTGTCATTATAGAGCAAAAACAGAGAGGAGATGGCTGCAGAGAATGGGGAATCCCAAGGGAAAGGAAGATCTGAAGCAGTTCATTGTATTTCCCTCAACACCAAGTGAGGGAAGCAGCAAGACATTGTTTGCTTCTCACAAGGAAATTTTGCAGAGATGTCTCTCAAGCTGGAGCTTTGCAGTGGGGAGAAGGAGGTGTCAGTGAGCATAAAAGGATGATTGGAATTGAGTTTGTGTTTCAATATCAAATCCATCCATGAGAAGGGACTTGAAGGTGGGTGGGACAACTCAGCTACTCCATTGAACTGAGGTCACTCTCAGGTTGTGGTACATCCTTCTAGCAGCTTCAGAATTCACCTATGATTAGTTTTGTAGTGCAACTATGTAGTCACAAGCTATTTCCTCCTATCCTTCTGCAATTATTTTGAAGACCTTATTAACCTGAAGCACAGTTCAGGGCATATTCATGGGTTCATGGAAATGCTTATCATACATCTGGATCTTTCTTCTCTCCCCTAGACCCCACATTCCCTTAGGAGTTGTTTACTACATAAGAGGCCTATATGTTAGGGGTACCTAATTGGGTGGCTCAGTCAGTTAAGTGTCTGACTCTTGATTTCAGCTCAGGTCATGATCTCAAGGTTGTGAGATCAAGCCCTGCATCAGTCTGGCTCCATGCTTGGAGCCTGCTTAAGATTCTCTCTCTCCCTCTCCCTCTGCTCCTCTCCTCCACATATGCATTCTCTCTCTCTCTCTCTCTCTCTCTCTCTCTCTCTCAAAAAAGAAAGAAAAAAAGAAAGTAATCTACATATTAAAGTAACTCTACATCAGTTAAACAAGCTTAGTTTTTTAAAAGCTCTGTTTTCACCATTAACGTTTTTTTTTTTAATGCCACACAAACCCACCTTCCTTCATTTTAATCTTCATATTAGCACTATGGGTAAATTTATTGAGTCCATTGTACATATAAAGAAAACGAAGCTTAGCAAATGTATTAGCCAAGGTTCTCTAGAGAAATAGAACCAATCAAATATTGGTATATAATATATACATATTATATATGTATGTAATATATGTATTATAAGGAACTGGCTCATGTGATTATGGAGGCTGAGAAGTCCCAAGATCTGCAGCTGGCAAGCTGGAGACCCGGGGGAGCCAATGTGTACTTCTCATCTGAACACTCGCAGATTCAAGACCTATGAAGAGCTGACATTACAGTTCAAATCTGAAGGCCAGAAAAAACAATCTTCCAGCTCAAGGCAGTCGGTCAGGAGGAGTTCACTCATTCCTGGCTATTTTATTCTATTCAGGCTTTTAATTGATTGGATGAGGCACACCAACATTAAGGAGAACAATGTTTTTTCTGAGTCTACAGATTCAAGTATTCATCTTATCCGGGGACACTCTCACAAGCAGCCCAGATGTCTGGACACCCCATGGCCCAGTGAAGTTGATACGTAAAATGAATCATCACAGGGAGTTTAAGTATATGTTTGTGATCACAGAGCTAGATGGTGCTGGGAACTGGAATTTGATCCTGATCTGTAGAATAGAAAAGTCTTTGCTTTTAATAACTATGCTACATGGGGAGCCTGGGTGGCTTAGTCGGTTAATCTTCCGATTTCAGCTCAGGTCATGATCTCACGGTTAGTGGGTTCGAGCCTCGCGTTGGGCTCTGTGCTGACGGCTAGCTCAGAGAGCCTGAAGGCTGTCTTCGGATTCTGTGTCTCCCTCTCTCTCTCTGACCCTCCCCTGCTCATTCTGTCTCTTTCTCTCTCTCAAAAATAAATAAAACATTAAAAAAATAAATAACTATGTTACATTATTGGTATTTCCATTCATATCCAATCAGATATTAGGATCTTCCTTTGCAATGCTTTTTGCTTCCTTTACATTTCTACAAGCATCTTCATTTAGGGCCTCTGTATTGCACACCCAGACCATTGAAATGATCTGCACACTGGTAACCTTCCAGCCTACCCTCCAACTTCACCCTTCCAGCACATCTCTTTCAAAGTCACCAGATTAACTTTCTTAAAACACATTTTGCCATGTCACTTGCTTGCTCAACAATCTTCGTGATTCCCCCAAATTAGAGACAAAGTGTGAACACCTCAACCTGGATGGTAAGACATCTGTGTCATGGCTTCCCATTTCAAGCTCTTTCTTCACCTGCACAGCTGATGGAGATGCATTTGTCCTGGAGCAGAGCTTTCAAAGTCTAAGGTGTAAGGCAAAATTGCATGTGGTCATATTGCCCTTGAAAATCTTAAAATTTTCCGTAAAGTATGGTATACATAGTTTTATATTTATAATGCATTTACAGTTTATAGCAAGTAATTCTTATGTGTACTAACATTTGACACATCCTGACTTAGACTAAAAGGATGAACTAAAGAAGAGTCCATAACAGAACTTGGGACATATCAACAAATGTGCTTTAAAATTATTAAGACCTGGTAGTGAATTGGGTGTCAATGGAGAATTCTGAAGTATTCTTACTTGCTTCATGGGTATATTCAATTTATTATATTGTTCAGTCTCTTTAACATTAATACATGTAAAAAGACTTATTTGTTATTGTGAATATTAAATGAGATAGTAGAATTCTGTGTATGTGTGTATGTGTATGTTGGGGGAAGTGGGAAGTGAGGATTGGGGGTAGAGAGGGGGTCTGTCTAAAGTCATCTGTAAGTGCAATGCACTTAGGACATGACCCCATTATGCCTTATGACCCTCCTGATTCCCATGAATCTCTCTGCCCATGAGAAAATATTCTGATTTTGGTATGAACTAAATATCTCAAAGGAGCCATTAATAGTGGAATTTCTACTTCAATAGACAAGCTGGTTCAGAGGCAATGTCCTGGGACTTTCCAGAAACTCTGCATCTATAATCTAAAACTTGCTTGTATATATATTTTTATCATCAGAAGTCACTGACCACATTTCATCTTTCCTCCTCATCAACTGACAAATAGTAGCACACCTCCTCATTTCCTTATTGGTGATAAGAAAATCTAAGTCTAAATAAATCTGAATAGTTTGACAAAATAACATTTTTTGAGAAAGATCTTAGTAAGGTAGGAGAAAATCCTTGGATGATATTAACATTACTTAAGGAAGATAGAGCACATTTTTAGTGTCAACTAAAAGCTAGTTAGCCATGGTACTTTGTGCTACAAGAGAGCCATGGACTGGAGACATTCTGCTTCTTGCTCTGCCACTAACGTCCAGGAGAGACCTTGGGAAAATCATCCACTCCCATTTACCTTTAATTTTCCATCTTTCATGGAAGAAATAGGTGTTTTCGAAGGTTCTTTCCCATTGTTATGTTCTGTGATGGCAACACATTGATTAACAAGTGCAGCAGATGGTAGGGTGTATCCTTTGCATATCTAACATTCAGAGAATCACCAGCATCATTATTGTTAGAGAAAGTAGTGGAAAAGGATGTGATGTCCTCATATGCTTTTTGAGAGGATTGGAATGTCTATATCATACATTTAGTACAGGTCTAAATGGAAGTATAAATGTGAATATCTTGTGAATATGTGCACAAAGTGGTATGTGTGTATAAAATGAATTTCTGGATTTTGACTCATCTCACCGATGACCTCCAGCTGGGAAATATTAGCCTATATTTCCCTCTTTAGCTCATCCAAAACACACTGAACACAATAAAACCAGAGTGAGAGCCTTCTGCTCCTGTTCTTTCTCTGGACTGAAAATGGGTCCTCAAGAATGGATAAAATAACCATCATGAATATATCTTTAGAGTATCTGAATGAAGCCTTCTTCTTGTTCAATATAAACAGGTCTTTTCCTCAAACTCACATCTGCCTTTCTTTCAGTTCTTCTATCTTTGATTTCAAGAAATATAAAGAAAGGAGGATAAAGATATGGAAGGCCCAGAGCTGATATCCTGACACACATTCCACTTAAAAAAAATTCATGGAATGAAAAAAAATGGGTCAGATAGAAACAAGATAATCCATGAGTAAGTCAAATATCTATTTGAAGGAGGATAATGTGAGCAAAATAGAATTTTATTTTATTGTTTTTTTTTTCTAAACCAAAAAGTTGATTCAATACACCCATCTACATGGAAGTTTATGGAAACACGTGGACTCAGGTAGGTGGCATCCAGCCCGGGTCCTGAGTTGTTATAGGAAAGGTGAATGGCAGCCGTAGGTATTATGCTGATCTATGTTTTCAAAGTCCCTTCAGGTTGCTCTCACATGCAGTTGGGGATCCCATGGCCACAACTGGCCACAGCTCTTGAAACCATGCTGAATAGAATTTTATTTTTAAGATTAAAGAGTTTTCATGTTCAGGGAGAGGTTTAGAATTTTAAGGAAATTTAGTCTTAATTTGTATACTATTTTTAAAGTTATAGATAAGGATGGGACTATTTTATGAAAGTAATATAATACTTTAGAATGCCTTATAACATCGTTCAGCAGAAGTTCAAATATCTTACAATCTAATCTGCAAATACAAGGGAAAGTTAAAGTCTAAATATAAAGGAAAATGATAGTAATTTACCTATGCTAATTCTTTCTCTTTAAAGCCATGAATCTGCTCAATATATTTTTCAGTTAGAAACAAAAATCATTTCATTTCTTACTTTCATATTTATTGTACTTTTCAATGTGAAAACAATACAACCTTCAAAATGCCAAGCTGTGCAAAAAATATTGCTCCAAAATAGTTAGAAAGTGTGTATGAGATACTAAAACATCTGAATGAAAAAAAGAAACATTAAATCAACTGTCAAACAACTGTTTTATTTCTCCAATGTTAAATATCTGTTTTTTGTTGGCTGAAAAAACTTGCTAGTAGTGGAAGGATCTTTTATGTTGTATCCAAAAGCATCAGGATGGCTTCTGCCTAGGATTAGGATTAAAAGACAATGACTGCTCTGATAATGAGGTTCATTTCTGAGCAAAGAATTTAGGTAAGAGGGCTTTCTAGGTGGTTTGAGATAATTAGAAACACCTTGACAATCATGCACATGTATCTGTTCATTAACTTCTTGCTTTTCCCAGTCAACCCATTCTACTCCTTATCCCCCAACCTCAATCCCAACCCCAAATGAGAAGGCTAATTGAGAAAGCTCCCAAGTTTTCCCTACTGATGTATGGGATCTATTCTAATCCCAAAGAAGGAAACCGTCTGTTGGGGTGTCAGTAATATTCACCAGGCAGCCTCCCAGGAAAGGAGGATGGTATTGAATATATTGGGAAGCCATCACCAGGTTTTTCTCACCAGGAAGACCTATGAAAGCAGCTGGGTACGTCACAGACCTCACCTTCAGAGAGCCAGCTGGGGGACCTGTAAATTGTTCTCTTGCAGGCCGTTACCTGCAGGAAACTCATTAGGAGTGAATTTCACTGGGCATCCTGACTACCAGCCCAGTGCAGCAGGAGTAGGAAAAATTAACACACCAGAACCAGGAGGAGAAAACCTTCCTTCTCCAAGGTCCCTCACATGTCCTCTATTGACAAAGATTAGAATTGTGCCAGCTGGCAGGGGAGAAATGTTTCGGTATCACAGTAGGCAATGAAGGGTGGATTTGGAACTGAGAGGCAATAAACTGATAATTAGCACATTTTTGCTCCTTGTAGATGCCAGAATCAGGTTTGAATGTAGTGGAATCAAAGAAAAGTAAATCACAAACCAGGATCATGTAGACTTACAGTGTTATTCAAAAGATTGTCCAATCTTCACTGCTTCTGTGATTTAGGTTATAGGATGTTTATATGTTTTCTGTTATCTTTGGATATAAGGTATCATCAACCCAAGGACAAACCACTTAGGACCATTATGGTACCATCTTGATAGAAAATCAATGCAAATTAGACTATGACATGTCATTGATTGGAATTTGCATCCTAGTTTCTGAGACATTAAAATGTAAAATAAGATCTTAGGAATTTAAGGTCTTTATTTAGAATCAATAAAATACAACTTAAAAAGATTATAGCCTTGGGTAGTAACCTCAGCAAATGGTCTCTTATCTCCCCTTTTCCTTGCCCTTCTACTGATTCAAATCTTAATAATCTTTCTATATGTAGTATTTCTTTCACCTCCATGAAGACTTTGATACATTGTCTTTCATTTTCCTCATTCCCTATAAAGTTGTCTTCTGAGTATACTTAATTATATTGACTCATATTATTCCCTAATCATTTCATACATGTGAGACTCATCTCCCCAGCTCCATTGTAAATTCCTTGAGAAATATTATTTGCAACTTTTATACATTTGTATAAAAAGTGTGATTCAATTAACAGCTCTGGTTAGCAATGTAGAAACATTCTCAATCTGGGGACCTGGGGATTAAAAATAACAGCCCAATCATATCAAAATTTGTGAAGATTGCTATTTCTACTTGACTTCATATCTCAAAATGTGTTTGGTTGAGAAATTTTGGTCATCAAAAATATTTACATTTAATTGGCACAGGAATTAAAATTTGGTTCATATTAAGAAAGGAAAAGAAAAGCCAGAGAGCATGATAGTATAAGATGAACATATGTTTTAACTTGGACCAAATTTAGTGGCTCCTTTAGATCTTCCACATACACATTTACTCAAGTCTCTGGAATGTGTATTGGTACCTTTGAAATAAATTCAAGCTCATTGTATCTCCCTCTTCCTGAGATCCAGGTCAAAGGTAATTTTTATCAGCCAGCAGGTACTACTTGACACCAAGGTCATTTTGAGCATCTGTATTAGCAAAGACATTTCCAAAGGCAAGGAAAGGAACTGGTATATGGCTTTTCTCACCAGAGAAATTACTTGTAACAAGTCACATTGGAGGAAAACATATTTAAAAGGATATCATTTTGTAAGAACAAATTGCAAGCATTTGCAGGGGTGACGGGGGGAATATTGTTTTGCAATTTAATTTCCAACTATAAGAGTACAGCTTAAAATCAGACAACTATACATAAACCTTATAAAAGATCTTTTGGATAGCAAAGGATAGTAAGGGAGCAAAAGAGGGAGAAAGAAATCATCAAGTTTTTCATCTTAGTTGTGAATTAATCTCTTGAATTACTTTTCTGCAGAGGCAGACCATAACTCTGGGGTAAAGTTAGTATTCCTGTGTTGGTCTCCTATTTCCCCCCATTTAATATGTTGTTAATAAGAGTGGTGAATTTGAAAAATTGGGGGTGGGTATTGCACCCATAATTTCATCAGACCTTCCTTCTTGCTGATCATGTCGTTGGCAGCCCTATCTACATCCTGAGAAGAGGGCTAGGAAATATAAGCACTTCTAATGCTATTTTGATTCCTTTAGCTTGGGGATTTTTTTAATAGGTATTTTGAACAAGCTTTATTAGAATTTAATTTGGGGAATAGAAGATTAAGGATGGTGAGAAGCTACCAAAGCAAAAACAATCCCTTCATTTAATTCCAACTTGAATTATATTAAAATCTTATCTGTCAAAATTTAAGGAAAAGTTGCTGGAAGAAGATTGGATTGTAAGACAAAGCTCATTGAAAAATTTTCCAGGCTGTTTATTCTAGTTCACCAAAGTGTTATTTTTTAAACTTTTGGTTATATTCTGGGACACAGAGTAGCAGGAGATGATGTAATTCTTGTGAACTATGATAGATATTTGAGTCCTTATTAATGTTTTAGCTAGTATCACCATTTGTGCCTGAGATGGCCAGTGTCTGACACCTATGTGATCATTCTCCATTCATAATGTCTTCACATAAGAGACATTACTGTATTTTCCCTCAATGCCTGGGTGTAGTCTCAGAACTTTCTCCATACAGAGCCCCAGCAAGCCACTCCTGATTGAGTGGAGCTGGTTGGCAAGATGACACTTGTTAGTTACTTTTGTAGTACATAGTGAGGGATCTTGAGCAGGGTGTTGGTGATGGTGGTAGTAGTGGGCACTGTAAACACTTCAGAGTATAATGTACTCTCACAGATACTATTAAATTTAATGAAGCCATTCTCTCAAAGAGGGACAAATGAAGAGCTGAAATATGTTTGCTTTGCTTAAATTTACTCGAACCCAGGACTTAATTTTTTTTCCATTTTTACACATTTCTTTGGTACTTTTGGAAACTGAGAGACAAAGTAGTCTTTCCCAGAGCTGCATTTTCAGGCCCCTTCCTAATAGGCTGGAGAAAAAAGGGGACATTTCTGAAAACATGGAACTGCTGTGTCTCCTGCTCTCTGCTCCTCAACATGTATTTGACTAATACCAAATGAATATTGCTTTAGGAAACAACACAGCCCATCAAAAAGGTCACTGAACAAATTAGTAGGATGTAGAAATGCCAGGACACACTGGGGACCTTCAAAAGTGGAGGGCCAAAAAGTATTTACCTTTTTCAGTTTGTTTGAATAGATGGGGGCAACAGCTGTGTTCAGCGTCAGGCAAGACGGAGCCAGAATCGAAAGCTCTGGACTGCAGAACCACCTCCGCCTCTCACTGAATCTTTCTCAGAACCCGTAGGTTATAATACACAGAAGTGGGTCTAATTCTTAATGTACATTACTCAATGAAACAATATTTTGTTTTAAAAAGGAACCTTTTTTGTAAGCTCTAAATTGCTATGAAAATGCTAATTATGGTTTTTTATGGTATATTGGCAGCATCAGTAAATTATGCTTCTCTGCTTTGTACTCTATCTCTTACAAATAATTCTCAAAATGTAGTAAAAAAATACTTCTATTGGCACAAGATCTATCATCAGTTTAAATACAGTGTCACCTATATTTATATGAGAAAAGAAGATTTTTCCTATTAATTTCTCAGTTTCAAGGAAAGACAATTCCCTTCCCAGCTTACCCTCTTCTAAAAAAAAAATCTCCCTTCCTAAGTTTCTAAATATGTCATTTATGCTGTCTCATTTATCAAGTTGCGGCCCTAAAACATCTTCATTCAGATTAATGGTATCTATAGTGTTTTCTCCAAGAACACTTGGTTGGATAAATAATCCATACATCCAGAGAGCTGGCTTAGAACAAACTAACAGCAAGTCTCAAAGAAATCTCCATTCTAGAATATGGAAAACTTTGTTGCTTCAAATGATAGGCTTTTAAAGTTTCTACAGATTAAGGTTTCATATCCTGAATATTTCAGTTTTGAGTAGAATATTCTGGTATTTAGGCTCCTACCTTTCTTGGTTTCATACCATCCACTTTACTAAATTAACAACATTGACTTTAATTAACACACTTTTATATAAACAAACTCCAGTGTAAGGAGCATAGGGCTTAGAATAAAAAGATGTGGATTTAAATCTCAGCTTTATCATTTAAGAGGAGTTTACTGAGAGAAGTGAATAGGCTATGTGACAAAGCTCTCTTTATACGTTAAAACTCCTTATAATTCTTAGTTATTGTTATTTGTGATGGTTAGATTAGAAAGTTACTTTAAAAGAAAAATTAGAGAGGTCTTTCAAAGCAATTACATAGAAAGACTATATATATTTTCCCCTACCCATTACAGGAAATACAATTCTGAGTTTGTAAGGGCAGCTATCAATGTGAGCAATTTTGCATTTGACCTTTAAAGAGATAGCACATTCTCACAGAGAAGATGAGGCATAAAATACCCTACCCTAAAATAAGAAATTATATGGGTGACAATTCTCAAGTATAATCTATGTAAGGTTCAAAAAGATACAACACATGTGTTGTACGTATGAAGCCATTTTCTTGCTTTCTAAATCTCATTGCAATATTTGGGCTTGTTGACTATTTTGTAAGGCTGTATCCTTCAGGGATAAATAGGAAAGTACTACGAAGCTGTGTTAAATAATTCTTCTTGGTTTTGTTATTCATAATCATCAAATGGTAGTAGAATCTGCTACTCAAAATGTAAGTAAGATCAATCCACTGAGTGTGCTGCCAAAGTGCTTTCTAGACCCATAGGACACAAAGACAATGTCATGCAGAATTGTAAACAGCCATTAAATTAATTTCCCCAGTGATGAAATCAAATGAGTCACCAGCAGCAGAGTGCCAAATCATTTTAGGTTTGGAAATAAAAAACAATGTTAGCTTCACAATGAATATCCCTTTGAAAGCCATCTTTAGGTTATTTCAAGATGTATATCTGAAAACATATCCAAGTTTATATATTTGTGTGTATGTGTGTGTGTGTGTGTGTGTGTGTGTACGAAGAAAAAAGGGAGAGAGACAGAAAGGAGGGGGGTGGAGGGAGAAGGAGAGAATGATTTCTCCCAATCTGTAAACACACACACACACACACACACACACACACACACACACACACACCTTTTGTCAGTAGTCCTCCTAAATTGCTACATTAAAACTATGTTCCTCCAATTACTCATATATTTTACTTAAATTATTATTTCAGACATGGAGATTTTTAGGAGATAATGTGATGTACTAATTTATGGTAACATTATCCAGTTCTGTCTCAGCTCCTTTCCTTCTTGTTTCAGAGGTTAACATCTCATAATAGAAGGAATTATCAGATGGTTTAATTTTAACATGTCTAGAGAGTATCCCGATTGTCTAATGAATATTTTTCAAGGGTTATTCTTTTTCTCCATGATAATAAGCCTACTAAGAGCCAAATAGCTGAAAGAATAAAACCCTATGATAATCAACTCCATGTTCAAGACCCCAGGGTAGCAAGATTCCAAACAAATAATCTTGTAGAGGCCATGAGCTGGTTTTAAGCATCCTAATGACATGGTCTGATATACATTAAAGAGATCAGTGTGCCTTTAGACCAACATCTCCTCAGTTTTCCCACTCCCCAGCCCCTGTAACCATCATTCTATTCTTTATTTCTATCAGATTGGCTTTTTCAGATTCCACTTATAAGTGATATCACAAAGTGTTTGTCTTTCTCTGACTTGTTTCACTTAGCATAATGCCCTCAAGGTCCATCCATGTTATGGCAAATGGTAAGATTTCCTTCTTTTTCATGGCCAAATAATATTACATATATATTACATATATATACATATATGTGTATAATATAATAATATAATATAATACATATACAATACATAATACAATAATATAATACATATAAACATAATATATAATATAATATATATACATATATATGTAGAATATTACATACATATACACATATATATCACTTCACATCTTCTTTATCCATTCATCCATTGATGGCTAAACATTTCCATTTTTGGCTAAACATGAGAATGTAGATATCTCTTTGATATTTTGTTTTCATTTCCTTTGGGTCCAGACCCAGAAATGGGAAAGCTGGATTATATGCTAATTCTATTTTTAATTCTTTTTAAGCATCTGTCTTCCGTAGTAGGTGTACCAATTTACATTCCCACCAACAGTACAGAAAAGTTTTCCTTTCTCCACACCCTTGCCAACACTTCTCGTTTCTTGTCTTTTTTATTATAACCATTCTAACATCATTTTACTGATGATTAGTGATATTGATCATCTCTTCATGTAACTGTTGGCCATTTGTATATGTTCTTTGGAGAAATGTCTATTCAGTTCCTCTGCCTACTTTTTAATGATTGTCTTTTAGCTATTGAGTTCTTTGAATTCTTTAAATATTTTGAGTATTAACCTTTTATCAGATATATGATTTGTAAGTATTTTCTCTCATTCCATTGGTTACCATTTCATAGAAGTTTTTAAGTTTGTTGTAATCTCACTTGTTTATTTTTGGTTTTGTTGACTTTTGGTATCATATCCAAAAAATTGTTGCTGAGACTAATGTCAAGGAGCTTACCTCCTGTTTTTTCTAGCATTTTTATGGTTTCAGGTCTTATATTTAAATCTTTAATCCATTTTGAGTTGATTTCTTGTATGGTGTAAGATAGGCATCCAGTTTCATTATTTTGCATGTGGCTGTCCAGTTTTTCTGCTATCATTTATTGAAGAGACTATTTTTCCCCATGGTGTATTCTTGGCCCCCTTATTAAATATGTTGATTTTTATGTGAGGGTGTTTTTGGGCTCTCGATTCTCTTCTATTGGTCTATGGATCTGTTTTTATGTCAGTACCATACTGTTTTGATTACTATAGCTTTGTAGAATAGCTTGAAATCAGGAGCTGTGATGCCTCCAGCTTTGTTTTGCTTTCTCAGGACTGCTTTGAGTCTTCAGGATCTTTTGTGGTTCCATACAAATTTTAGGATTGTTTGATTGTTTTTTCTATTTCTGTGAAAAACACAATTGGAATTTTGATAAGAATTGGATCTATAGATGGCTTTGGGTTAGAATGGACATTTTAACAATATTAATTCTTTTAATCCATGAGCATGGGATATCTTTCCATTTTTGTATACTTGTGTGTCTTCTTCAACTTCTTTCATCAAATAATTGTAGTTTCCAGTGTGTAGCTCTTTTACCTCCTTGATTAAGTTTATTCCTATTTAATTGTTTTTGATACTATTGTGAATGGGATTGTTTTCTTTATTTCTTTTTTGGATACTTCATTGTAATTAGAAGAGGAATCAGTTTTGTGTGTTTAATGCAAAACATGTGATTATAGTTAACAATAATGTATTATATATTTGAAAGTTGTTAATAGAGTAGCTCTTAAATGTTCACATCATAAAAATGAAATGGTAATTATGTGACGTGATGGAGGTGTTAACTAACAAAGGTGGTAATCATTTTGTGATATAGAAATGAATCAATTCAACACATTGTACAACTTAAACTTATACAATGTTATATGACAGTTACATCTCAATAAATCTGAAGGAAAAAGATCATTGTGGCTGCTTTGTGGAGAATAACCATTAGAGGGAAAAAGTCATGGCGAAGAGATCAGTTAGGGTGTTTTTCTATTCTAGTTGGGAGACTCAGATTTGAATTGAGTAATGTACATGAAACTGATGTGAAATCCTTGGATCCTGAATAATTGTTGGAGGTAGTGCTGCCAGGACTTGCCAATGGGTTGGAAGTAGAAAAGATAGGAATGGGAGGAATCAAGAGTTACTCTTAAGGTTTGGGATTGAACAACTGGATGGATGGTGGTGCCATGTATTGAGATGGGAAGAACTTTCTGGAGAGGGATGGATTGGGTAGGGTAAGCTGTTGTTCTGTTCAGTGACATTAAATTTCAGGTGCTTTTAGATATCCAAATGGAAATGGCGGTAGACCATTTTATATCTGATTTTAGTGTCTCTTAGAATTCTGAACTTTCACTCATTGCTTTATAAAAATAACATTAATTAAATTGGGATCTGGAAAATAGAAAGTAGTTCACAGCTGGGTGAATTCAAGTTCTTAGATTAGCATTCCAGACTTGTCTTTGTCTACCTTCTTAGACTCTGCAGTCTCTACTTTTCTTTCATAATTGATACTATAGCCATAGCAAGCCATTTGTACTTCCCCAGATACATTATGATGACATATACTTCCATGACTTTGCTTGTGTTCCAAATTGCAATTCCTTTTTCCCCTCTTTCCACCTGGCCAACTCCTAACTCATCCTTTAAGACTATTTTGATACCATGTCAACTTTGAAAACTTCCCTAACCATCCTAGAGGTTGATAGATTCTTTTGCTACATATTGGCATTCAAGAGCTCCTTGAACTATAACATTTGTCATGTAGTACAATAATCATTCAAATATCTGCCTTCTAGACTAAACTGAGAACTCTTTATAGTCAAAGTTGTCTTTATTTTTATACCCCTAGCAATCAGAATGACTGGAATTAATAGATGATCAAACTGGTTGTTTAATGAGTAAATATTTCTTTAAGAATCTTAAGCCTCTCTGAGGAAACTGTAGTGTAGAAAAATCTACACAGCTTAGGTTCTTGGAAATTCTTTATGAGTAGACAGGGCCAGGGTAGGACAGATAGGAAGACTACCTCTTACAGAGAATGATTTAAGTGTCCAGAATGTCTCCTAGTACAACCTTTAGTGATTCATTTCTTGAGGGTTATACATTTCCCTCTTACCTAGGTTCTTTTGAAAAATGTACATTTTGGGGAAAGAGTGTAATTTATCAAATTATTGCATATAAGGTAAGGTCTTACAGTAGAAAGAACAGAGCCAGGAGTCTAGAGTTGTGAGCTATGTATAGTCCCAGTTCCCTCCATAGCTTGATGTAGGAACTCAGCCTGAGTGGCAAATATGGGGAATACTGTACCTCTGCAATATCAGCAAGGAAATTAATTGCTCAGAGAGACAAAGCATATGATAAATGACAGAATTATAAAATATTCCTGAAAGACATGGGGTAGCAGTAAGAAGGCATGCAAAAATAGGATGAGAGGAAACAATTACTACTGAGAGGGGGAAAGATGGTACACGTGATTCTGCTGGAGAATTATGTTTGAAGAAAAACAATAGTTCTTACTTCTAGCAGCCAGCCATAGAATAGAGGACATTATACTGTGAAAAAGGCAGTCCTGATGATGAGAATTTCCCATGTTCCATGCTCTTTGGTTTTCAAGGGAAACCTAGCCAAATGTGAGGTACAGTTTCCAATCCCCATGCCTAATTGATAACTTTGACATGGATTATATTCTGAGTTTCCTGATGGTCTCAGGGAGGATTTGTTCAAACCATTCAAATTTCCATGCCCAAACTGACTTCCAGATTCTGAAATCTTAACAGCCAGCCCATTCCTTGTGCATTTTGAGACAAAGTTGAGTATTGTCATTAGTAATACCATATAATGGAACCATTAAGAGTCTTGGCACCAACCTCTCATTCATTTTTAATGTCACAGGAGGGAGATTTATTTGAACGCCTGTAGAGCTGCCTACACCCTGCATCTTTCTGAGGGAGGCAGACAGATTGCTCTAGTGCTCTAGTCTATAGTGAGTCTGTGGTGATCTCATGAGCAAGACCTTAGCAAAGCCTTTTAGCCTGGACACTTGAAGCTGTGTTATAAGACTATTCATATTTCTTAGTTCTAGTAGCACTGGGGAGCTTATATGTGCCAAAATATAATGACTGGAGCCTTATCCCCAAGGGAATGAAGAGGGAGTAAAGATAATCCCTTTCTTGGATGCAGAGGCCAAAAGAAGGAAAGAGAATTGCTTGTTTTGCCTGGTATCCAAGATCTTGCCTATATCCCAAGTCTGCTCTCATTTTATAGCTTTCTCCTCTTATTACCTTCCTACATGAATTCTCTACTTCAGCCAGGTTAGTCTCATTGTCTCTCTATATATTTTCTGTTCTCATCTTTTAGCTTTCCAAATGCTATTCACTTACCTGAAATGTACTTCTCTTTCCTCTCCATTTATTTAAAATTGCAAAATCATTTAAGGGCTAGCTCTCATTCCATCTTCTTTGTTTTAAATTTTTTTTAAATGTTTTATTTATTTTTGAGAGAGAGAGAGAGAGAGAGAGAGAGAGAGACAGCATGAGCAGGGGAGGGTCAGAGAGAGAGATACAGAATCCGAAGGCAGGCTCCAGTATCTGAGCTAGTTGTCAGCACAGAGCCCGGCATGGGGCTCGAACTCACGAACCTTGAGATCACGACCTGAGTTGAAGTCAGACATTAACCAATTGAGCCACCCAGGCTATCTTGGGAGAGACAGAAACAGAAAGTGAGGGAGGGGGAGAGAGGGGGAGAGAGAGAGAGAGAGAGAGAGAGAGAGAGAGAATCCCAAGCAGGCTCCACACTGCCATGCAGAGCCTGATGTGGGGCTTGAACCCATGAAGCTGTGAGATCATGACCTGAGCTGAAACAAGAGTTGGACACAACCGACTGAGCTACACAGGACCCCTCATTCTATCTTCTATATAAAGTCCTCCTTGTTTCCTGAATTTAACAATCTACAAAGCCCTTCCTTTCTGTCACCTGGAATCTTTTTTAGAAAGTGTTTACTGAGAACTTACTCTGTCCTAGACTAGTGATAAAACTGTGAACAAGTCAGACAGGCCTTTCTCTGCCCTTAAGGAACTCTGAATCTCATTCTTTGCAAAGATGTTAATTAGTTATCAAATGATAGCTAATATTTATAGTGTTTACTATGTTTCAGGAGCTTCTGATAGGATTTTTGTTAATCCTTAAAACATCTTTATGAAATCTTGGTTAGAGTTTATGAGATAGCATCTGTTACTTTTTCCCATTTAACAGATAGGAAAATGGAATCTTAAGGGGATTAAATACCTTGCCCAAGGCCATTCAAATGTTGGAGTCATTTCTGAGCTCAGGCAGCCTTACCCACTGAGCAGTTCCTCCAGGCCCCCAAGTATTTTCCCTTTACCATTACTTTATTGGCTGCCTTTTGTTATAACTGCCTCCTATGTACCTTACCTCCTCAACTACACTGCAATGAAATGCCAATGAGGAAACTGACCATACCTTAGGGAACAGTCAGAAACTCAGGCTTTAGAAACAGACCTGTATTTAAAATCCTGATTCCTCTGGCTGTGTGTGACCAAGCAAAATTAATCTCTCTGATCCCCTACTGCCTTATTTGTAAAATGGGCAAATTTATAACCACGAGGAGGTGGTGAAGGATTAGTTGAGATCACATTTGTGCACAGTGCCTTGAACATGTGTAGCCTCAGTAAGTGGTAGCTAATATTATTCTTTGGACACTCCACCTTTGACTGTCAGCACAATGGTTGACATGGCACTGGAAGCATTTTTCTTAAATAATTGAACATGGTGGAAACCTAGAAATTCAAAGTAATTCTCAAGAAAGGCCCTTTCACAGCTAACTTTTATTGAAGGGTATCTTTATAAGACATATAATTTTATTATTTTAAGGTGTAGAAAACACAAACTAATCACATGGTACAGAACCTTTAAAAAGTGTACGTATTTGATAAGGACTTGGTCAATTGCTAGTGGAAATTCGAGAATATACTTTGATATAAATTTAATGGATAATCATTTATTCTTAGCGCATAATACGCTTGAATATGTAGCATGGAAAAAAATTCTGTAAAGTCATTTTCAATTTGTATTCTATTAATACAGAATTATTTCATGAGCACATAGTATATGCAATATACTCGAGAAACTTACAATAAAGCATGCATATATTTTTTATTCTGGTAGATTTAAAGTTTCCCAGGTTACTAAATTCTGAGCTGAGCTTGAGTTTTGGTGTGACTGTGGATGCCTTCACATTTCTCTATCAGTTTTTCATCCTTCTTTATCATTACCTCATGCTTGGGCTGGGGACTCATTTGCTGGGAATTTTTTCCGAGTCTGTTTCATCTTCATCTTTAGGCCTTCTCTTTATACCTGCCCCTCGGAGAGGTTTTTTTTTTCTTCCAGGCTCCTGATCCTCTCTTAGCAACAGACTGCTGTTGCTGGTGACTCAGTGCTTGGTGGCCTGGTAGGGAAAGGGGGTTGGTTTCCATTATCCCAGCCTCACCTCAGTGTTTGGCAGGCCCTGTGTCCTAGGTAACTGGCATGGGACTTTCCCAGCAATTTTGTCCTTCTCCATCTTTCTCCAGGGTAAAGAGCTTTTCCATTTTCCCTTCCCAGAGCCACAGTGGGTCTCCATGTGTGTCCTGGTAGGAAAAGGCTTTGAGATCCTTCTGCCAGCAACTTAAGGCTTTTGTATCATAGTGGAAAAGGATCCAGATGGGACTTTGTGCATTTTCTAGAGACAGCCTCTCCCCAAACCCAGGCCTGCACTACAGCGGAGGCTTTCTCTTGCTCCTGATCTTTCTTGAGATCACCGGTGCCAGTCTTGCCAGTAGGGTTGCAGTTTCCAGATCTTCTATAATCTCACACTAGCTCACATTCAGTCTTTAGCCATTAGCCAAAGCTTCTTACTCTCCTAGAGGGAAGCCCCCTTTTCCTGCTGTGCTGTAAGTCAGCACATGTCTCCCAGTTTTCTGTCTATGGAGGTGCCTGTCTAACTCAGAATTCAGGTGTAACTTTACCTGCCTGGTAGGTTCAAGAAAAGTTAAGATTTTGTAGATTATCTGTATTTTTCTTGCTGTCAGAGTAAGAGCGATACCTTTTAAGTTTTCCTACATCCCATGGGGAATGCCACATCATTTAATTAAAAGAAGAATAAAATTATGCAGCCTTGAGTGAAGGATGCCAGTTTAAAATGTTCTATGAGATAAAGAAATATCTTAGACTTAGAGTACAGAGTGAATTTGGTTGCAAAATCTGTGAGAGGAATGACAAGGAATCAAACTATGCTCCAAAGATGAGCCAAATAATAAGAAACAAGCATCAGGAAACCTGAAGGAGGAGGTATAAGGTTATTGTAAGATGTCTTATTGTCCAAGTGAGTCAGCAGTGGTGAACAGGGGGAGGGAAGATCAGGAATATTCTTAAGTGCACATCCATGTGTTTAGGTACATTGATGCCCATAAGGAAAAAACACCATGTTTCAAGTGTGAGGAGACTAAAAATAAGGGATTTAAGAGACTCTCAGGAAGGGAATTGCTATTGCTATTCCTGTACACCTCAGACTTGGTACTTAGAATGTATGGACATGAAAACAGAAAACAAAATCAAACAAAGCAAACCACTTCGTAGTTCAAAAAAGAATCAAATACTATATCTGGCTGGTGACGGCATGCATGAATGATAAAACTGCCTCTTATAATAATAACATAGTTGATACTATTATATCAAATGAGATAATATATGCAAAACGACTCCGTCAAATATAGAGTAGCATAAAAAGCAACAGTATTAGGATTATAAATGTTACTTTGTTGAGGGACAAACATAACCTGGTATATGTCTCAGAAGGAACTCAGGAAATGTCCACATCTGATCAGTTATGGATAATATGGCACTTTATGAAAATCCTGATTATGCTGATTCTATTTTTGGCAATTTAAATTATTCCTGATTGATTAGTTGATGTCCTGCCTCCTTCATGAAGCTTTCCCTGACTCCTTTGAGCAGTAGTGATGATGTCCAATTTCTCTGAATTCTTCTTGAGCCCGTACCCCTTCACACAGCAGTAAACCGTATGCCATGTGGTAGGAAAAGATTTTGAAAGCTGTGTTCTCTCTGTTCTCCATTGCATTTCTTCCCTGTGTCCAGACAGACATTAATCATCCACTGCCTTAGGGAAAGTCTGTCACAGTAGACACGGAGAACAGAAGTGTCAAATTCTTTGAGCTTTAAAGTTAATTTCAGAAAATATCTGGAGCAATACTACGTGATCTAGTTGTACATCCCTGTATGAGACCTTAGTTTGATCCTGGAGTTCATCTTGTCTCCACTTGGGTGAACCAGTCTTTACTTGAGTGAACACTGTTTCATCAGCTGTGTCGGTGGTCTATGTTGTCATTGTCATTGCTGATCAGTAAAGACTGCAGCCAGCAGGTTCAGTGATTATTCGGCAAGAGGCACACACACATTGGCCTCAGGATTGCTCAGCTTACTTTCTAAATTTCTCCAAGTGGACAGCTCTCCTTTCAAGTGACCAGTCCTTGGAAGAACCAGAAGAGCAGAATGTGCTTTGGACACCCAAAATGGTAACAGTGTTATGAGAATTTAGATGATCTAAGCCTCTCTCCCCCCCCCCCCCATATTTCCTGATCTACATATCTGGGCAAGATGGAGTCAGAGAGAAGGAACTCTAGATCCGTTCCCTCATTCCCACCCACCCAAGCCAGAAGAGAGATCACAACTGTTGATTATAACTTTGTTTAATACCAGTTAATGATCCCTCCCATTTATTTTCTTGAGGTTAGTATTTTATATTTTGTTTTTACCAAATAAGTACATTGCATAATGTGGGACACTCAAGTACGTAATAAATATTTGACAGACTGATACTGATACATCTAGTGTGGTAGATATACTGGAAAGAATACAATGGTTCATTGAGGATTAAAGCAGGATGGATGTATTCTATTACGGTGTGCAAACCACCCCAAAATTTAGTAGCCTAAAACAAAAATTATTTCTCTGCTTATGATATCTGCTGACATCTAGTGGCTCAACTGGGGGTGATATGGTCCAAGATGGCCTCATTTTTTGTCAGGTGGTTGTTATCTCTCTCTCTCTCTCTCTCTCTCCCCCTCTATCTGTCATTCTCTCTCTGTCTCTATCTCTGTCTCTGTCTCTCATCCTCCACTTGGTCTTTTATTCTGCCAAGAAATCAGTCCTGGCTTTCTTTTTTTTTTAATTTTTAAATGTTTATTTATTTTTGAGAGAGAGAGAGAGAGACAGAACATGAGCTGGGAAGGGGCAGAGAGGGAGGGAGACACAGAATTTGAAGCAGGCTCCAGGCTCTGAGCTGTCACCACAGAGCCCCTCCGTGGGGCTTGAACTCACAAACTGTGAGATTATGTCCTGAGCAGATGTCGGATCCTTAACTGACTGAGCCACCTACTTGTCCCACCCTGCAAAAAGTCACTTTTCTCACATTCTATTGGCTAAACAATACAACACCAGACTAGATTCAAGAAGAGGAGAAAATAACACTGGTTTTGATGGGAAGAGTGGCAAAGTCATACTGAAAAGGGATGTTGTGCTCATAGATACTATGTTTTGCAAACAAACAATAGTATGCATATAAAAGCACATAGAATAGTGTTTACATTTATCTTAGTAGGCAATGAATAAAAGATATGATGATGGTGATATTGATTATGGTGATACTTTTAATATGAATTAATACTGGTAGCTTCAGCACTTGAAAATTCTATCCTAGTCTTCAATATCAAAATCACTCTCTATATAAGACCTAGGAAAACTCATTCACTCTTTCATTATGTTACATTGTTGCCTTGCTATTAATCTAATACTCTGAAGCTTTCCTGAGTAGTCAGCAGTATGACTTAAGATTCTAAATTTATTGCTAGAGGATCAAGAGGGTAAGAAACAACAATCACTTCATGTCTCATTCTTTCTGAGGTTGTAGTACAGTCCTAACAACTTCAATTTCAAGGCTTAAAGGCATACATGTACCAAGTATTGGATTAAAGAGTTCAAGGATATTTTATTGAAATATCTCTTTAAAAATATTGAGGATAAGGTAGTGCTGTAGTCAGTTTTTTTTTTTTTTCCCAAAAGGCAACCTATTAGCAAATCCTCAGAGAATCTCTCTGGTTTTGGTGTTTGAGGCAATAGAATCTTACACTTTCAGTGTTAATGGTATACACACAGGTGAGCTTTTATGAAGGCAATTATCTGTAAAATGTGCCGTTTTAAAACAGACTAGAATATTCATTTGTTTTGATGGTGAGAAATGGAAATGTAGGAGGTGACACAAATATGTGAGTTACTTTGTTGTTGTAACTATAACTGAGAATTCTCTTAGTGAAAACCAAAACATAACAAAGATAAACTTAGCTTACCGGGAGTGATGAGGAGTTAAAAACCGTCAAGGGCCAATGAGCAGCACAACTCACTGAATTAAACAGCTTCCCAAATTAATCAAAGCTGGAGTGCCTGCAGCTCCTGGTGGACAATGAAAAGTATGCATTTGTGGCCCACCTGTATCAATAGGACCCATCAGGGTCCACATGAGACCCACTGATTTTGGTGTATCACAAGAAATGGTTACTAATGGGGGGGGGGCTACTTTCAGGAAAGACATTTTCTTGGCACAAGGAAGTTAGTGGCTGAGTGATCATTTATGAGGAGCAGGAGAGATTAGTCTTGCTTAAAATTAGTTGCATTTTTGGTCTACTGTGAGGCAGTATATATTCGACAATATCGGTTTGCAAAAATGGAATATTGCTCAGGGTGGAGAGAGCTTCATTTGTCATTTGAATTACTTAGGGAAGCATTTCTTTTTCTGTATTTATAAAACAGGCCCTGAAATTCCAAATTGGAAGCTGTTTGCTTCTAAATGTTCACACCTTGTTATATGCAGGCTTTATTCAGATTCTTTATTTGAGCCAACTTAGGCTGATTACAGAATTAATCTTGAGACAACTATATTAATTGACATTTAACTGATGGACCTGTTATCTGCACATCAGACTGAATTGTTCTAAACCCAATTGATAAAGTACAGCCAGTTTTACATGGTCTATGTCTACACAGGCAATGAATAGTGAAGAGTTAAGCAGAAAACCTAAATTACCCCTCCATGAAATATCACATTACCCACTCTTACTGCTATTACCAATAGCTATAAACTTAATAAGTCTTTCTCAATTGAACTGATTGGTTGTACGTGTTGTTTTAAAATTAGAAGTCATTAATTCCCCATCAACCACTTCCTTAACTATAGAGGATTGCATTCAATATTATCCCTATTAGCTTAGGTTATTTTCCAGTGTTTTCAGAGAAAGATATTAAGAAACCATAATGATTGTCTAAACTAACACTCTCATTTGACAGGAAAAGACTTGCTGAGAACTATTGAAATTAAATATTTTACTCAAAGTTACACAGCCAGTTAGTAGTAGAGCCAAGACATATTCTAGTCCAGAGTCATTCCCATTACTCCATGATGTTATTTAAAAAAAATTTTTTTATTTTTTTTTAATGTTTATTTTTGAGATGGAGAGAGACAGAGTGTGAACAAGGGAGGAGCAGAGAGAGAGGGAGACACAGAATCTGAAGCAGTCTTCAGGCTCTGAGCTGTCAGCACAGAGCCCAATGTGGGGCTTGAACTCACGAACTGTGAGATCATGACCTGACCCGAAGTCAGATGCTTAGCCAACTGAGCCACGCAGGCACCCCATCTATGATGTTATTTTAAAGTACATTCCATCATTTTACTACGATTGCATTTCAATTCTTAACAATCCTCATTGGGGAGTTTTTCATGACTCCTTTGTTTGATTTAACTCACTACAGACTTCTTTAGTTCATTTCCCAATTGGCCTTTGAGGGCCCCAACCAAAAGCCAAACCCTAAATCATGACCCTAAAGCTGAAGTACGTTAACTTCATGTCGTAGTTTATTTCTTCAATTTCCTTAAGGATGTATTTGATTTCTCAATTGTTTCTTTTCAAGTCCACATGTAATGAGTCACATCTCCTACTTCCTTAAAAAGTGCTTTTTTGTGCATTGTTATTCTAAACCCTACTTCTACACTCTACTAAGTGAAAAAATAAAGGCAGGCAAAGTCAATCTACATTTACAGTTGAATCATTAGAGGGTCATGTAGTCTTAGAGGATTTGGGTTGTAGTACTGCAAAAAAAAAATGCAAAACCAGAAAACATTCCTGTTCTCATCAAGATAATATTCTAGGATGGAAGACAGAAAATAATTTTTAAATATATAGTATGACAAGTGGTGACAAGGACTATGAAAACATAGAAAACAAGGGAAAGGAACTGATGGTAGCAGGAAGGTGTGGATTAGGGCAGTCAGGGAAAGTCTCTTTAAGGGTATCTGAGCAAAGGCACAAAGACAATGAGGCAGTAAGCTATGCAAATATCTGGGGGAAAGGTAGATATAAAATGTTTAGCTACTTTGGAAAGTAGTCTGAAAGTTCTTCAAATGTTTAAATGTAGATTGGCCATATGACTCAGCAAATCCACTCTGAGCTATATACCTAAGAGAAACTAAAACATGTTCATGCAAATACTTTTACTCACATGTTTATAGTGACATTATTCATAATAGCCAATTGGTGAAAACGACCCAATGTCACTTAATGGATGAATGGGTAAACACAGTGTGGTTTTTATTACCTGCCCATAAAAAGAAATAAAGTACTGATACATGTTAAAATATGGATGAAATTTGAAAACATTACACTAAATGAAAGAAACTATTTGCAAAGGACCACATATTATATGATTCCATTTTTATGAAATGCCTAGAAAAGCAGTTCTATAGGGACAGAAAGTAGATTAGTGGTTGCTTAAGGCTGTTGCTGGATGGGGGTATGTAGGGAGGGCAATACCTGAAGGTTATGCGGTTTCTTTTAAAGGTGAAAAAATATTCTAAAATTGACTGTAGAACATAAATAAATAAAAGGCATCCAAATAGTCAAGGAGGAAGTAAAACTTTCACTCTTTGCAGGTGACATGATACTCTGTATGGAAAACCCAAAAGATTCCACCAAAAAACTGCTAGAACTGATCCATGAATTCACCGAAGTTTCAGGATATAAAATCAATGCACAGAAATCAGTTGCATTTCTATACAACAATAATGAAGCAGCAGAAAGAGAAATCAAGGAATTAATCCTATTTAAAATTGCACCAAGAAGCATAAAATACCTAGGAATAAACCTAACCAAAGAGGTAAAAAATCTATACACTGAAAACTATAGAAAGCTTATGAAAGAAATTGAAGAAGACACACACACACACAAAAGAAAAATATTCCATGTTCCTGGATTGGAAGAACAAATATTGTTAAAATGTTGATACTACCCAAAGCAATCTACATAGTCAGTGCAATGTCTATCAAAATAACACCAGAATTCTTCACAGTGGTAGAACAAACAATCCTAAACTTTGTATGGAACCAGAAAAGACCCCAAATAGCCAAAGCAATCCTGAAAAAGAAAACCAAAGCTGGAAGCATCAGAATTCCAGACTTCAAGCTGTATTACAAAGCTGTAATCATCAAGACAGTATGGTACTGTCACAAAAGCAGACATGTAGATCAATGGAACAGAAAAGAGAACCCAGATATGGACCCACTAATGTATGGCAAACTAATCTTTGACAAAGCAGGAAAGAATATCCAATGGAATAAAGATAGTCTCTACAGCAAATGGTGCTGGGAAAACTGGACAATGACATGAAGAAAAATGAATCTGGACCACTTTCTTACGCCATACACAAAATAAACCCAAATAGATGAAAGACCTAAACATAAGACAGGAGGCCATCAAAATCCCAGAGGAGAAAGCAGGCAAAAATCTCTTTGATCTTGCCCACTGCAACGTCTTACTCAACACATCTCTGGAGGCAAGGGAAATAAAAGCAAAAGTGAACTATTGGGACCTCATCAAGATAAAAATCTTCTGCACAGCGAAGGAAACGATCAGTAAAACTAAAAAGCAACCAATGGAATGGGAGAAGATACTTGCAAATCACATGTCAGATAAAGCATTAGTATCCAAAATCTATAAAGACCTCACAAACTCAACACCTAAAAAACAAACAATCCACTGAAGAAATGGGCAAAAGACATGAATAGACACATCCAAAGAAGATATCCTGATGGCTAACAGATACTTGAAAAAATCCTCAACATCACTCATCATCAGGGAAATACAAATCAAAACCACAACGAGATACCACCTCACACCTGTCAGAATGGCTAACATTAACAACACAGGCCATGACAGATGTTGGTGAGGTTGCAGAGAAAGAGGAACCCTTTTGCATTGCTGGTGGGAATGCAAAGTGATGCAACCACTCTGGAAAACAGTATGGAGGTTCCTCAAAAAATTAAAAATAGAGCCACTCCATGACCCAGCAATTGCACTACTAAGTATTTATCCAAAGGATACAGATGTGCTATTTTGAAGGGGCACATGCACCCCAATATTATAGCAGCACTATCGACAATAGCCAAAGTATGGAAAGAGCCCAAATGTCCATTGACAGATAAATGGATAAAGAAGATGTGGTACATATATACAATGTGGTATTACTCAGTATTCAAAAAGAATGAAATCTTGCCATTTGCAACAACGTGGATGGAACTAGAGGGTATTATGTTAAGTGAAATTAGTCAGAAAAAGACAAATATATATGACTTAACTTGTATGTGGCATTTAAGATACAAAACAGATGAAAATAAGGGAAAGGAAGCAAAAATAATATAAAAACAGGGAGGGAGACAAAACATAAGAGACTCTTAAATATAGAAAACAAACTGAAGGTTGCCGGAGGTGTTGTGGGTGGGGAATGAGCTAAATGAGCAAGGGGCATTTAAGGAGGACACTTGTTGGGATGAGCACTGTGTATTGTATGTAGGGTTAAATCACTGGATTCTACTCCTGAAATCATTGTTACACTATATGCTAAGTTGGATGTAAATTGAAATAAAAATAAATAAATAAATAAATAAATAAATAAATAAATAAATAAATAAAATTGACTGTGGAGATGGGTGCATATAATCTGTGAATATACTAAAAACCATTTCACTTGTGGTTTAATAAGAAATAGATTTGATCTTTGTCCCCAGATCTTGGCACAGAGCTCCTAAGTCTCCTGGAATTTCCTGAGTGACAGGAGTGTTATTTATAAGGATCCCCTTTTTGTCACATCTGAGTTTATGCTAATGATGGGACTTAGGGTCCGGCTTCTGGATAGCCACAAGATGAGGCTGGTCACCAGAAAGTCCAAGTGATTGGATTTTGGAACTTTCTACTCCACCCACTGACTTCTAGGAAGTGGAGTAAGTGCTGGAGATTAAAGTTCTGTAAAAACTCTTGAACGATGAGATTTGATGAGCTTCCGGGTTGGTAAATGCATCCACATACTGGGAAGGTGGCATACTCTAACTTCATGAGGGGGCAGAAGCTCCTGTACCTGGGACATTTCTGGACCTCATCCTACGTACCTCTTCGTCTGGTTGTTCATCTATATCCTTTATACTATCGTTTATTATAGACCAGTAAATGTCTATTCCCTGAGTTTTGTGAACTACTCTAGCAAATTATCAAACCCAGGGAGGGAGTTTTGGAAACCTCTGGTTTGTAGCTGGTCAGTCAGAAGTATAGATGGTAATCGGACTTGCATTGGCATTGGAGCAATCTCATGGGACTCAACCCTTAACTTGTGGGATCTAATGCTATCTCTAGAAAGATAGTATAAGCATTGAATTGAAATGTTGGACACCTAGTTGGTGTCTGGAGACCTGAGAATCATTGGTAGTGATGCAAATTACCCTAGATATTATATACATTAAATGAGTGAGTTGTATTATATGTTAATTATATCTTAATAAAACTGTTCTTTAAAAAAGAAAAAAAAATAGAGAAGTTTGGTGCCATGGTCTTGATTCCTGCTCAGGCACCCAAATTTTCCTCACAATTATTTTTGTACCATCAGTACAAACATGAACACAGTGAAAATAAATAATTTGATGTTATTATGAAAATGGTTTCGACCTCCTGGGACACCTGGAAAGGTCTCGGGATCCCCTATCCATCTAGCGATACATGGTTTAAGAGAATAAAAGTGTTGTACAGAATAATACTCACATCATGCTGTATCACACTTCCCCTGGAGAGAGCTTCATAAGCAAGTTTTCACTTGGATCTCATTCAAGGATTTGAATCTCTCAAGGAGCCAAATGCCATTTTTATAAATTGTTTTCACCTATAGTACTGTTGAGTGTCATGGGTCCCAAAAGAGGAAGACAAACAGATCTCTGGTGTATTTCATTTTCAGTGGGAATTGTACCAGTAACAATAAATATTTGTTCTGAATGAATCCATAACCCCTTACAAATTACTCTTTGGTTGCATTTCTGATTGCTTTGTTACAGGCAATAAACACTGCCATACAGAAGACCTCTAATGCTTTTTAATCAAATAACAGAATCCTAAAAAGGTCAGAACTGTAACTTAAAAAAGCACTTTTCACTGGCTGTCCCCAGAGGAATTAAAGATCAAAATGTGAGTGATTTCCTAAGCAGGAATGCCATCCAAACATGAGAATCAAAAATGCATTGCTTCAAAGTAGGACAGCATCGACAATAAGTTGGAAAAAGATAAATAAATTTCTCCTGGGCCCTGGACCACCTTCTTCCATTTCTCTCTTTCATCTAGGTTTGAGAAATTAAATTATTTTCATGGATTTGAGAAATCCAATCCCCATATCAGCAAATGGAAGGAACCATTGTGTTACCAATCAGTTTAATAAAGCAATTTCGCCCATGCTGTATGGAATTTATTTACTTTTGTCAGTAATTTCCCCCAGGATAGTTATAAGTCTGACCATTCATTGCATGCAATTTTATCTGGGAAATGGAATCAAAGACAGGGCGGTAACTTCACTTGATCTTTAGGTCTGGAGCAGTTGCCAAAGTATATAGTTTTATTGGTGCACTTGTTGGCCTTATCAGCCAGCTTCCCTATTTAAATACAATTTGTCACTTCACATTCATTTATTTTTTGACACCTTGTACATCATTTGAGCACTGACTGTCCAGGAATAAATATATAGAGAGAAGAGAAATTGGCAAACTGAGTCTAAATGTTCAAGAATGTAATGGCCACAAAAGAATGAATAGAGATATTTTAAACCCTTAAGTGCCACACTAGCAGCAATATCTGCAACTAGAAAGAAAGTAAATGCAGAATACGTGTGCAATAGGAATTTCCAAAGGTAACTATTTGTCTGGTTTTTTTTATTGAAACCTATACATTTAAATAGTCATGTGGTTCCGTAAGATTAGATATGAAAATAATTTTCCTGCCCCCACCATTTCCCACTTCCCAAAGGCAATTACTTTCAGTTCTTCCAGTGGATTTGTTTGATATGTACCTCTGTATTTATGAATAGCATACATACATTATTTTTGATTTATCAATTTTAAGCATCACCTGTTTACTCCTTATGATGGAAGATGAGAATTTAACTTTCTTTTGCCCTTTCACACTGCCTAGGTTACACGTGTATATTTCCTGTCCATGGTCCTATACTCCCAGGATATTTATATCATGATTTTAATAAATATCAAGCATGCTATTCATTGTTTATGTAGGTAAACACTATACCTAGTTGAGCAAGTAGTATATTATGGTTATTATTTCTTTACTGTGTAACATCCTTCTGTTTTTCAAGGTTAATAATTGTTTGTTTACCTAATTCTCTATAATGAACTCTAACTTCTTGCCAGTATATTGACACATTAAATATTTTATCAATTTTATTTTACTGGAAAAAACGTCTCTTGGAGCCTTCAGATCTGTTCCTGTTTGAATTAATTGATTTCCAGATATGTTATATAGCTGCTGCCATCTTGAGAGGTTTTTTGTTTGTTTGTTTGTTTGTTTGTTTGTTTTTTTACCATCAGCCTAGAGATTCCTTTGGTCTGTCTTTGGTGATAGAATCTTTATTTCCTGGGTCTCATGTTCTTCATATTTGGTTTGCTTCCTCATTTTGGTAGAGCATGTCTTCCAATATCTTCCTGAAAATTTATGCATGAGAAATACATTTTAAAAAATCTTTATTCTATCATCCTCCATAGTTAAGAGTTTGTTGGACAAAACAAAGGTTTTCTCAAACCTTTGAAGCCATTTCTTAATTGTCATAACTTTTAGGAGAAGGTTTTAGAGAAGTCTGATGGTATTTTCAAACTCATCCTTGTGTAGTATCTGTTTTTTCTGTCTTCCAAAGCTTGTGTGATCTTTTCTTTGTCCCCAGTACTCTTAAATTTCACAATGATGTACCTTTGTGTGTGTATTCTAATTTTATCTATTGTTCTGAGGACTTTGTAGGCCTATTCATTCTGGAAATTTTGGGATTAATTTATTGCTAGTGTTTCTTTGATGATATATTTTTTTAAATTTTTTATTTTTAACATTTATTTCTGGGACCCCATATTTGGATTTTGAACTTCTTGGGCGGGTCCTCTAATTTTCTTATTTTTTTCTTCCTTTAACCTTATGACCTTTTCCCGGCATATTTCTTGACTTTACCTTCTAATCTTTCTGTTGAGTTTATCTGTTCTTAAATAGGATTTCTTAGAATATTTATCTATTCAGATAGAACTCTGTTTTTTAACTCTGAGAATAGTGATAATTTTATTTCTATGTTTTCTCTGTCTCTGTCTCTGTCTCTCTCTCTCTCTTTCTCTGTATCATCTCTGACTCCTCCAAGTTGATTTTCTTCCTGTTGTTTTGTTTTGGTTTCTGACTTTCATATTAAATGGGTATCTCGTGTGCCTGGTGGTCCGGGGTAATCTGATCATATTTAAGAGCAAGATGCTAAAAAGACAATTAAAAGCTGTGTATGTGAGTGCCATTAAATAAAGGAAGGCCTAGGTCTTAAGAAGCTGTCAGCTTCTCCTTTCTTCCTCTTGGAGTCCCAAACTATCTTGTAGAGAGTTTGGGCTACCATGGTGGAGACAGAGGTGGGAGGGGGTAGGGGAGATGGCTAGCAAGACTTCAACTGTTCCAGCCTTCCTTCCAGCTGAAGTCAGACATGTGAATGAAGCCATCATGAAGTTCCAGCTCTGGCCCAGCTTCTAGATAACCAGAACTGTAGGAGTGACTCCAGGTAATGCATGCAGAAGAATCACCCAGTTGAGCCCAGCCCAGATTGCAGAACATGAGCAAATGCATAGTTATTTTCAGCCACAAGGTATTGGAGTGGTTTGTATGCTGACTAGAAAAATCCAATAGAGAGGAAAAAATGTATGATACAGAATGAAAATCACTGAAACAATAAAAAATGGGGGAGAAAGTATTAGAAGGGACAGATGAGGACAATGCGGGAATGTCAGAGATGGGAGGTCATTTCATAACATTTCTTGCTTATCATACCACCGTGGACCCTCTTTGTCCATTAACAGAACTAACGTGTTCACAGTCATGGTAACAGTGAAGTTGAAGGTCGGGACTCCACCGGTGCTCTAGGTGTGAAGATTCATGGTAAATTCCCCATCCTACAGGAGTGAGTCCCAGATAATAGAACATTTCTGGGCCCCAAGTATCAGCCTATTCATACAAACAGAGGAAAAGTATGTGACTAGTTGTCCAGCAAAGATGTTACTAAAATGCTTCATGGAGAAAATATGAAGAAGGACTGAACCAAGGCAATAATGCTGGAATAGAAAGTTGTAAGAAATAGTTGTGAGGTGCCATCTAAAGAAATCAGTGACTAACTAGATTCATAGGTAAAGAGAGAGGGAGAAATAAAAGATGATGCACAAATTTCTGATTTGCACAGAGAAGTGGAAGGCATTATTCTCTGGGATGGAGCAGGGGAGTCCATTAATCCAGTTTGGAAAATTTTGAATCCCAGGTGCAGTTTTTTTTTCTAATTAGTATCATCATATCTGGTACCTAGTATGTGCAATATTATCTAAAATCAACTCATTTTGAATGTGAAAAATGTATTAAGAGCCTACACATTGATCTTGCTATGAGCACCTAGGAGAGGACTTTGGTCTTTCACAAAGTGATTAGTGTTGCTATTTTGGGGAAACAGAAAGGACAAGGAATTCAAGTGGAGACAGAGCCTAACCTTTGAGGGCCAGCAGGTGACTTTAAAAGGAAAGCTCTCCGAATTGGTCCTTCATCATTTCTATTAGCACAAATGATGGAGTGACCGTGTCAACCCGTCTAGTTTTCCACGACTGGACAAGAATATTATGAAATGAAGACAATTGAAAGTTTTAAGCAGTAAAGCACTATTTATTATAATAAAAAATATGAGGTTTAGTATTTTTCTTAATTCACTTTAGACATATATTTTTCATTAGATCCACCCCCACATCATAAATAATATTTGGATGGAAATTTCTGTTCTGCTGTTCACATTATTCCTCTGTAACTTTCTTTCCTTTTCTTTTCCCAGCCAGAGGCTAGTAGCACAGCTGTCCCTCTGTGGCTGCCAGGATCTCTTTCTTGCAGTTGGATGATGTTCTCTGGACAGAGGATACATCTTCTCACTCCCTGGAGGAAATTCATTCCATAGTTGTCCTGTGCCTAGCATGACGGGTCCAATGTGCCTCCACATCTGCGGTAAACACCTTTTTCCTAAGTCTTGCCATTACTCAGGGTTGGGGGCAACTTGCCTTGTCTTTCTGTGTATCTCAAAACCTTGGATCATGGCCTAGAAACCTATAGCATTAGTAGAAACAAAAACCTCCTTGTAGTTCTAGGACTTGCACAAAATGTGAACACTGAATTTGGGTATATTGGAAAAATGTTTCGCTAATGATGGCCAATGAGCTTCCCTGTGGACCTGCTGACAGCTCTCTCAGTAACAGATGGGCCATTTTACAACTTTGATTCTGCACGGACAATGCAGCCCACCCAGTAACAGCAGCGTGCCCTGTTAGAACCTAAAGTACAAAGCTTAGAGAGTGTTTACACCCAGTTGGTAACTCTTTCTTGCTATAAATGTAAAATAATTGGATATTTTGTCATGCTATTTTTTCCACTTTTTTTCTTTTACTGGAAAATACTGTAATGATGTGAGTAACTTTAAAATCAGTCAGCAGGTACTAATGACCTGATGCTCCTGCAAGTTTGTTGAAGGAAAACAGAATCCATTTTGATGGTCACATAAAAGACAATAGATGAATAGATATGAAATCTCAAAAAAATTAGAAACAGGTTAAAACACTTGGCCATCCCAAAATTGCATTCAGATCCATCCTTTTATTGGCAAGATCACCTGTTTGCACTTTCTATCTCATGGGATATTTCTGCTTCTCTGTCTGACAACATTACCATGTGGTGCTGATACTGAGATAATTATGTTTGTAACATCTTTTGGTCCTTCAGGATGCCAAGTTATTTTCTCTGTGAACATATAATTTGATATTCTTATCCTGGGCCAAATTCATCAAGAAAAATAAAGGGCAGAGAGGTTTCTCCTTCTTTTAGCTCTATCCACCAAATATAATTTCTATTTACTGCCAGACAAAAGTAGCTAAAATAAAGGATAGTTCTGGTGATGAATTGTTGAATTTCAATATTTATTATAGCTGGCCCACAATTCATAGAGAGAATTGCACTGTTTATTATTTGTGAAGTCTCAGTTTTCTGCAAATATTGACATTTTGTTATTTAAAATGACTATCAATCCTTGTTTTGAAGCCATAGCTTCCCTTCAACCTAATTACTTTCTTTTGCAGCTTTAAATTGAGGATAACTTCAGAATTCTGGTAGCTTCCTTTATGACCTGCATGGTTAAAGTTCCATTATGAGTGGAGGATGCTATTTATCTGAAATTGAATTTTAATGAGTAAGAATGCCATTCATTTGTAAACACTTGAATAATAAGAAATATCTTAGCATTATCTCTTTGATTAATCCTGTTTATCACTTACAAATATACCACATATACAGTATGCATATAAATATATTGCATTTTAGCTTAATCGGAATTTGCTCAAAGAAACATTTCTTCTAGATGACTTTAAAGGTGCTATTAGAACCTTTTGGTATTAGCTTCTAGGTTTGCAGATCACAAACTTGGGTCCAAGGAATAGTCCTTTCATATTCCTGGAAGCCAATGGAAGAAGTTGATGGGAATTATAAATCATTTGGAGGAAGAAAGGAAAAGCTATAGAAGGAAAGAGAAGCAAGGGAAATTGAATTATGTTTTTTCACCAAGGTTAGAAAGGATATCAGTGACAAGGGAGCCATAGGTCAAGAGTATGTAACATGAGTTAAGCAGGCTGCAGGGGTTTTGTGATCATAACTTACTGGAGACAAAAAGTGAAAAGATGCAGGAATATCCAGGAGTTGTGGGTAGAGGTGGCTGAGAAGAAAAGTGGCTGTTCACCTACTTCTTAGATTTCCTGGCTGTGGTTGTGTTATGTGTTAGGACTCATCCTAGGTAAGATGAACTCTGTTTTCGTGGCTTGGTGATGTATTCCATGTGGGTTTTGTTGAGTATAAAAGTTTATGTAAACAGCAATTCCAGAAAAGCATTCCCCAAAGAAGGAAAATTGTGCCTCTAAAATACCTCCATTTTAGCTATAGAAAGGGACAAATGTCAGAGATGGCACCTGAAAGATGTGGGTTTTTAGACTGGGATCACTCAGTTCTTTTTAGGGTTTCTTCATAATTTATTCACTTAAAGTTTGATATAATAATTTTATAGTAATTAAATTCTTTATAAAATTGAGTTAAGAATGATAGTCTGCCATTAATAATAGGTAAGAAGAATGGGGACAATGACTCTGGGGATGTGAGGGAATCCTTTAATGTTGTTGAGGATAGTGATGGTAACTGTTGGCCCCCAGGGGAAGGGAATTTCTGTATTCTCTTTATCTCCCATGGTTTCCCTGACTCCTCTCTGGCCTTTTCTGAGACTTTTCCAGGAGCATGTCCTACTTTCTGAGTTCTCTTGGCATTCTCTTTAGTGGGTTAGTCATAGTCTCAGCAACCTGGGGAGTTGAAGCCAAGCCCCAGTTTGCCCTTTCTCCCTTCTAATTTCTGTCTCTTTTTATGTACTATCTACTACATTATTGCCAACGTGGTCATGGAATTTATGTTTCCACTTTCTGATGCTTATTTTCAAGTAACGTCTTTATAATTCTTTGAAATGAAAGTGTGAAATTTGATATATGCTGGGAATTGGATCTGCCTCACCCTGATCACTTGATATTATATTTTGTTCTATGAAGAACTCCTGGGTGAGTAATACATAATGAATAATGCTTATGACTCCACCTGACTTTGGAGTTGACTGTTCATCATTATCTCCTACTGAGTAAATCTAAGTCCTAAATGTAACCTCTCTTCCTAACATATATCCTATATGTATATGTACGTTGCATGCAGAACTCTTTCACACACACACACACACACACACACACACATTTCTTACTGAATACAAATATGTAACACATGTAATTATGTTTCTATTCTAGATTTCATTGAGCCATAAAATTAGTAATCATGCACATTATGAAACTCTTAAATTACTGATATACTTACATCATCTGAATTTCATTTAATTTGGATATCCTTGAAAAAAGCCCACTTAAACTCCTCCTTTGCCTTTACCTTCATTATTTAGATGATTCAGTAATTGGAGTACTTGTCTTTATTTTGTTGTTGATCTTTATCTCAATACTTCTTTCCTACATGGGTTACTATGAGAAGTATTTAATGAGAAAGATTATACTCTGATTCTCCTTTCCCACTACATTTCTGTGGCTCTGATGAAATTAAATTAACCAATACATATAACCACACACTTAATTTTTTAAAATGCTTTCTTGGGCATGAGTTTTCTCCTGAGCTTATTCCTCAAATTATGACATATCTCAAGATAAAATAGATTTACATAAGAAACTTGGTAAGGAATAGGATAGGCCAGACCATGGAAAGACAGCAAGGTTGGACATGTCGTAGAACCAACAGAGTCAACAGAGTCTGGAAAAAGAGAGGTATATAAAGATAGGCTTGCATTCAGGCTATTTTGGGGTGGAAAAACTAATTCATGGATCTAGAAAACTGGATATAAGGTCAGCAGTTCAGTCCAAAAGAAAAGGACAAGTGGGATGGAGTTGAAACAGCTAAATGTGTAACAAAATCTGTGCTGTCCTTTTCTTATTAGAGAACTGTTGCTAAGAAACAGGTTCCTAGCCAGGAGCTGTGCTTCCCAACTTTCTTGCATCTAGGTAGGATCATATGACTAGTTGTCACCAATGGTGCATGACCAGGAGCAAAGAATGTCACTTCTAGGCCATGAAGCCCTAGAAGCAGGTGGGCTTTCTCCACTTTCTCCTTTCTATAGAATTGATGTAGATTAGCACAATACACTTAGAAGTGTCCATAAGGTGGAGGAAGCTTGGTCTCCAAATATGTCTTTGGAGGCACTGTGCACTGATTAAGAACAGCTGTTTTTGAATTTACATAAGTGAGAAATAAATATATGAATAATATATAATAAATATAATAATAAATATATATGTTTATAGTAGCTAATATTACTAAATAATATAATAAATGCGGGAAAGTGAATGGCAGAAGTCTAATAATAACCACTTTGTCCAGTTCCAAGTGGCCAGGTGGAGGAATTAGTAATGTCTGGGGAGGAGCTGCCAGGAACCAGAGGTTGAAGGCTAGACCCCAAGAGTCTGGGAAAGTAGGACAGGGTCTTGACCAAAAGGAAAATTGAGTTCCGCCCTACCAAAATTTTCTCCTAATGCAGAAAGAGAGAATTTCAAGTCTTTAAAAATTTATCTATACTAAATGGAGGGCTGGCTTCAGAGAGTGGTGTGAGTTGAATATACTAATGTGTTTTAAAAGGTTTAATGACCACAGTTAGATGGCTTAGGAGGGGAAAGCAGATAGATCATCTCAAAATATAGTTAAAAATCTACTGAGAAAGCAATGTGTAAAACATTCTACTAGCAATAAATATCAGAGTCCATTTAGTTGCTGAAATGTTCTGTAAAGAGTAAAAATGTGATCATGGCAAAGAGGAGAAACAATTTTCATTTTGGCCTTTGGATAAATTACAGTTTAGAACATTTTGTAAGAGATGGTACACTTATGAGCATGTCTCCGTGGATTATATGCCTTGATTGTCCCAAGAAATTGAGTCATATTGTTAGTGATAAAAAGTCTATTTTCCCTTAATTAATTAGATTTTATTCTAATTTAATTCTAATTCTCTGATGTCTTAATGATTAAATTACGTTTAACATCACAGGAGACCCTGGATCTCATATTAGACTTACACTCTTCTTTGTCCTTCTCTAGAGAATCCCAAAGAAACTTAGTCCCCCACCACTGACCTTGCTAGAGAGCGATTATAATTATTACTGGGAGCATAACTTCAACTTTTGGAACATTCTATTGCAGTCTATATTAGAAATAAGTGTTATATTATTTGAAATTTACATTTCTATTAGACATGACTTTGTTCCTTGGTTATAAAAGTGATATTGAAGATAAGTTTAAAGAGACATGACAGAAGTTGAACAAAGCCATACATTCTGAGTTAAGGGTACTTATTATCTCTTTAATTTCATGGATATTATCTCCTGCTATACATCCCGTGTATAGAAATTAACATCTAATATTCTAATGAGAAGATTAAAAATAAGGAGATAATCATCCAGAGATGAATAGAGAGTGACTATGTCTGTATTATGTTACATAAATAAATCTGCACGGGAAAAACTTGCCCAGTGACTAATATGTGATAAGTTGAGCTGTCAACTAGAGCTTAGATGATGTATCTATGCCAGTTGACTTAAGAATTGACTTGAAATGATTATTCAGATTATCTAACCAAAAGGTTTATTCACTTAAAATTCCCAGATTATTGACATTGAAGATTTTGGTTTTGTTTTTAATTTTCATGTGGAAGGTTACAGCACAACATGGATAGCAGTTCAAGAGGTATGGTCAGGTAGTATGTGTTTGATAGCCAAAGAAGGTAGTGAATACTCTCAGTTCAGAAGAGGGAAGGCCACTGTGGTCTGAGAGTATTTCATAAAAGGACGACTTCTACTAGAAATTATAGTTCAAGGAGAAGGGGCTTTGGGTAGGCAAACAAAAGGAGGAATCAGTGTTCTACAGAAGAAAATAGAATATGAGAACAAAGGTAGGGTTATTAAGGCATATTTGGGTGGCAGTGAGCAGAGAGGTTATAAAGTTTTAACAGGAGATGAGGTTGGGAACGTAAATAGAAGGCCACCTGTGGAGGCTGTTAGGTATCAGCATAGGAGGTTTGGATTTTCTTCTAAGGGCAATTAGAGATATCGCAGATTTTGAAACAGAGAATGATCTTTGGAGGAGGCATATATTGCCTGTGGAAAGGGCTAGAAACAGGGAGACCTTGAAGAGAAAAATGTAAGATGATAAAACAGCATGAATGAGGAAATCGCTAGATGAGATTAGAAAAATAAGATAAATGGGATAGAGGTCTCATCTAGGACAATGTCAGAAGGCTTGGATCAGAATATGGAAAGCCTTAAATAGAACTGAACTTTTAGGCCACTGAAGAATGCCAGGAAAAGGAAGAGATCAGAGCTCTTAAGTGAGCAAGTTGATTTGGTGATTACCGAGAGTAGGATGAATGTAATTAGCCCTAGGTAAGAGCATCTGACTCCCTTAACCTTAAAGGTAAAGAGGGTATTTCAATAGTCAAAAGTTAAGGTAATAGGGAGGAACTTGAATAGTTCTAGAGGGAATAGAAACAAGAAAGGTAAGTGAGCCAAAACTTGTTATGTTGATGGTATAGGGAGGTAAAGGGGAGGAGATCAAGGTATTCATTGCATTTATCAGTGTGTGGTCATCAGATAATTTGCATTAGAATTGGTTGGATATTAAACAAACAAAGGAAATCCCTACTGAATCAGAATCTGCTGTCTGTGTGGAGGGAGGAATGTCCTGGGAACTTGAATGGCCAGGAAACTTCCAAGAGGATCTATATACACACACTTAGGCTTGAAAACTGACATAAAAAGAAATAACATGGATTTGGAAGTCAGTGACGTCTAATTCATACACTATCTTTATTGCTTAATAGATTTTTTTTAAAGTTTATTTACTTATTTTGAGAGAGAGACACACAATACCTAGTGATTGTCAGAGATCAAGGTTAGAGGGCAAAACAACTATTCGCACACAGGGAGCTTTCAAATGCTTTATTGTCTTTGTGGCCACTCTCCTTGATTTAAGTAAATCAGACCACACCACACTTCAGCGTCACTGGATTCCAGTCAAAAGCACAGCCTGATGCCTTAAGACTCCTCCCAGCCCTCTGAGAAGTCCATAGACAAAGCAGCCCCATTCACACAGCATTCTCTGGTGACAGCAGCAAGAAAGAGCCTGCCAAATTTTCCTCAGCCAAGACTAGGGCTAAGAAAGCAGACAGAGGGAATGCAGGAAATAGCATTTAATATCCAAAGGGGCAGGATGGTATATGAGCCCTGGCTGCCATAACAAAGCACCACGGGCTGGGTGACTTACACAATGGAAATTAATTTTGTCACAATTCTGAGGGCTGAGAAGTTCCAGATCAAGGCCAGGCAGGGTCAAATTCTGGTGAGAGTGCTCTTCCTGGCTTGCAATGGCCACCTGACCGTGTTCTTATGTCGCTTCTCCTCTGTGTGATGTGTGTGCAAGCACAGAGATCTTTTGTCCTCTTCTTAGAAGGTTGCCAATCTAATTATGAGGGCCCTACCCTCAGGACCTAATCCAACTAAAATTACCTCTCAAGACCCTATATCCACCACCCTGGGGGTTACAGCTTCAACCTATGAATTTGAGGGGGACACAAACATTCAGTCCATAACAGGCAGGGATCAGATAATCTAGTTGGCATCTCTTGTATTTGGTGTATTTGAGTCATATAATAAGAAGGTTATTTCAAGGAGATCTAAGGAACACACATGCAAACCATCTTCCCAAATGAGAACCTGAGGTTTTCGGGTTCTGGTCCCAGGCTGGGTTGTACTATCTCAGGAATTTGGACCAAAGTAGCGCAAGGCGCCCATAAACTTCATTGCAGCAGAGGGGGTGACTACATATGTGACAATATTCTGGGAATAAAGTGAAGATGAAAACCTAAAAGACTATCCAACCAAACATTGGTTAGAAAGGACTTGGTAGTGAGCACACTTCTCTAAATGAGATGAAAGACCTGAAACCTGGGAAACATTCGAGAATGGAGTTTCAAATTTGTAGTGGAAAGAGGAATATGGAGACATTCCTTTTTAACAGATGGAGAGTTTATACCTATGCCCAGGGCTGTGAGGGGGCACAGCCCACCCAGATACATTTGGAACAGGAAAGACGCCCTGCTCTGGGAACAGTAATCAGCAAAAATATGGCGAAAGGCAATGTAGCAAGCTGTATCCTATGACCAGTTTTCAGCTCTTGGAGTCATTAAAATGGGAACTAGGTACTAGAAAATGCGACTGGGTACCTGTGGTAGGGATTTGCTAAGCAGGATACAAGACTAGTGTTCACAGTGCTTGGAGCTCAGCTTACTCTTTGCAGAGTCAACTTCCAAAATGGGAGCAACATGCAGTATTTCCATCCTGGGCTCCATGAGCCTGCAGGGACGAAATGTTAGGGACAAAATTTGAGGTACATAGGACAAAAAGCACTGTTGGCCATTTCCCTTGGGGTGGTCTTTGCAGCTTCTACAAACATTTACAATGACAGAACTAGAGGCCCAATTTTGTCTAAATTCATGAGCATTCATTTTAGAAATGCATTTATTTGCCTTTGTGAACAGCTGGCTCCCCTTTGCTGTTTTTCTGGGCATGTAGTCCAGTTTGATTAAACCCTTATTTGTTACCACACACAGCAATCTACATCTTTCCATTCCCTTCTCTTCTCCTCACCCCTGCTTGCTTCTTTTAGCATTGGCCTCTTTGTTTGGGATTATTATTAAATGAAACAGAGTGTGCAGGTAATTAGTATGTGGATATGACACTGAAGGAGGAGGTGTAAATGGGAAATTCAGAGGCAGCAAGCTGTGATAATTCCATTATAGGCTTTGCTTCAGTGGGGCCTTTGGATTCCAAGGGCATAATGAGACAGTAGGGGGTCTGCCATTTCACTGACTGAGGGTCTCTCTATGATGTGCCAGGATTAGTGAATTAGGTTTGAGATCCATCATTTTATTAGTAACATTTTATCAGAGTAAATTAGTGCCCAGACACACAGTTCTGCAGGTTAAATCGATGAGCTCACCCGGAATGGCTTTACCATCCCTAATCAGCAGTACTTTTCCACAGAGTTCTAATTTAGTTGAATAATATTGTGTTCCTGTTAACTTCTCCTTGCCATCACCTCCTTTTCTCCCAGTAGCATTAGAAACAGGCATGATTTAAATATAGAGGCAAATTTAAAGTAAACTAAGCCAACTAAATGTAAAATGCAGTGATTGCGGTTTCTCCTAACAGGAGTATGGGCATAATTACTATACTCTTCCCCCTGTGGAAAAGTCCCCGGTTCATATTCCAGCTCAAACAAACTGGAACTGAGAAGTGGAAAGTTCCTTAGGATTCAGAGATACAGGATAGAAAAAAAAAAGTATTTTCAGAGAATTTTATTAAGTCAACAAATACACTGGCTTAGCCAATAAGTATTTGTAAATTGCCCACGATGTGCTCAGCGCTGTGTAAGTGTGTTCTTCCAGCTGAAGTAATATTTGGATTGGTTTGGGAGCACTTTGAAGTGAACTTTCCCCCTTGGAGACATGTCTGTTATTCTGTCAGGAGGATTGGGAGAAAACTTGCACTTTCTCATTTCCTCTGAAGATCAGCACTTGCTCTGCAGTTCCTTGCTTAGCCCAAGGTTGTGTTTATAATGAATATATGAGAGGCAGGATCAGAAATCTGGCAGGGAAACAGATGGAAAGAAGGGAAGACAATAATTATTGAAAGGCAAGGGTACTCTCCAAGAAGGTTCGATAAGCCAGGTGACAGCAGGTGGATTGTAGGCACATAGAGAGGCAGTTCAATAGGAATTGTCTGGTTTTTTGTGTCAGGGAACTCAAGGGGCAACACAGCCCAGTGAAAGGGCAGGTGCTGAGATGGAAGTTTTTGTTTGGTAAACATTACTGTTGAATATAACACACGCAGAAGAAAAGGTAGTGATTTTAAAGGCACTGCTTGTTGAAAATTTACAAGCTGAATACATCTGTGAATCCACTACCCAGATCAAAATGTGGGATATTACCAGCACCCCAGAAGCCTCCCTTCTGCTGCCCGCCCCCTCAACATCCCTCAAATGTAACCACTATCCTAACTTTCATTTCTGTAGAATCGGTAGCCTAGTTTTGAGTGATATTTAAAAGAAAGCATATTGCTTTAATGTTTACTTTATTTTTGAGAGAGAGAGACAGAGCGCGAGTCGGGGAGGTGTAGAGAGCGAGAGAGAGGGAGACACAGGATCCAAAGCAGGCTCTGTGCTGACAGCTCAGAGCCCGACGTGGGGCTTGAACTCAGGAACCACGAGATCATGACCTGAGCTCAAGTCGGATGCTTAACCAACTGAGCCACCCAGGCGCCCCTAAAAGGAATCATGTTTCATGTGGTCATTTGTGTATGGCTTCTGCTGCTGCTGAGATTCATCCATTTTGTCGTGTGTGTAGTATATTTCCTTTTTTCGCTGCTGTATTGTATGGTTCCACTCCATTGAGTGGAGTGAACTCCACTGTAGTTCTTTTATTATCTTCTGTTGATGGATGTTTGAATTGTTTCCAGTTTGACTCTCACAAATAATGCTGTATGGGCATTCCAGGTGCACATATGTATTCATTTTTGAGGAGTATATACCTAGGAGAGGAATCGCTCTGTCATAGGGTTTGTATGTTTTTAACTTCAGCAGATACTGCCCAACTGTCTCCTACCAAACGTGTATGAATGTTCCAGCTGGTTTGTAACTGAGTTGATATTTGATATTTTCAGTTTTTCTTTCACTTTTTTATTATTAGCTACTCTAGTAGGTGCATCATGGTATCTCATTATAGTTTTAATTAACATTCCCCTGATGACGAATGATGCTGAGGCTATTTTAGTATTCTAATTGGCCATTTGAATATTCTTCCATGTGAAGTGCCTATTCAAGTCTTTGACACAGTTTTAATATGATTTTATCTTACTGACCTGTTAGATGTCCTTATATGTATTGAAGATACGAGTTATGTGTAAGATTTATGCATTCCAAGTATGATTTTCCACACTATGGTCTGCTTTTTTTTTACTCTTCCTCTGAGTCTTTTGATGAACAGAAGTTCTTAAGTTTAAGGAAATCTAATCTATTCTTTTCCATATGGTTTTACATGTCTTACATATATAATTTTTCCTTATCTAAATGTCATATAGGTATTTTCTGATGTTTTCTTCTAGACACTTACCTTATCTGTCTAGAATTGTGTTAGTGTGCATGGGATGACATAGAAGCTAAAATTCTTTTTTTCTCCCACACATGTATATTGATGTGATCCAATATCACTTAACAAAAAGATCTTTTTCCTCTTTCTATTTTAGTGGCATCTTTGTCATGAAGTAAGTGACATTATATGAGCTGGTCTCTTCTGGTCTATTTTGTTCTATTGGTCTATTTATTTATACTTGTGACAAAATACACTAAATAATATTTGTAGTCTTATAAGAGGCATGAATATATAGTAGTGTTATTATGCAACTTTGTTCTTGACCGTTGTTTTTGATCTTCCTGGCTGTTGGCATTTTTATATATTTTTAGAGTCAATAACCATATATACTGACGTACACACACAAAGATCTTGCTACTATGTTGATTTGGATTTTGATCTATCTATAAATCAATTTGGAGAAAATTGACATCTTTACAATACTGAGTATTACAGTCCATGAGTATGGTATATTCCTCCATTTATTTGGGTCTTTTTAAGTTTATTTCAGTACTTTTTATAATTTTTTCAATAGACACCTTATACATCTTTCATTAGATTATTTATAGATATGTAAGAGCTTTTTATTCCTATGAATATTATTATTTTATTTTTAATATTTTTATTTTAGAAAGAGAGAGAGAGCACCAGCAGGGGTGGAAAGGGGCAGCAGGACAGAGAAAGAATCTTTTTTTTTTTAAACTTTATAGTTTATTGTCAGATAGGTTTCCATATAACACCCAGTGCTCTTCCCTACAAGTGACCTCCACCAAGACCATCACCCGCCATTACCATTCCCCCTTATCCTTCCCCCCTCAGTTTGTTTTCAGTATTCAAGAGTCTCTCGTGTTTTGTCTCCCTCCCTCTCCCTAACTCTTTTTCCTCCTTCCCCTCCCCATGGTCCTCTGTTGGGTTTCTCCTGTTAGACCTATGAGTGCAAACATATGGTATCTGTCCTTCTCTGCCTGACTTATTTCGCTTAGCATGACACCCTCGAGGTCCAT
>CM053566.1:67250468-67280553 GCA_028646485.1 Cryptoprocta ferox | reverse complement strand
ACAAAAACAAAAAGAAAAAAAAAACAACAAGGTCGTGACAGAGACAGCAAAAGTCTGTGGGCAGTCTAAAAGCATATAACCAGCCAAGAGGAGAGATAAGAATATGCTACGGGATATATATCTGGATGGCAGCAGAAAAGAAGGAGAAGCAAAGAAAAAAGGAAAGAAAAAAAGAGGAAAAAAAAAAAAGACAACTCCCCTGTGCGGATGGGCGTGGTCTGGCGTCAGGTCAGGTCTCGGGGGCTGCTCTCTCCGAGGCCCCGCCTTGGTGGTTGCGGGGAGAAGTATGGCACAGCTTCAAAACTGCCGGAACCAAGCGTTGCAGCCGCCCCTCTGAGTCTGATCTCCCTGTTCCACGGGCGAGCCAAACTGTATTCTCCAAGCTCCGCCTCGCTTCCAAATCCCAGTCCGTGCAGTTCAACACCGTCACTGGGGATGAGATGCGTTCCGCTGGCGGCCGGCCTCCCGGCCCGGCTTGCGCCGCCCTTTTCGCGGAGCCGCCACCACCGCCGCCGCTTTTCGCACCCCCCGTTGCTCCCGGTGTGGCTTGGAGTGGATGCCGCTGCTGCTGCACCCAAGGAAGAACTTGCCGGCCAGATGGGACGGATTTCTCTCCCGGCGCCCGGCAGTTATATATGGGGAGATGAGTGAGTTTTTCCTCCCTTAGAGATGGTTCTAGGTGCGTTTTCCGTCTCTCTCTCTCTTCCCCTGGTGTCTCCGGGGCACAGCGTGCTCTCCCTGTGTTGGGCTCCGGGGCTCCTTTCCCCTTTACCACCGGGACCCGCCCATCCCCTAATTTCCCAGATCACAGTCACTCACTCAGGCATCTTTGAGGTTGTCTTCTTTCCGGCGTCTGTTTCTTCTTTCCCCCACTTGCAAATCCGAGTTTTATCCCTTCAGTCCTTCTCAGTTCAATCCATACAGGCGTGCGCGGATTACAGAGCTCCCTGCTTCTCCGCCATCTTGCCCGCTCCCGAGAAAGAATCTTAAACAGGCTCCACACTCAGTGCAGAGCCCAACACGGGGCTTGATCCTACAACCCTGGGATCATGACCTGAGCTGAAACTGAGACTTGGATGCTCAACTGACTGAGCCACCCAGGTGCCCCAATACTATTATTTTTAAATGAAACATTTAAAGCGTTTTTTGTCAGTATATAGAAATATAATTTTGTTTTCATAAGTTGATATTTTATTCAGAGATCTTGATAAAGGCATGTACTAATTCTAGCAGTTGATCTGTAAATTCTTTTGGATTTTCTCACACACATTTTATCTTCAAATAATGAGAGCTTTATTTCTTTCCTTTTAAACCTTCACATTTATTTGTTCTTTCCATTTTTCTCCCTTTTGTCTTCTCTTCCTCCCTCCATTTCTCCCTCCCTATTGTTTTGTTGCTCTTTTCTTTTTGCAAAGGCTAGGTCTTCCAATATAATGTTGGATGCATTTGGTGATAGTTGACATCCTTGTCCTTTTTCTGGTCTCAATATTTCAAGGCCAGCCTCACCATTTCCAGTAACTGTTCAGATATTTCTGATTCTCTGCTCTTTTTTGCAACTCCAATTTCATTTTTGTTAGACCTTTACACTACGTATCATATTTCTCTTGCCCTATATTTGCTATATTTTATCTTTCTTCTCTGTGCTTCAGTTTGATCTATTTTCTAGCGAATTAATACTCTTTTCAGGACACCCAGGTGGCGCAGTCTGTTAAGTGTCATACTTCAGTTCAAATCATGGTCTTGTGGCTCATGGGTTTGGCCCTACATCAGGCTCTGTGCTGACAGCTCAAGGGTTTGGAGCTTGCTTCAGATTCTGTGTCTTCCTTTCTCTCCTGCTCCCCTGCTCACAGTCTCTCTCTCTCTCTCTCTCTCACTCTTTCTCTAAAAAATAAATTAAAAAATACTCTTTTCTTTTGTCTACTTTGCCGTTGAATCTATCAAATTCTTAATTTGTTGTTTTATTTTTTATTTTAGTTTTATTTAGACTTCCATTGATTTTTTTATTTAAAACTTTTTTAATGTTTTTATTTATTTTGGGGAGAGAGAGACAGAGCATGAGCAGGGGAGGGGCAGAGAGAGAGGGAGACACAGAATCTGAAGCAGTCTCCAGGGTCTGAGCTGTCAGCACAGAGCCCGATGTGGGGCTGGAACCCACAAACTGTGAGATCGTGACCTAAGCCGAAGTCAGATGCTTAACCAACTGTGCCACCCAGGCACCCCAGGACTTCCATTGATTATTAAGATATATTCCAATTCTTGAATGAAATTTCCATTCTTTCATTTATTTTCTTTAGCATATAACCCACAGCTGTTTCAGTGCCCACATATAACTCTGAATTGCTGTGACTTTCTTTCCTTTTTCTGTGTTTTTTTTCCTCATAGTTTGCTCATTTGGTGTTTCCTGGCATGCCAGTTGATATTTTGACCAAATGCCTGAATTGGGTATGAGAATCTCTAGAGATATGGATGTTATTATTTATTCCAGAAGGGATTTAAAATTATTATTATTTTTTTTCTGGCAGGTAGTTAGACTTTAGGTAGGTCACTTTGATCTAATCAAGATGAATCTATTTTAGGCTTTCCCTTATTCCTTTATTCCCTATTCCCTTCAGGGGTTTAACTGAAAAGCTGGGACTATTTTTAGTGTCCCTCCTTTTTGGCAAATTCTGCATTCCAGTTTTGTTTCCCCAGAATTGTGATGCAGAGAAATATCTACTTAGTTCTTTAGCCTCTTAGCAGCTATGCTTTGTTCGGTCTTTTATACATGGTGCCAGAATCATTCTCCGCCATGAGTTCGCAGATGTCTCAAGGGGAAATTGTGCCCAGTATGTCAAGCTTGCTTCCCTGGAGGTACTCTTTTCTCCAGAGGTTGGCCCCTTACATCCTGGTTGCCTGGATAATCCTGATTTTCAGTTTTTGCTTTCTCAGCCCAGCAAGACTACCAGAACCTCTTAGCTTCCATGCCCTACTGTGATATTGGCATAAGTCCTGAGGGGTAAAAATAACAGTATTTTTTTTTTTACCTTGTTCTGTATGTGTGTTTGTGGTGAGAATACTTAAGATTTACTGTCTTAGCAAATTGCAAATGTATGATGCAATATTATTAACTATAGTCACCTAGAGCCTATCTATCTTTAAAACTAAAAGTACTTTTTGACACCCAACCCTCTGAAAACCAACATTTTACTCTCTAAAATAACATATTTTGGACTTGTCTCAATGTCTAGATATCTTGGTTGCTCTCCAATGCCTTCATTTAGCTGGTCTCTGAATTTTGCTCAGCTTTTATGGTTGTTATGATGGAGATTTTGTATGATACCAGGCATTCCATCATAGCCAAAAGTAGAAGTCTGGGATAGGGATTCGTCTCTTCCATTACTTGGCTTTGAAACTGGGCAACTTGCTAAGCTTTATGAAAGCTTCAAAATTGATTCAATACAAACTACCTAAATGTTAGATGGAATAAATACAATATGCATATAGAGTTAGCACAGTTCCTTGCATTTAATAAACCAAATATTTTCATATTCTTTTTACTAATGATAACGTTAATTCAAATGATCATCTGTCTTAAACACTTGTTCCAGACAGGGTTAAAAGAATGTTCAAGGTTGGGTATAGTACCCAAGGGGTTTTATATTAGTATTTTCAGGCAAGTAGTAGATAATGGAGATTCCAGATAGACTAAAACATAGTACGATTGTAGGTAAAGCTCAGTTGAGGATGCAGTGGTTGGGAGTCTTAGTGGATAGGAAGGTGGGCTGTCTAAATGAAAAAGTCATTTATCCAAGTTTGTCTGCTGGCCATAGGGTATGGCAAAACGTCAGAAAACACAGGGCTCTTATTTCTAGATGTGGACTGGCATGGCCAAATGAGGCCATGAACTTAACAAGTAATGTTTAAATAGAAAGGATATAGAATTTTTTAAAAAAAGACTGAAGCCCATTATTTACAGTAGCCAAATAATGGAAAAAATAGCCCAAGTGTGTACCAGTTGATGATTGGATGAAGATTATATATATATATATATATATATATTCAGCCATTAAAAAAGAATGACAGGGGCGCCTGGGTGTCTCAGTTGGTTAAGCATCCGACTTTGGCTCAGGTCATGATCTCACGGTTCATGGGTTCGAGGCCCACATCGGGCTCTGTGCTGACAGCTAGTTCAGAGCCTAGAGCCTGTCTTTGGATTCTGTGTCTCCCTCTCTCTCTGACCCTCCCCTGTTCACGCTGTCTTTCTCTCTCTCAAAAATAAAAAAAAAAAGAATGACATCTTTCTATTTGCAATGATGAGGATGGAGCCAGAGATGATATCCTAAGTGAAAGAAGCCACTCAGAGAAAGACAAATACCATATGATTTCACTCATATGTGGAATTTAAGGAACAAAACAAATGAGCAAAGGGAAGAGTGAGAGAGAGAGAGAGAGAGGGAGAGGGAGAATGAGAGGGAGAGAGGGAGGGAGAGGGACAGAGGCAAACCAAGAAACAGACTCTTAACTATTGAGAACAAACTGCTGGTTACCAGAATGGAAGTGGGTAGGGGGGCAGGCTAAATAGGTGATGAGGATTAAGGAGTGCCCTTGTGATGAGAATTGGGTGATATATGGAATTGTTGAATCGCTATACGATACACCTGAAACTAATATTATACTGTTTGTTAACTAAAATTTAAATTAAAACTTAAAATAAAGGGGGAATAAAAGGCTCAGGAATTATTAAAAGTAACCAGATACAGAGAAAGCCTTTGAATTGTGCAGAGGCCAATTACAAGGCTCTAGCTCATGTTTAATTGGGCTTTAACAACTAACCATGATGATAAGCCCAAGTACATGGGATCAGAACTTCCTCAAAGCACACTGGCTCAAAGTCAAGATTGGGAACTGGTAAGGGACTGAACTTGTAAGGGGAATTGTGTATCCCAAACAATGGAAAGATAAAAGAGGCAGAAACTGAAAGAACAGGAAGGGACCAGCAGGTTAAGGATCATGGAAGTAATGCTGTCTTCAGCCCCATACTCTTATGCCATGGCTCTCTGTCTGTTGACAGATGTAGTAAATGACAGGGACTATTAGATCTCTGGCCAGCTTTATATCACTTCTTGGGTATGGGGGATCATGATCCCAGAGCATTAATCATGGAGAGAAGAAAACCAGAAACCTCACATGCATGAACACTACATTGAAAAAGGCATACTAAGCAAGTGTTCATGGGGATAATCTACTTCCCCCAGGTCATATAAATAATAGAACTTGTCTTTTGTTCTATCTTATTGTCATTTTTTGGACATGATCATGTTGAATCAATTAATTAATCAACATAGATTCAGTGGTACATACACATGCTAGACCTTGTGTTTAGACAGTCTTTGATAAAACCCCAAGTACTTCATTTATAAGCCAGATGAGCCTCACCTGGATACCTTACATCTTTGTAGTCCAGTTTCCTAACTATGTAAAAGGATGTTAATGATAATACTTATTTTATGGGGTTGCTGTGAAAAGCAAATGAGATGCAAAGTGCTTAGCACCTTCTCTCATGCATATTAAACGTTCCTTGTGATATGTTTCAGTTATCTATTGCTATGTAACAGTAAGTCACAATGACAAAAATGTTATTCCAAAACTTAAAGGCTGAAAACAGTAACATTTGTTATGGTACAGGTTATGTGGGTCAGGATTTCAGAAGCAACTTAGTCAATGGTTCTTGCTGGGGTCTCTAATGAGCCTTCAGTCAAGGTGTCTGCCAGGGCTGCTTTCATCTCAAGGCTCAACTTGGGGGATCTGCTTCTGAGCTCACTCACCTGGTTCTTGGCAGTGTTCTCCTCTGCGTGGCCTCATGGCATGGTGGCTGGCTTCCTATGGAGCAATACAATCCAAAAGAGTGAGGGGAGAGAACATTGAAGACAGAGGACAGAGTATTTTTATAACTTCATCTCAGAAATGACATCCTATCACTTCTGCTGTATTCTGTTCATTAAAAGTGAGTCACAAGGTCCAGCCCACACTCAAAGGAAGAGAATTATACAAAAGTGTGAATCCAAGGAGGCAGCTAACATTTGGGCCATCTTAGAGGCTGAAAGCCACATAATATATTTATTTGTGGCATTTGTGGTGAGCTACATGTTGGCAAGAAGAAAGCACACACACTGTAGATGTCACTTCAATTTCATCAGGCAAGACTGACATGAAATATACAAAATAGAAGCCTATGTCATTGTCAGATAGCTTCTTTTTGTTCCAAGTTCCTGATTGAGGGTGGGGGAACCCAGTAGTATAAAGGGGTGAGTATGAAGGGGTGGTCAGCTGCTGGTGACACTGCATGTGATCAGTCTTATCAGATCTGGGAAGCTCAATTTCTCCCTACATGATAGCCATTCAATACCAGGGACTTACATTGGGACCCAAGGGTGGTGGTTAGTAGCAAGGGCTCTAAATCCATGCTGATCATATTTAAATTCTCCACCACTCACCAGCCAGGAAATCTTGGAGGAGTTAGCTAACCTTGTTGCATTTTGTTTCCTTACATGAAAATGGGAACAAAAATAGTTAACTACTTACATGGTTGTTGTGGGAATTAAATAAGACATCATGTGAAGTACTTTAGAATAGTGCCTGCCCCACAGAAAGTACTCAATAAATGCTAGCTATTACTATTTCTGTAAACATAAAGGAAGAAATTGCATTATCAGTGTATTCACTTCCCTTTGTGGGCATGTTAGTAAAAGTTGCAATTTCCAGGTACTTGGACTAAACTCAGGGTCACACAGGCCTCCTCTTTCTATAGGGAGAAATCAGACTGCGCAGGCATCTTTGAGCAGGGTGTTACTACCTCTAACCTTCTGGGGTTAGACAGCCCTAAGGAAATCCATTTTCCACATAGTGCTTGAAACATACTAGCCCCTCAAAAAGTATCAGTTACCTTCCCATTTCTCCCTTTACTCCTATTTACAATGAAGTAGAAGTGAAAAGACATCTCTATATAAAATGCAACTGGCAGTAGAAAGCCATACCTGCCGAGTGAGTGGTTCAGGTGGTATGTGTTCTAAGAACCCACAGGAGGAAATGATTTCAGGGTAAGGTACTCAATAAATGGATTGGTAATTATTAAGGGAATTTAGACAGTGACACCAACCAGAAAAGATAGTTTAGGGTTGGCGCCAATTTTCTCTCAATTACCTAACAACCTAAGGTGAAATCCGGCTGTTTGAAATGTTCTCATATTGGGAACTCTGTCCTCCTATTGCCTCATATATCTTCAACCATTTGGATTTTCTTTTGGTGAAAATGATGTTAAGTAAACCTATTTTCTCCTCAGGCTGATGATCGGTATCATTTACATCGTTACAGAGTTTTCAGCTCCTCAGAGGCAAGTTCTTGACAAATAAAAGGAAGTTCGCCCTTTTAATGATCCTGTGAATAACCAGGAAGGGAAATTGTTCATTGCCTCGGTAACTGTTAGTCAACCTGAGGCTGTCCCTATGACATTTCCATGAGAAAGAATTCTGTTAAAATAGGTAACTTGGTATATTAGATGTGAGAATAGTTGAATGTGGAATTATGTATATTTCACAATTATGCCACTTAAAGAGATAGGGATCATGAGAACATTAATGTTTCCTGTCAATTTATTAAGCATTGAATGGGAGAAATTCCGAAATGGGGATAGGATTTTCCCTTTTCAGGACAAATTTTAGCAGAATGGAAAAGGATCGATTTTCAATTCAGAACAAAAAAATTTGAAGTGGGACAAACTAATGGAAGGTTCCCAGCTCAACAATTAAGACTATTAACTAGATAAAATCTTTATAAATTAATTACAGGGGATATAGCATACATGATGGCTATTAGTTAATATTGCTGTATGGTGTATTTGAAAGTTGCTAAGAGAATAGATACTAAAAAGTTACCACAAGGAAAAAAAATTGGGGGGAGTATAATCATATGAGGTGATAGATATTAAGTAAACTTATTGTGATAATCATCTTGCAATATAGGTATGTCAAGTCATTATGGTGTATGCCTTAAGCTCATACAGTGCTGCATGTTAATTATACCTCATAAAACTGGAATAAAGTATTTAATAAATTAGAAAATTAAGTATAATTTGTAATGCTCTTCAGGATTCAAAATATCTATTGTGAGCTGTTTTTGGTATAGGCTTTTAACTGAACTGTTGTATCTTCAAAGAGGTACAAAAACTGTTAATTATATGTTATTTGTAACTTGTTTTGTAAAACTGTGTTACATAGAGAATTCTTATTAGCCACAAAACATACTATGAAGGGATATGATTTCCTTTTTTTTAATAGCATTTGTGACTGTAATCCTAGTTGTTTTCAAAAACAGTATTTTATGGCCGAGACATGAGTCAGTTTGCAATTTGGAGCAATGTTCTCTATTGCAATGGACACTTACATTTTTCCGGACAGATAATGGGCAAATTTTGGTAGTTATCAAGTAATCTAACCCTAAAACAAATTACTTACACAAAATTAAAAAAAAGGTTTTATTCTTTTCCCAGCTTCATTTCAAAACTGCAGCATATCACAGAAAACAGATTTGCAATAGCAGTTTCCTCTCCTCTCCAAACTGTCTTGATTTTATCTGTTGAGGGGAAAATGTTCAAATTAAGAATGATATGCTGCATTGATCTCTGAGTAGCATTCTTCTGGACTCTGCCAATAAGTGGTTATTATTTAGTATAATTTTTTTATCCAATTTTATTTTAAATTAAAAGGAAGATTATTATTTCACAAGAAAGACTAAGGAAATGTGTCTCTTCTCTGGCTTTTGTATTTTTGATTTAAAGCACCACCATTTCCCCAGGCTTTTAAAACCTTGACTCACTGTGTGAGTTTTCTATCGCTGCCATAACAAATCACCACAAACTTAGTGGTGGCTTAAAACACCATCTGTTTATTATCTCACCATTTCCATGGATTAGAAGTCTGGGCACAGTGTGGCTCGACTGTTTCTCTGTGTAGGGTCTCAGAAGGCCCAAATCAAGACGTTGATAGAGCTGTATTCATGACTAGAGACTCTGAGGCAGAATCTGCTTCAAAGCTTGTTCAGGATGTTGTCAGAATTTTAGTTCTTTCTCGTGCTTTCCATGTGGCCACTCTAGCATCAAGCCAGCAACAGCAAGTTGAGTCTTTCTCATACTTCCAGTATCTCTGACTTCTGCCTCTGCTGTGTCTCTCTGCTTTTAAGGGCTGATATGACTATATTGGCCCCAAATGGATAATCCAGGGTAATCTTTCTAATGGTCAACTGGTATCAAGCATAAAGTTTCTAAAATCTGACCCTTAGGATAAAATTTTGAGTGAATATATTTATTCCTGAACCAATAACTGCCTGGGGTCGGGGAGGGATGGAATATGCTGCAAGCTTATGCTAATCAAGGCCCATTCCTGGAGTTGGGGTAGCTCAATTCGGCCTAAACCACCTGGTAGGAAATCTGGGGTCCTTTAGGAATGGAAAGGAAGCAGGGGTTTTAGGAAGTGGGAATTAACAAGCATCTTCTAACAATTTGCGAATAACTTTATAAAAAAAGAAAAAGGAAAAAAGTGCACTATGCTATCATCCTATCACCACTGCTATTAATATTGAGGTTTTCTTATGCTTTGAAGTTTTTAAATGTTTTTATTTATTTTTTAGAGAGAAAGAGACAGCATGAGCAGGGGAGGGTCAGAGAGAGAGGGAGACACAGAATCCGAAGACAGGCTCCAGGCTAGCTAGCTGGCAGCACAGAGCCTGATGCGGGGCTCAAACCCACCAACCATGAGATCATGAACTGAGCTGAAGTCAGACGCTTAACAGACTGAGCCACCCAGGCACCCCAAGTGTTCTTATGCTTTGATTTGTGCCTTTTCCCCTGAGACAAGTGCTTTATTTAACGTAGTTGTAAATACAGCATATTTATAATTTTACGTTATATCTTTTCTTTTGATGTTATTCAATATCCTTGATAAATTCTTGTAACTACAAAATATCTCAAGGAATAGAACACACCATATTCACTCAACCAATCATCTACTACTGAACATTTAGTTTACTCCTTTCACATTATTTTTTGCTTCTTTTGTTTGTTTTGGTTTATTTATTTATTTTCTATTATGTATGCTGTAAAGGAAATCTTCATGATATTTTAAGTTTGCATCTAAACATGTCTAAAAATTATTTAGTCTCAATGCCTATATTTATTCCACTATATCAACAAGATAAGAAATGACATTTACATATGTAAAGTATCCAACTCTCTTATTGACTTCAATACCTTTTTCTATCTGCTAATTTATTTAGTCAATCAAATTATGTGCTTAATGTTGTCCATGCATGAGAACATGCTGTAGCCTGCCCTAAAAATTGACAGATATGGGAAATTAGATTGCCTTCTTCAGATTAAACTAGTGAAATCTCTAGGCACATTTTCCACAAATATTTATTGATGCCCAATTTATGTCAAGCACAGTTATAAGCACTAACTGAAAAATAAAATAGACATAGTTCTTGCTCTCATGGATGGATATGATTAATCATCCATGGAACTAATTAAAGATATTACTTACTGATGATTGAGTCTTGGATTTGGGACAACTGTAAGCTTCAATCAAGACAACTTGGTGATCATTTTAGGGAGTAAGGATCTGAATGAATAAATTAGAAGTTGGAAACCTAAATGATTATATTGCATCCAGTTTGAAAATTGAATATGGGAGGCATAGAAGTGAAATAATCAAAGAGATAAAAATGGTCATTGTCCATCCAGTAGTTGTGTAAGGAAGAGACTCTCCAGCTCTGTGGATTCATGAAATCTGGTCCCTATGAAAAGGACATTTGTGCTTGGTCATGGAACCATTTCATTTTGTTCTGATTTCACACTACTAACTGATATTTGTCTTTTTTTAAGTTTACTTATTTATTTTGAGAAAGAGAGAGAGAGGGCAAGTGAGAGAGGGGCAGAGAGAGAGAATACCAAGCAGGCTCTGTGCTGTCAGCACAGAGCCCAACACGGGGCTCAATTCTGAGAACCATGAGATTGTGCCCTGAGCTGAAATCAAGAGTCGGATGGATGCTCAACCAACTGAGCCACCCAGGTGCCTCTACACTACTAACTGATATTTCTACAATAGATTGATTTCCTCTGGTTTGGGGTGTATCTTTCAGGCACACCAGATTCCCTGAAGAGACTTAAAAGTTAGCCCTGCCAGGGCAGTGCCTGCATCCCTCTAGAGCAGAATCTTGCTGTAGGCTGGGTCAGGCCATGTATGTTTGAGAAAGTACCTTAAATTATTGTTTCTCAAATCATGAGGAAGTATCTGTTAAGTAGAGAATGAAATTAGTTAAGTGGCTTGTGAATAACACACTTACAAAAATATGAAACAGAACAGACTAGAAAATACCAGTATGTTGCTCTCTAACAGCATTATCGGAGTCAGGTGCTATCCTTTCCTGTCAACACTCTAGCTTTTCTCTTTTTGTTTGAATTGTAACACTGATCAATTCAGTCAGACAATTAGTTAATTAAAAACTATCAAGCTAGGGGCACCTGGGTGGCTCAGTATGTTGACTCTTGATTTCAGCTCAGATCATGATCCCAGGGTTGTTGGAGGAGCCTATTCAAAATTCCCCCTCTCTCTCTCTCCCTCTCCCTCTCTCTTTCTCCCCCCTCCCCCACTCATACTCTCTCTCTCTCTAAAATTAAAAAAAACAACAACTATTAAACCAGTTTTATGAATGATTTAATAATTAATTTTCCATATTAGCTATGCACAGGTATCAACTAGAGTACTTCTTAAAAATTCATATTTTAAGGATCTACTCTTTGATATTCCAACTCAGGTATTTTGGAGTGAGACCTGGGACTCTATTTAAACAAGGGCCCCAGATGACTTCGATACAATCAATCCAATAGGTCCTGAGTTTGGGAACCATGGTTTGGATGACCAACTCATCATAGGGAGGAACTCTTTTGTCTACTCATTGGAAGCACTGAGATATCTGCACTGTCGATACTTAGGTGTTTTAGGTATACCCATAAAGCTAGTGGAAGATAACTTGCAGAGTATGTGAAATTTCTTAAGGGACATTGAACAAACACTGTGCTGTGGAGAGCAAAGTGGTGTCTCATCCTTCAGGATAACCCAATGCAAGACTGATTTTTCTCAGAACTTGATATGGTTGACATTATGTTGCTTCTCATCTTTTATCAACAACAACTTGGGGACTTACCAGAATATGTGAATCCCTAAAGAGAAATATCTAGGGTGGGAATAACTGAGATGCTAAGCCAAGGAATTGATATACAACAGGCACTCCCATTTCTTTACATTTTTTTCTGCTTATGTGATCAGATTGCCATGGGAAACTGAAGACTAAAGGCTCATTTACCATATATGAATACACAATGCTATCAATTTTTAAGTGAACACAAAAAACTTGTGAAAGATCCATTCAGTTTACCCTCCCTTCAGAATGATCACACTTTATAGAAACTAACAAATTATTTAACTGTTGATAATTGTTTTAATGTAAATTGATAAAACTCCAAACTAGTAAATGACTTTTCGTTTTGGAAACTTAAAATGATCTTTGTTCATTTGAATGTTTTCCTCTAATAATTTAGATGTTGCTGTATATAGTCCTTCAAAGAGGGGTGACATTTAGAATATGTAATCATGTAATTAATCTGAATAGATACTGGCAGTAGCTTCACAGGACCTTGTGCTGGGTCTAGGCATTACCCCACTTTTTGACTGGGGAGTGGGGAAGTTCTGTGAATGTCAGAAAAGCTGGTGTGACTAGAAGGGGCAAGGGAGATAGAGAATTCAAACAGAAGACATTTTCCAACTAGTTTTAAAAAATCAGTATTTTAGCACATTTACAGCCATTGTGTACTGTCTGATTTCCAGTCCTGCTTCAAAGGGACTTTGAGCTTTTGATTCCAGACTGAAGCTTGGGTCAGTAAGGTAGCAATTAAATGTGGCTAGGCAGACCATAGGTGCAATTTAGAATAAGAAAATATAAAACTGCATAAGATAATCAACATGACTTTTCCAATGAACAAAAATATTGGGTTGCATTAAGCAAACTGATGATTTGCTCATTTAAAACACCACTGATACATGCATAGGAACACACACAGAGTTTCACATGTTTGCACGTATATAGATAGGAAAATATACTCATGTGTGGGCAAAAAGTTGGAGGAGTCTCAAATGAGGATGAATAAGGTTTCTTTCTTTCTTTCTTTCTTTCTTTCTTCTTTTTTTTTTTTCAAATGAATATGTCTAACTTTGCTTTGTCAAAACCCCTTCACCAGCACATGGACCTTAGCAATATGGCAATCCAATTGTGGTAATTACACCTCATTTCTTACTATTACCTCCATTAGAATAGGTGTGTTTGCTTGTTCTCAGGAGCTGCCTCTACAGCTGAAGGGTCAGGCAGGTGTTGTCTTCGTCTTTCTTAATGAAGGCTACAGACTGTGGTCCTGCAAACACCCCAAAAGGGAGAAGGTCACAATCATCCCTTCTGACTTCAACACAAATAATCAAAATAGCAAAAGGGCCCTCTCCTCCTGCAGTGAGAAAAGAGATGACTGTCTAGTCACAAACTCTGTGTGCCCCTAAAAGTGAATCCCTCTCCCTGTCTCCAGGACTTTTTATATTAAGTGTGTGTAGTGGGGGGAGATGTTCTGCAAAATTTGAACAGATAGCTGATAAAAAATAGGTTTTCTACAAAATATAATAAATAAATTATGAGTCATAACAAGGAGATATTATTTTGGCAAAAATTACCATCAGATATGACCAAGTGTGAGTTACCAGACACATTTGTGCACTCTTGTGACTGTGAAAATTGGTCTAATCTCTTTGGGGAAACTTTTGGCAATACCTTTTGCAATTAATTTCAATATACTCAAATAAATTTCTTTTTAAATTAATTTTAAAAGATGCACATATCTTTTAACCCTAGATTTTAATTGGTAGGGATTTACCATCCATGCACATTGCACAAATGCAAGGGTGATTAGTGCAGCATTAATGTAAAAAGAAAGAAGGACTGAAAACAATGTAAACACCCTCAAGAGAGCACTCCTCTATTATGTTATACTATGCATATAACAAAATACTACAGAATTTAAACAAATTGAAGTAAATCTATGAATGCTGATACAGAAAGATCTGGGAGAATATGTTCCCAATTCCAAGGCACAGAAGTTAATAACACATAATATTATGGCATTTTTGTAAGTGATAACTACATATATGATTTGTTCCTTTATATGTCCTTTTTACTAAATCTATTTATTTTGTGCATGTGTATACAAATTCTGAAAGTGTGTATAAGAGGAAAATATAAACAGTGGATATCCCTGTGAGTGGCACTGACAATTGCTTGGTGTGGAGATACTTTGACTACTCAGTTCATATAGTCTCTATTATTTGAATGTTTTTAAACTATTTGCCTGCATTACTATTATAATGACAATGAAGTAAGTAGAAAATGAAAATAATTCCAGTGTGAAGAATGGAGGTTGTAACTTAAGCATTAGTTCTTCTTGCTCCTGTAACGGTCATCAGACTTAGCACATTGAGAAAAGGGACTACGGATGGAGGTGGGGAACCTGTTCTGTGGCCCCCTCCCCTATTTTTCATTTGGCCCTTGCTGTACATTGTTCCGAGGCCTGTGCTGTTGTCCCTGGTGCTGATATCCTCCTACTCCCTCAAAGCCTCCTGCCTCCTGCTCATTTTACCGCTGGTTGCTGTTGTAGCTCCTGGACGACACAGTTCCCTTGAATTAAGGCCGTATCAGGTGCCATGTTACGGGGAGAATGGGCATAGAGTTTGTCAAGTAGCATCTACATCTCTCACCCTGCCTCCAGCCAGAGTTGGCTATGGATTTTCCCTTATTCTTTAAATACCACAGCACAAACTACATAATGAAAGGGAATTATAATTGTAGGGTAGAGAAAATGCCTAGAGCTGGAAGCCATACACGGCTTTTCCTCTAGTCCAAGGGAAGCACAGCCAAGAATTTAAACCTTTCTCTGGGTATCCCTTGTGTACATCCACTGTTCAAAAATTGGCTCTGTTGCCTGCTCTGCATGATCCCTCCTTCCTCTGGTGCATGGTGCCAACTTCTACCAACCCTTGGGAAAACTCATTCTCTGTTCAGTGTGCCCAAAAAGACTAATTGTCAAGCAATAATAATCCTCTCTTTCTTCCTTAGTGATACAAGCCCGGATTTATTTGATATGGTATTTTGTCCAGCTGAAGACTTTACATTTCCTACACCTCCACCACCTAGAGTGGCCGAGGAGAGGCATGTTGGATGGGACTTTGGGGAAATATTTTTAAGGATGACTTACTCAGATAGGCGGCATGTGATTTTTGACTTTCTTCCCTTCTGGTACTTCTTGCCTAGAGTTCAGCTGTGATGGCTGGCACTTGAGCAGTCATCTTGGACCATTGTGGGGACATGAGGAAGAAAGCTGACATTGAGATTAGTAGATTAAAGATTGAAAGCACTAGATACTGTGAGGCCACGCTACCAGTATGGCAACCTGCCTCATTTTATCTGAGGGAAAAATAAACTCTTATGTATTTCAACTGTGATAATTTTCTCTGTTGCAGGTAAAATGTAATTCTAATTACCTGAATCCACCTAACCAGCTCTAGTATATTTTCCAAGTGTGAGTTATTTAGCAGTGAAAAGCATGAATACCTTGGGTAGATGGACAACTGATAAAGAAATAGAGTCACAGGCTTGCTTTGGTTAGATATAGGTGTAGTATAGGGTGGGCATAATTTGGTTCCTTTTGAAATCTCTCTTCTGGAATTTGTTGGAGATACATTTCTTTATTTTTTCTAATTATACAGCAGTAACTTAAAATATTTTTTATGGCTAGTGTCTTAATGAAATACTTCTGGATTGCATGCATTTTGCTCACATGTTCATCCTCACACCAGCACTATGAACTACTCTCACAATGGAGACTGTTTCACCTTGTTATGAATAGCAGTACTAATTTCTTTCATTTGCAATTCTTCCCTCCTACTTTTTAAACTGTGTGATGCACGAATTGCTGGCATTTAAAAATATGCCCAGTCATGACCCAAGTGATAATGATCACTTACCAGACCTAGTGATAAAACTACTCTTAAAAGAACTTGTTTCAGTTCTTAGGCAAGGTCCATGGCTTGTCCATAATCTCTGACAGTGGTGAGGTAGGGTGAATGGATGAATTCCATACATTCAGTTGCAGATACAAGAAGGAGTATTTCGAGAATGCGTGAATTATTTGCCTTTACCCTTACCAAGCACTTATAGATGTAAAATACGCATGGCAAATGTTCAAAGCCCCCTTCAAGCATCCAATAAAAAGTTCCCTATGACTACAGGAACCTCCCTCTCTCTCTCTATTTTTTTTAAAGTTTATTTATTTATTTTGAAAGAGAGAGAGAGAGAGAGACTGCATGCACACTGGAGGGGAAGAGAGAGAAGATGAGAGATTCCAAAGTAGGCTCCATTCAATGTGGAGCCCTACACATTGCCTGACACAGGGCTTGAATTCATGAGAAGATTATGACCTGAGCAGATATTAAGAGTCGGACGCTTAACCCACTGAGCTACCTAGGTGCCCCCAAACCTCCCTGTCTTTGAATGTCTCACTGCTAGCCATACCCTGTTATCTGAGATTTCCACAGGGCATATTAATTGGAGTTAATTAAGGTTTTGAGACCTCTATAAATACTTACATGTTACAGGAAAGATATTAAAATGTTAAATAGCTTTGCTCCATAAACTGGATATTAAAAGTTGAGCTATCGAGGGGAGCCTGAGTGGCTCTGTTGGGTAAGCGTCTGGTTCTTGATTTTGGCTCAGGTCATGATCTCACAGTTCGTGGGCTTGAGCCCCACATCAGGCTCTGTACTGACAGCACAGAGCCTGCTTGAGATTCTCTCTTTCTCCCTCTCTCCCTGGCCCTCCCCTGCTCATGTGCTCTGTTTCTCTCTCTCTTAAAATAAATAAATAAATTTAAATTTTTTTAAAGAAGTCAAGCTATCGATTTCTTTACAGCAGATAGGTATGCATGGGAATGGCTAAGCAAACTTTTATTTTGGTGGCAGGAAGCAGAAATGTGCTCACACCTAGCATTCTTAGCATCCTGGGCATGTGAAAGTAAGAAGCAGTAGTGAGAACATTTGGTACTTGCAATAGGTCTAAGGGGCAACGGCATATAAAATTCATGATTTAGCTATAAATTGGCCCTACATGTTCTTATATGGACTATATGTTCAGTTGGTTTGAGTCCTGTGTTTCTTTAGACCCCAAGCAGGGTTATATGATTTGACAAGAAAGTATTTTATTAATAATTTCAGAATGCATGCCCATTGATAACTATTCTTTAATATATTTTTAAATTTCTTTTAACATAAGAAATGACTTTTAAAAAGCCATAAGATCCAGCTTTAGGAATAAAGATTTTTAAAAAATACATATGTAAGCTATTATCTTCCCTTACTGTGCAGGATGAATAAATCTTCCCAATGTCAGTTTACATGTTTAATGTTTTTGAATGCATACGATTCAGTCTTGAGTTACCTGTTAGGGCATTATTTCTGGGTAAAAGACTTAAAATTGAATGTTACAGGTCACAGATCTGTATTTATATAGCAATTTCATGCTTCAGAAAAATAGCTTCTTATAATACTTGATTACCAAATTATGCAGTGTATAAAAATACATAAATGTGAGTGCTAGTGTTGTTTCAATGCCCGGAGAAAAGAAATTGGACAGCCTAGAAATGAGACACAAAAAGGAAAATCAGTATCAATTGTTTAAGAAGAATCATTTGCCTATTTTAAACCGTATTGATAGCTAAGCCAAAAAGTGAAATTTCTAAATTGTGAGTTATATAATAGTCATGGGGAGAGTTGATTTCTCTAATCCAAGTCCTTTTAAATAAGTGATTTGTAAAACAACTGCTACAGGGAGGAGGCTTGACTGGCATCCATGTGGATGGGATGCTGAGAACATCTTTTGTGGACATAAGTTACAGGGTTTAAATACAGCCACCGAAGAATAAAGGGGCCACAGAAAGCAATGAAACTGACCTAGACCAGGAGAAACAACAGAAAACAAAAAATAAAATTGTTTCCTGATTTCAGTTTGCTTTGAAAAATGGTTGTCTATGGCTAGTTGCACCGAATGTATAATAAAATAACTTGTTTTTCCTGATGAAGAGTGTTTTATGCTTCTGGGAACTGTGTTGGACAATTCACAAGCCTGTTAAAATAGAGCCTGTTGCACCCTCGATCTTAAATTATTTTGGTCATATTTTGCTGACATGATCCTTGAAGCTTTTGCTGCCAGAATCTATTAGAAGAATAAAAGAAGCTTAGTGAATATCCAAAGAGAAAAACAAACAAATAGACACATATGCATATCAAAATCAATATCATAAAATGGCAAGCACCCCCATTTGCCCTGAAGTTTCTCTAGGTTTAATCACATGCTATACCAGAGAGCTATAAAGTGGTTTACTCTGCTCTCATTTGGGGAGATTGGGTGAGAGAGCTATGGATCAGACACTCATGGAACAAAGGGAAAATGGTTCAGAAGTGAGGAAAGAAAAAAGAATTGAAAGAATTTGAAGAGAGTGTTTTGGGTGTATGTGTTTGAAAACAGAGCCAAAGGCAAGCTTTTTATTTGCTCTATAAAAAACAGTTCTGGCCTCATGGAAGTGATTGGTGTTAATCCTGGATCCTATTCTAAAGAGTTTAGTGCTCTCTTTTTTCTCTGTTTCCTCCTTTCTGAAAGTGTGATCCATTTTGCCCTGTGAACTGGTTTGAACAGGTTTACCCCCAACTTGGGGTGCACTCGGAACCTCGGCTTGTGACCTTATTTGGAAATAGAGTCTTTGCCAATGTGATCAAGCTAAAATAAGGTTATGCTTGGTTGGAGTGGGTTTTTTTTTCCTCCTCATTCCTTATAAGATTCTTATATTTACAAAAATTACAAGAGCACAGGGTTTCCTGCAACTGTTTTAAGTTACATTTTTATATTTTAACTTTGTTTTTTTCAACCACTTTATTGAGATATAATTGCATACAAAAAGCTGTACATATTTAATGTTCATAAACTTGAGGGGTTTAAAGATAAATATACACTTTGAAACTATTATCACAACGTAAGCCATAAACATACCCATCACCTGCAGTTTCCATGTGCCTTCCTTCTTGTCCTTCTGAGTTTTTTGTAACAAGAACACTTAGCATAAGATCTAATATCTTAATAATACCATATTGTATACTTAAAAATTTGCTAACTACAGTCACAATGCTGTATTTCTAGGATTAATTTATCTTGTATGACTAAAATTTTATGCCCTTTGACTAATACTCTCTCTTTTCTCTTTCCTGGCCCCGGGCTACCACTACTCTATTCTCTGTCTCCATGGTTTTGACTTTTCTGGATTCCTCATATAGGTCATATCATGAACTGAATGTTCTGTACCTGGCCCATTTCACTTAGCCTCCAGCTTTATCTGTGTTGTCCCAAATTACAAAATTTTCTTTTGTTTTTCTTTTTAAGGGTGACAATATTCCATTGTATGTATATACCATATTTTCTTCATCTATTCATCCGTCACAGACATTTAGGTTGCTTCTGTGTCTTGACTATTGTAAATCATGCTGCTGTGAATATGGGAATACAGATAGCTCTCTGATTCTCATTTCAGTTCCTTTATATATATACCCAAAAGTGGTAAAGCTGGATTATTTAATAGTTCAGTTTTTAATGTTTTGAGGAATCTCCATATGGTTTTCCATAGTGGCTGCACTAATTTATATTTCTACAACGGTGTATTGGGGTCCCCTTTTCTCCATATCCTTGCCAATACTCATTATTTTTTCTTTTTTGTAATAGCCATCCTAATAGGTATGAGGTAATATGTCATTATGGTTTTGATTTGCATTTCCCTGATGATTAATGATGTTGAACACATTTTTATTACCTGTTGACCATTTGTATGTCTTCTTAGGAAAAATGTCTATTCCATTTCTTTGCTCATTTTTTAATTGGATTTTTTGCTCTTGAATTATTCAAGTTACTTGTATATTTTGGATATTAACCACTTATCATTTATATGGTTTAAAAATGTTGTCTCTGATTCCTTAGGTTGCCTTTTGATTTTGGTGATTGTTTCCTTTGCTGTGCAGAAGCTTTTTAGTTTGACATAATGCCTCTTGTCTCTATTTGCTTTCGTTGCCTGTGCTTTCGGTATTACATCCAAAAAACGATTGCCAAGGCAGACATCAAGAGCTTTTGCCCTATGCTCCTTGGTAAGAATTTTACAGCTCCAAGTCTCAGTTCAAGGCAGACATTCCTTGCAAGCCAAGGAATCCAAGGATTGCCAGCAACCACTGGAAACTAGAGGCATAGAACCTACTCTCCCTCAGAACCTCTGGAATGAACTAACCTTGCCAACACTTTGATTTGAGACTTCTAGTCTCCAGAACAATGAAACAATAAATATCTGTTGTTTTAAGCCACCTAGTTCATGCCACTTTTTAAATGGCAAACCTGGGAAATTAATACACCTACTTTACACAAAGAGTAGAAAATTAAAGTGAGGCTTAAAAGTCCAACCTAAGAATGTTAGATAATGTATATAGAGGATTATCTAATGAGATTCAATAAGAAACAAGGGTAAGAAGGGAAACACTTTTAATTTGTGAAATCATTACGTTAAGATTCCCTAATGTTTTGCAAATATAATTTCAGAAGGAGGCTCTGATGTACCTTCCACTCACCACAAGCCTTTATGGGAATCCTAAAACCTGGAAGAGATTATATGGTAGCAGTAACCAGTTTTAAGACCCAGTAGGTGAGCCTGTGAAATGCATCAAAATAAATCCAATGCTTATATGTCTCTTTTACCTAAGGATTAATGTCTTATACTAAAAATATTTTAATTATCTGATACAAATTTAATAAGAATGGAAAAGAAAAAAAGATCTAAGGAGAGCTTTGACCTAAACAATGGAGTATTTACAATAAAGGTATTGAGAAAATTTCCTCTGTACTCCTTAACATTGCGATGGAAAAATAAAAAATCTTACCATAGTATAATTTTTTTAGCTTCATTTCCATTCAGAAGAGAAAATACGAACACATTGCTTGTTAATATATGTGATATAATACAAAGCAACAGATTCATCAAATTAATGTCCTGACACTTTTCTGGCATACTTTTGGATGCATGGAAAACATCAGCATTTTTTGTTTTCGACTTTGCAATTAAAAAGTTGATGTCTGGTCTTAACAATCATACTTACAGATCTTGTGTCAGAAACACTTTGCAGAGAACACTGCAAAGCTGCAAAAAGACTTGGAAATGCTTTAATCTCTGAGGGAAGGATACCAGGGAACAAACAAACTGAAGAGAATAGATGATTTCCAGGCAAAGACTAGATCTCTTCAACCATGTTAAATTTGGAAGCAGAAATGAAGTATTTAATTAGGCTGGTTTTCCGGGCATCAACTTCATAGGAATGATAAATATGCTTCTGTATCCTGCCATGTTTCACGATGAGCCAAGTCAAAGAGATTTACTCAGCCCCATTCATGGAGCCTTTGGGTGCTCAGTTTGTTTGGTCTGACAAAACTAACAGGTCTCTGTTGCCCAGCCTCTAAACCTAACCTCAGATTGCAATTTAAAGCTATTCTTTAAATGTCATTGCCTGATGCAGGATAAGCGACCTGGCCCTTCAAGATAAACCAGCTCTGTACCCACAGACCGGTTCAGACAGGTACAGACCCGCACACCAACTATTGTTTATGTTTACCTTAGGAATCCTATGGCTAGGTACAGTAAAACCTTGGTTTGTGAGCATAATTCATTCTGGAAACACGCGTGTAATCCAAAGCACTTGCATATCAAAGCAAATTTCCCCAGAAGAAATAATGGAAACTCAGTTGATTTGTTCCACAACCCAAAAATATTCATATAAAATGATTATAATACTGTAATAGAATACAAAATATAATGAAAATAAACAAATTAACCTGCACTTACCTTTGAAAACCTTTGTGGCTGGTGTGAGGGAGACAAGGCAGAGGAGGGTTATTGTGTAGGACAACTTTCACTATCACTAAAGGAATCACTGTTATCTATTGGCTCAACAGAATCTTCTTCTGCATCAGGGTCATTGTATATGCTCTCACAGATGTTGACTATAGTACGGTATTAATAAACTCTTGTCATATACTGTATTTAATAGAACTGACAATAAGGCAGCAGAGGAAAGGGTCTAGATCTGCAGGCAGCCTGACCTAGACTGAAGCAAAGCAGCATCCCTAACCTCACTCTTGTATGGAAATACAAAGGACTATCCATAGGTGCCTTGAAGTGACAAAAAATACACTAGTGCCAGTTGTGGGTACCTCCCTATGTTCTGAAAAATCACTGATTTCTGCCTAACACCGCAGCCTAAGACCAAGCATCCAAGCATAGGAAATGATGATCCACAATCCTGCAGCTAGAGAGAGAGAGAGAGAACCATTGGGTCAGTTGTGATAATGTGACATTCAGTGTTATGCACTACTCGTATTGCAAGACATCGCTCATTTATCAAGTTAAAATTTATTAGAGAAGTTTGCTCATCTTGTGGAACACTTGCAGAAAAAGTTACTTGCAGTCCAAGGTTTTACTGTAATTCTCTTTTCTTCTCATTCTGTTGTTACTAGGTTGCAAAATAAGGAAAGAAAATTAACAAGAACCTTCATAAGATCCTGGGGCGCCTTGTCAGCTAAGTTGGTTAAGCGTTGGACTCTTGACTTCCGCTCAGGTCATGATCATGGTTGGTGAGTTTGAGCTCCGCACCGGGCTCTGCGCTGTAAGTGAGGGGCCTGCTTGGGATTCTGTCTCCCTCTCCCTCTCTGCTCCTCCCTTGCTTGTTCTCCATCTCTCTCTTAAAATAAATAAAAATAATAAAACTAAAAAAAGTCCATAAGCATCAGAAATTGTAATTTTCAGATGCAGAATATGAAATATGTATGCTTCCTATATTTAAAAAATTTTTTAATGTTTATTTTTGAGAGAGAGACAGACAGAGCATGAGTGGGGGAGGGGCAGAGAGCGAGGGAAACACAGAATCGGAAGCAGACTCCAGGCTCTGAGCTGTCAGCACAGAGCCTGATGTGGGGCTCAAACTCACGAACTGTAAGATTATGACCTTTGAGATCATGACTGAACAGAAGTCGGACACTTAACCAACTGAGCCACTCAACTGTCCCTATGTTTACTAAAAGAAATAAAAGACAAGCTTAAAATCATGTGCATGGGACGAAAAAAAAAAAGAATTATCAAACATATTTGATAAAGAATAAAGCAGAACTATTAGAAATAAAAACAATAATATTAAAAATAAAAATCCAGTGGAACAAGGGAACATTATAGAACAGAAACAAAAAAAAGTAAACTAAAAAACTATCAACTAAAAATACCAGGCAAGATTTAGCAAAGAGAGATAAAAGTCTGGAAAATATAAAAAATAAGGTAGGGGATATGGAGGATACAGTGTGGAAAGCTATAAAATGTCTAAATGGTGTTCCAGGGGGGAAAAGGTAAAGAATGGATTGAGGCAGTATTTGAAAAGATAATGGCAGAAAAGTCTTCAAGAACTGGAAGGCACCAATTAATTTCTAGAAGTCCCCCAAATCTTAGGCAGATAAATTTAAAAAAGTTGATAACTAGACAAAACAGCAAATATAAGATGATTTTAAAAGCAGGCATTGAGGAAAGACTGAGATACATCTTTTTCTTAGCAACAAGGGAAGGCAAAAGACCATGAAATGATGTGCTAAGAGAAAGTACCTATTGATATAAAATTGCATAACCAGCAAACAATGTCTTTAAAATATGATAGTGCAATAAACACATTTGCCAACTAGACAGGAACTAGAGATAGTTTCTCACCACCAGACTTCCAGTTAAAGAAACCCCAAAGGATATACTGGCGGCAGAAGGGAAGTGATATAAGATGGAAAGCCAGAGATTCAAGAATAAAGAGTGCAGAAAATAGCAAACATATGTGCAAATATATATAAACATCTATCACATAGAACAGAAGTAATAATGTCCCCTCCAAGTGAATTATAGACCTTTTGTAAAATCCAAAGCTATTAAAGTTTTCAGAAGTTGATATCCAAGAACATCTTCATGACTCCAAGACAGAAAAATTTCTTTTTAAGGCACAAACCCCACTAACCATTAAAAAAGAAAAAAGAGTACTAAGATGATTACATTAAAATTATGATTTTTCAAAACTTCTGTTAAACGAAAGGAACTACAAAGGGAAACAACAACCAAAAGCGGGAAAAAAAAGCCAGAAACTGGGAAAAGATATATAACCAAGGAATACAAATATTCAGAATATATAAGGAATTCCAATAACTCAATAGGGAATGGCAAAACCTGAGAGAACAAACTCAACAGAAGACTTTGGTACTTCACACACGAATAAATCCAAATGGTCATTAAACTTGTGAAATGATGTTCAAGCAGGTATGCACAGAAATGTTTATAGCCATTTTTTATTAACCAAAAAAAGGGAAATAATCTGAATGACGATTATCAGTAGATGAGACATACCTTGTGATATATTTATACAACAAATATTATGTATCTATGAGTAAGAAAGTTCTAGCAATGGGCGTCATCATGAATCTTACACATGTAATTTTGAGTAAAAGAGGTACTCATAGTTCTATTTATACAGATTCAAAATGTTGTAAAACTAAAAAAGTGCACTGTTGGGAAATCTAAGTTGAGAAAACTATAAACAAAACCCTGATAATTAATATACAATTCAAGGTGTCAATTACTTCTGGCACAGAGGCAGAGAGATTAGTTTGAGGAGGGTACACAGATTTGTAAGTTAGTGGCAATTTTCAATTTCTTATCCTGAAAATGCTCGTTAAATGGGTGCCCGGTTGTCCGGTGCTGAACACAGTACCTGTCCCAGAGCAGGAGCCCAGAGAATGCTGTGGAATGAATGATGGATCAGTCTCTCTTCCTTTGTAGCCAATCCTTTATCTTTCTTTTTAAACGGTTTGTAAAAAGTCTTCCTTTATATGTCTTTCCCAGTCAGCTTGGCCTGCTATAACGGGATACCAGGGATCCAGTAGCTTGAACAACAATTTATTTCTCACTGTTCTGGAGGCTGGCAAGTCCAAGATCAGGGTGCCTGCAGATTTGGTTCCTAGTTCTCTTCCTGGTTTGCAGACTGTTGCCCTCTTACTGTTGTTCTCATATGGTGGAGAGAGAGAGAGAGCAAGCTCTACAATGCCTACTTACAAGGGCACTCATTCCAGCCTGGGAGCTCCACCCACAAGAACTCATCTAACCCTAATTCACCCCCAGGGGCCCCACTTCCTAATATCCTCCCATTGGGGGGTAGGGTTTTAACCTCTGAATTTTGTGGAAGCACAAACATTCAGTAAAGTTAAAAATTTTGAATTAAGATTCCTCTTGAAAAAAGACACTTGAAGCTGGTTTTAAGGACCATTTTTCTTTTTTGTTTTTATAAAATTTTTTTAACATTTATTTATTTTTGAGAGACAGCGAGACAGAGCATGAATGGAGGAAGGGCAGAGAGAGAAGGAGACACAGAATCCGAAGCAGGCTCCAGGCTCTGAGCAAATGTTCAGCAAAGAGCCTGATGCAGGGCTCGAACCCATGAACTATGAGATCATGACTTGAGCCAAAGTCAGACGCTTAACCAACTGAGCCACCCAGGTGCCCCTTAAGGACCATTTTTCAAATGCTGACTTCAGATAAGGACTACACTTTATTTGCTTCTTTATTGCAGTGCCTAACATAAGGTCTGGTATCTGGTAAGTCTCAAAAATGACTAACTAGCCAAAATAAACAAAATAATTATTTTGGTCAAGATATTGCCCTCTTAATGTAATGAAGAGAAGATTCAACAGCTGCTTTTTTGAAAACCAGGTCCCTAATAACAAACCTTTGTTATCTTGACTATAGTGTGTGGGTGTTTGCTAAGTAAGAATCTCTAGGATTAGCAGTTCATCTGGGGTAACATGCTAGTTCCAACCCCCAAACAGCCCATCTCTAGAGAGGTTGTAGTGGTGATATTCAACAATTATTTCCACCTTAGCATGCATTAATATATCTAGATAATTAATCAGCTGAAGATAGGGACTAGAGAGAAAGGAAAGGGATGGTGAGGTTTCAAATATGATTGAATTATGCCATCACTTTTAATTTTGCCTGTCTGGCTGACTGTTCCAGGGATATGGGTGTCTTTGATGGATGATTAGAAGCTCAGGGCCACCATAGAGTGGACCCAGGTAAGCACAGAAGCTCACACTTCATGTGGACACACACCTCTTGACCATCACAGTTATTTTCTAAGGGCTCTGAACCTGATGTATTTATCATGTTCTCACACTTTCCTTTCCCACTTCTTGGATTTCAGTAGTTGGTTTGTCCTTTGAGGGGGCCTGATGAGGTTTACCGTCTTACTCCCTCATCAAAGTAACCATCTAAAGATACCTCTGTTGTTGTCATCAGATAAAAAGGAAGTGAACTTGTGCCATTAACAAGGCTGGCACTGAGTTAACCCAATGTGGCCTTGGAACTTGAAGTTACAACATTTTTACTTTGAACATGTTGTGGCCATGAGAAAATGTTAGGCTTCTAGAAATGCCGTAAAGAGGCTTAGTCACTGCTCAAAACTACTGGTGCATTCAACAGTCTCAGAATATCAATTAGGATTTTTTTTTTACCATGTATAATATTAATGAGCTCATCTATAAGTTGTTGCTTAATAAGATATAACTTTTATTACAGTGTTCATTCATTAATCCTGGGAATCATGATGAAAGTGTAACACTTTAAAAATTCTTTTTTAATGTTTATTTATTTTAGAGAGAGAGAGAGAGAGAGGGAAAGCAAGTGAACGGATTAGTGGGGGAGGGGCAGAGAGAGAGGCAGACACAGAATCCAGAGCAGGCTCCAGGCTCTGAGCTGTCAGCACACAGCCGGATGCATGGCTGGAACTCACGAACTGAGATCATGACCTGAGCCGAAGTCAGTGGCCTAACCAAGTGAGCCACTCAGGTGCCCCTGAAAGTGTAACACTTTTTATGTAACATAAAATTTATATAATACAGCATATTATAGGTATCATATAAGTGTAACACATATATGTATATATATACATATATGTGTGAGTGTCTGAGTGTGACTCCCTTTAAGATAAACATAGATGCACAGATGCAGATGCAGATGTAAATGTAGATGTGGGTATATCTCCCTGAGCAGGGATGGGAGGGACAGATACTCTTTGCCAGATGTGTCTAGGGTTTCGTTAGGCATGATTTTTTGGTGGAAAGGAGAGATATTCAATGACTGTGAAATCTCAAACAAGATTTTGTCAACTTCCCTAGTGTTCCAGAACTATTAGCTCTGTTGTAAATGCTTTGCGGCATTTTAGGAGGACCAGGATCCACATTTTACTGGTAGGCTGCTGTGGGTTTCTAAGGCGACATTAAGGAAGGCAAAGTCTGGCTTGAATTAGAATCTTAGGAGAAAGTATTAGTTGCATCTTGTTTGTGGGGAATTACAGAAATGAAAGTGTGACCATTTATATCTTAGTAAAAACAACAACAACAATAACAACAACAACAACAAAACTTCAAATTAGGCCTTGGAACCTATTTCTAAGAGTGGCAAAACTCTTAGAAAGGTACACCATTGTTGTACTTGTGCTGTATAGTGCTGAGAGGTGTACTTGCAGTCAACTGTCCTGGCCTAATAAGGTGGAGGATGATAAATGTGAACTTTGATTATGCTGAGTGAACTGTACTGAGCCTTGTAATCCATTCAGGTATTGATTATGCAACTCCAAGATCGATGAGGTGCACCATCTCAGATGGGCTGATCATGGTTCCAATCCAGACCAGCCTGTGTGCAATTTTGATCTGGACTTAATGGAAAATGGTTGAGCATCAAAAAACCTGAAATGGACCTTAATCACACAGATAATAACCTTTACAGGTGTGCATGCCAGGGTAGTCTTGGGGATCTGTATACCTCCTGGTCCTAGAAGCTAACATGACCACATGTCTCTTTGATGTGTCCTGATTACATTAACCTTCCTCCATACTTTTACAAATGTAAATTTTATTTAATTTGCCCTGTTTAATATATGTGGAGTCTGTGTATGGTCATCCTATCAATCCAAGTCCAATATTGTTATTATTTATATGGTGGTCATGTAATAATGTTATACGTAAAGCTTATATTCTAAAAACCCCACATTTTTCACTCTCTATAATCCTTTCTAATTTTGGCTCTTTCCTAAATAAAAAACTCATTTTATATGATAGATATTATGAGACATGATTTCAAGAAAAATGGAAAAAAATCAGCTTATCACTGTGGTCTCTGTTTTTTTGTGATGTTTGATGATCATCCCCTTCTTGTTTTCTCTTTGAGAACTCTCAACATCTAGTTAAACTTAGCTATAATATCTGGCCTTATAATTCTTACTCTATGTTCTTCATCAATAGATGAGGGGGACAGAATGAGATATACCTTACCTATCTAATGGGGGAAAAGTGACAACTTTAAGAAAGTGGAGGTTTAAAATGGACTATATATTTAAAAGATAAGGGAATACAGGAAAGATGGTTAAATTAATGCTTAACCTTAACATGGTATCAATCTCAAAGCTCTGGCAAATAAGGGAAAGATGAGATTATTACCCCCAAATTGACCTTTTATAGAAATTACACATTAGCTATATAAAACAGAGGCAGAACACCAAAGGGGGAAACAAGGAAAAAAGAAAAGGAAAATCACCACCAATCTTACTTAAACTAGATGAATTTCCCTTAGATTTCCTTATATTCTCTTAAAATCTCCCAAATAACCAGTTTTCTTCTTCCTTTTAGCCTCTAGGGGTATCCACCAAGTCTGTGCCATTCTCTAGGACCACAGAATTTTCCATTAGCCTTCTCTTCCCCAGTACTCCTTAGATTAGGTCTAGAAGGGGTTTTCTCACCCTTTCTGATAACTCTGGAATTAAAGGGATCATAGTCATAAGGATCATAGTTTTTAAATATCCACATGATAGAACTACAAGATTTAGTCAGTTTTTCAAAATAAATTTAGAACTCTTGGAAATACTCTATTTTTCTTGACTCTCTAAAGCATTGATATCATTCTGCAAGGTTTGGTAGCAGGACTGAAAGGTTAGGAAAATGAGCTTATGGCCCCAACATAGCTTTTAGTTCCTGGGTATCTTGGAATTGTGGTGATGCCAATGCATTCTTGAAACAAGGCTGCAAATCTTTGGCACAACTAACATTTTTATTGTTGAGTGTTATAGATTCATAGAGATTGCTTAGTTATGATTGATCTATTTGCTTATCATATAAAACATCTTGAAAATACAGCATCTAATATGTGAGAACCCTTAGGGTTTCTGGAGGTAAAATCCACTAAAACTGAGGCCCCCATGAGTTTCTTGTTCTCAAGCCAGTCTGCACTCTGCCTCCGAAAATTCTTGAAAGCTGTCATGTAACTATTTCTGTCAGTTTATGGCTCCAGGTAAGCTGATATCAGCTGTGAGTCTCTCTATTCATCTATCTCTCCAGATTGCAGGATGGTGGTTTGCCCTAGTAGTTTGCCTCAACTCTCTGAGGAGTCTGAGAGAAATCATTGATTTTCAGTTTGTTCAGCTATTTTCTTATTATAAAGATGGGAGTGATAACTTCCAAGCTTTCCACTTGTCAAAGCTGAAATTGGAATAGCTTCCTGTATGGCTTGTAGAAAGGAAAACAGCATTACTGTATCTTGCATGTAAGTTGTTGCTAGATAATTATTAATTTCTGAACTCCATCATATTGCATGTAAATGAACTGAAGTTCTTGTGACTTTTCAATCATTTGCTTTTATTAAACCCAGTTTTCCCCATCTTGTACTTCTACAGTTAGATTTTTAAACCCTGGAGCAGGATTTTACATAGATGTCTTT
>CM053566.1:67184338-67249968 GCA_028646485.1 Cryptoprocta ferox | reverse complement strand
AAAACTATCAATAAAACTCCCATATGACCCAGCAATAGCACTGCTGGGGATTTACCCAAGGGATACAGAAGTGCTGATGCATAGGGGCACTTGTACCCCAATGTTCGTAGCGGCACTTTCAACAATAGCCAAATCATGGAAAGAGCCTAAATGTCCATCAACGGATGAATGGATTAGGAAGATGTGGTTCATCTATACAATGGAATATTACATGGCAATGAGAAAGAATGAAATCTGGCCATTTGTAGCAAAGTGGATGGACCTCGAGGGTGTCATGCTCAGCGAAATAAGTCAGGCGGAGAAGGACAGATACCATATGTTCGCACTCATAGGTCTAACAGGAGAAACCCAATAGTGGACCATGGGGAGGGGAAGGAGGAAAAAGAGTTAGGGAGAGGGAGGGAGAGAAAACACGAGAGACTCTTGAATCCTGAAAACAAACTGAGGGGGGAAGGGGAAGGGGAAAAGGTAAAGCGGGGTGATGGTCTTGGTGGAGGTCACTTGTGGGGAAGAGCACTGGGTGTTATATGGAAACTAACCTGACAATAAACTATAAAGTTAAAAAAAAAAAAAAAAAGAAATGACTTAGAACCACTAGTTACGTTTGGATAGGATCAATGTCTTCCATGTTGCCTGGACACATTTAGGACAACTGAAATTCAATATACAATTCCAAGAAATATTTTAATTCATAATCTCCCACTGTCTTTACTTTGCTGTAGAAGTCCTATTAATTGTAGAGTCCCCTCAAGAACTGAAGAAACAGAAAACACAGTATCCTGGGATATATTTTTACCTTACTTCAGTCAGTTAATACGTCTACAGATGTGGGGAATTCTAAAAATTAAAACAAATGTAATACTTTAAAGTTAAAAACCCAGCACTTAAAATTAAAAATTAAAATTAGGGTAGACACATTTTCTGAAGAGTTATTTGATTCTTCATAGGACATTTCAAGGATTGGCAGTGTAGTGAGCTAATTAGACATGATGTGAAGAATAACAAAATGCCCACCCTTCCTACCAGTGATAAAAGTGTTACGAGGTTTCAAAGGTTCAAGTTAAAGCACTATTATAAGGCAAATATATGTTACATTTCACCTATAGTTAATATTTTAGTCGACATTAATTAAGAAAACAGTTGTATCTATCAGATAGAGTAGGAGGTCACAAGGCAGGCAGGCTGTGAAAGAAGTGGTCCACAGTGTACGGAAATAAGCTTGAAACATTTTGCTCATATACATCATCTTGAGAATGTAACTTCCAGAATATTCTAAGTATTAATGCTTTGAAGTAATTGTATCACTTCTCTAAATGTATTCAGTAGAATGGAAATAGCATAGTAATTTGATACTCACCATCAACCATTTTAAATAAATGCATTAACATTTTTATATTTTATTTGTATATTTCAAAATCATATTTTCAGGGGTGCCAGGGTGGCTCAGTCAGTTAAGCATCTGACTCTTGATTCATATCTCACTGTATGTGAGATCGAGCCTTGTGTCAGGCTCTGTGCTGACAGTGTGGCGCCTGCTTGGGATTCTCTCTCTTTCTCTACCTCTGGCTCTCTCTCTCTCTCTCTCCCTCTCTCTCTCTCTCTTTCTCTCTCTCAAAATAAATAAATACACATTTTTTAAAAATCATATTTTCATTTTACTTCTTCCACAAAATTCTGTTCTAATATAATATTAATACTTGAAAGTGTTTTTGGGGCACCTATAATATCATATTTCTTCGCAATAACAACTATATATATATTTTTTCCTGTGACCCTAAGGCTCTGTGATGTTATAAGAAATTCATCTGGATTGAGTTTTATTATAATTGTTATTAGTATACAATTATTCTAAACAAATAAATGCTACATTCTTTTTAAGCCAAAAATAGAATCAGAAATGCCTTTCTTAATGATGTGAATGGAAGTAGAGATTAGATTAAGGGGGGTTTTAAATCATCCCCTTATTTTGTGCTTTGTTTTTTAAGTATCTTTGGGCAATGAACCATAGTAAGTTTCTGGATGGGTGAGATGAAAGGGGAAAAGTAAGATGAAATGTGGAGAAGAATTGATTCACATCTCAATTGCAGATACTTTGGGCAAATTGTATGGAAACTGAAATTCTGGAAATTGATGGACTTAATATTATTCATGCCAGGGTACCTCTAAGAGAGTTTTCAGGAACTCTCAGAGAAAGGAATACCTCAGTTTGAACTGTTTGACATACCATACAATCTTGGAAAGCATTCTAGAGATTTTTTGTTGGGAATGGTTGATAGCAATGGAAGACTATGTTAAATACAAAAGACTTAGAAAGGAGAGTGGTGCTGAACAGGAGGAAGTCCACCAACAAAGAACTGAACCATCATCATGACTTTATCACATTTGACCCTAATTGCCATGACTTCCCTGCATGTTTATCCATTGTATTCTTAAACAGGAAACAAATGAGTTCCTTGTAGTCCCTGAGAAGAGATTAAATGGAATAAGCCCAAATGTGAAAGGGGAAACATAAAATAAGTGGAAATTCTCCTCTTAGAGAAGTACTCTGGGAAACCTTGTTTAGAGAATCATTTATTAGATTTCATGTTTGCTATGCTAGCCATATTTTTTCTCCAGCTAAAGAAATACCAGAGGGCTTCAAGTGAATCATCATTTATCTTATGTCTTGTCACAACTAGACTTAATTATCTTTCTGTCAATTATTTTAAAACCACTTTGCCCTCCAGCCTTGTATATAAGTTGTGTTGGCATGGTTACCCAACACATTATTCCAAGTGTATTGATTCTTTAACTCTTCAAAGCAATAAATTCCTTTTCTAATAACAGTCCAATCAAGGTTCAAAATTATAGACCATGATATCAGTTTCTGAGTATAGAAATTCATTAGCCTGATGAGCGTTTTGAAACTAATGGCTAATTTCTCTAAATGGCTATTAAAGATTCAACAGAAAATATTAAAACGGGAACATACAGAAAGCATCAAGCCTTATAGACAGCTGAATTAATAATGGACCAAAGGATGTCTTTTATAAACACATCCACTGTTAAGATCTGCATCCCCTAAAAACCTTGGGCTCAATTCTAAAGCAGATATTCCTTCAAGCAAGAAGTGCTGCATTTGTACCTGCCTCATTCTCTCCTTTCCCTAAATTTGCCCCACCCCCCACACCACCCCACCCCCGTCCACTGTCAGGACTTTCTCTTTTTAGAAAAGAACAGGTCTTAAATGCATATTTCTTGAAAAAGGTATGGAAGGTTGGGAGATATAATTACTGCCAGGATCAGATATAAAATTAAGTAAAATATAAAGAGAAGAGATGGTCCTATTCAAACAACATGCAGGTAAAGAACTGGGATCCAAACAAAGGTTCTAACCCAAAAGCTGTGTCATTGCAGTCCAGCCTCATAGTTTCTCCACATCTCAGTTATTTTATGTAGAGCAGTGGTTCTCATTTGGGAGTGGTTTTGCCCCGCAGGGGACACTGGCAATGTTTGGAGACATTCTTGGTTGTCACAATTTTGAAGAGAAGTTACTAATGGTATCTAGTGGGTAGAGACTTAAGGATGCTGCTAAACATTCTACAATGAACAGGACAGTCCCTAAAACAAAGAATTATCTAGACCAACATTTCTATTGTACCAAGACTGAGAAACCCTGATGTGGAGGTTGGAGGGGTTCAACCAGCCTTACTTGTATTGAGGATTTATTAGAAGATAAAAGGGAAAAGAATGTGAATATTTTAAGAATCCATAAAAAATTGATGGTGTTATTATTATCATATTATTTATTCCCATTTCTCCTTAGAATTCCTTCCCTTTGACAAAGAGCCCACAGCCTTCATATTTCACCCTTTGCAGGATGTCTCAGCCTCTTCCACCCTGCTCCTTGCTCAGGTCCTTCTCTTTAGAGCCTGACCCTCTTTTCCTAATTTCTGTGCTTCATCAAAATATACTTATTAAATGTTCTATTTTCTCTGGATAATTTTAGATGATTAAGTTGTCTGAGAAACCGCTTTGAATTGATGGCTCAAAATATAATTGTTATCAATAGTTTGATATGAATCCAAATGTAATACAATTTTTTACACATGAAGAGTCTATTATTTTTTTCCAGTGATTTTCTAAATGTGGGTGGTAGAATCCTAGGTTCTGGGGAAACATCACAATGGAAACAGTGAAGGGGCAAGAGAAAAAGTGAAACAGGCTTCTTTCTAAGTTCTCTGCCCTCTTTCACATTAAAATGACTTAACTTTTGCTTATTTGACATATCATGGCCTTTTGCAAGCTTTAATTTGACAAAAGATTTCCACTAATAAGTAAATATCCCAGAAAGCCACTAATCTCATCTTTTCCTTTCTATAAAGAAGCAACCTGAGGCTCCAAGAGTCTTAAAGACAGATAATAAGAGGTGAGAAAGAAATCACAGAACGAGTTTTTCTGACTGCCGGTTCAATGACCTTTCCAATCTGCCATGTTGGCTCTTAGATAATGATTGCATTTGAACATGAGGCTTTAATGGCTAACACAAAAGAATGAGTCATGTGAGATTTGGGGGGTGCGAAGTGAGAGAGCCATTTTTAAGCAGGTTTTTAGCACCTTCAAATAATACACAACATCTACTGACTCTGACAATAGTCTGGATTAGGGAGCCAAGCTACCTTAATAAAGAATAAACTCCTTCCTCTTCCTTCTTTCTTCTCAATCATTCCTTTTTGTGACAAAGGAATGAATGGACAATAGTAAGGCCTCCCATGTTTGCATCATGTGTCCCCAAACCAACCCAGTCATAAAAATCACAAGGGGAAGCTTGTTGTAGAACTAGAATCAGAGCAGAGCCCAAATCTCCAGAGCCATGGCCTGGAAATCTGTATTTTTACTTGCCAATCACCAGTACCACACACCATCAATTAGTTAAAAATGGAAGTTTTTAAATTGGGAGAAGTAAATAGCTGATTTGACCAGTATTTTATTGATATTGTCATTGAAGCCACTAGCTGTTCTATCCCATAGCCATATTATGCATTGACTGAACTATATAAAGGACAGATCTCACCCTGCAGAAATGTCCATAAAGCTGCCAGTGTGTCCTTCTCCACAGCTGGCCCAGTCCCAGATGGAGCCTCAGGGCCATTCAGACCAGTGCACTTGCCACCCCTCCTTTTGGCATGCCTCCTATGGAATTTAAAACCTATAACCACAAATGTTGAGCATCCATATGGTACTTTATATCTACACAGTGTTTAATATTCATTTTTATTGGTCATTTCTGAAAACAACTCTCCAAGGTACATTCATGTCATCACCTTAGATGACAGATGAAGAAACAGAACCACATGGAAGGTCTGGGTCACAGAGCAGGGAGAAGACCAATTCTGTCTCCCAGCTTCTGCTACTTCCACCTAAATCTATTCTGCATTGGTTGGTTGAGTAGCCTCTATTTACCTGTCTGGATTCATTCTCCTCTGTCTGAGGATGCTGACCTACATCAATGGATTCCTTTACCTCTGTCTTACATTTGAATTTGGCTATTGCAGAGCAATAGAGAGAAATCCAAGGGATGGAGGAGATGACAGTTAAAGAATTTATTTTCCCAGTTCTCTTTCTAGGGGTCATGTAAGAATAGCTGCAACCCTGGACCAAAAGTCACCACTCCTTTCAAAGTCATGACTTTCTCCTTGGAATTATAGAAACAGCTTTTTCCCATTACCCCTTCAGCTTAAAAGTGGTAATGACTCCTCCTTCCCTATGACCCAGTCCCTGGATGCTGCATTACTTTTTTTACTTTCCTCAAATCTACCTGTACATTTGTAAATAGTTCCTTGTTAAACATTCCAGAGTTCACCACCTATTTCTTTCTGAGGCCCTACTGCCTCAATAAGTGTCCACCTAAGGCTGCCATATATTTGTAAATATAACTTGTTTTAAGCAAATCTGATATATAAAAATTTATACTTATCAAATCATAAACCTTTTAAGGCAAAATGAATGCATTCTTTTTAGAATTTCATGAAAGCTATGCTGCTTCCACTTGAGGCTCCTATGTACAAGCATGTGTGTGCATGCACACACACAGACTTATGCACTTTTGCTTAATAATGGCTTCACAGACATCCTGAAGCCCATCTGAAGAAGTTTATGGACAAAAACTTTAGAGATGGTCTTGCATTTGACATCCTCACTTTATGCATGAGGAATCACAGGCACCTGTCCCAAGTGAAATGGGTAGTAACTAGCAGAAATTGGACTAGAACTCAGACCTGCCCCTGAATTTCCAGTCTACAATTTTTCTGCTACAATGAACATAAATATTAAATTGAGACTCGTTATTTTAAAAAAAATCGCTGAGGGATTTATGTGAGTAGCATACTCTCAGGTATGTTTACATTTTAAAAACTTACTCTTGGTGGAACAAGCTAATTTATTCATGAAAGAAGGGACCCTCATACGTATTCACTTTTACAAGAAATAGATCAGGACTTGGAAATAAGAATATAAAAGTACGAAAAGTTGGCATTTTAATTCCTGGCTTATTTGGTGATCAGCAAAACCTCAACTGTGATTTTTGTCTTTTTGTTAAGTTCAGATTTGTCCAAGAGTAAAGTACATTCATTCGCCCAATGTCATGTGGGTAAAGCTGCCCTTTTCTGAGAGACAGAGGAAGAGCAGCACTGAATTTCTGTCTCTGAAATCCAATGGTAGCTTTATGATGATTTATAATAGAGCAGGCCTGGTTAGGAGAAGAACATCATCTCCTGTTTCACCTACTGTCACCTGGCCACCATCTGCAGCTCTGCATACCCCAGGGGCCTGGGCCATGGAGAACACTGGCACAGGGGAGCCGGAACATGGAATAACTTTCCCAAGATGGTGGTTACGAGCCTTCTCACCAAACAAGGGCAGTTGCTATTAAGAACTGGCTGATTATCTGAGGCCAATATAAATAGAGTAGGGTGGTGGAGAAGTTTCTTATCCATAATTTCAGAATCTAAAGATCTCAGAAGAACTTTTTAAAAAAGAGACTTTATTTTTTAGAGCAGTAGGAGGTTCATGGCAAAATTGAGTAGAAGGTAGAGATTATCCATATATTCCCTATCTCCACACACATATCATCTCCCCTATTATCAACATCTAGCACCAGAGTGGTACAATCAATGAACCTGCATTGACACATCATTATTGCCCGAAGTCTGTAGTGTTATGAGGGTTCACTCTTGGTGTTGTACATTCTATTAGTTTGGACAAATATATAAAGACAGATATCTACCATGAAATTATCATGCAGAATAGCTTCACTGCCCTAAAAATGCTCTGTGCTCCACCTGTTCATTGTATTATCTCTTTTAAAAAAGTGAATTCTGAAAAAACATCAGGCTCTAAGGTTTCAGATAAGGTATAGTAGACCTGTATTTTCTATGGAATACAGGGCTAGAAGTCTCTGGAATGGAAAGGGAAAAGAAAGACTGGCTGGTTAGCTAAATTTAAGAACAAAAGGTCAGCAATAGGAGCTGTAGAAAGCCCTTTTTCTCTCAGCTATCCATTTTTTAAAATTTTTATATGTTTTTATTTATTTCTGAGAGAAAGAGACACAGTGCAAGTGGGGGAGGGACAGAGAGAGAGGGAGACATCGACTCTAAAACAGGCTCCAGGCTCTGAGCTGTCATCACAGAACCCAACCCGGGGCTCAAACTCATGAACCGTGAAATCATGACCTGAGCCGAAGTTGAACGCTTAACCGACTGAGCCATTGAGGCACCCCTTAACTATTCAGTCTTAATATCTGAAATTCAACAAATTTAACTCATGCTTAATGTCTTTTAATTTTGCCTGCTATTAAATAGACTCTAGATGCTATAGAAAGGAAACTTTGAAAGTCCATACATAGGTCACTGACCTTAATGTAAGTTTCAAAAAGGAAAGGAGTTCAGAAGTAAAACCACAGCTGAAGGGGGAAGCCAGCTCATCCTACCAGCTGAGGACTGGTAGATCTGTCCCAGGCAATCAAAACAATGTGCACTTGACCTTGTTCTGATTAGAATTTTACATGTCAAAACATATATATATATATATATATATTATAATTCTAATTGTTATAATTATAACACAAATGTTAATAACTATAAATAAATTATACAATATGTAAAATAATCAATAATAATATTATATATAAGGGATAATATATATTCACAGGTGAACCCTTGAGTTGGAAACAGTATCCCCATCCCCCTTGAGCTGAGGATAGTGAGCCATAAGCTGAAGGAGGTCAGGTGACTCACTAAACTGACAAAAGGACAGTCACCTTTGGTTATTACATAAATTCAAACATAAACCTCCTGCATTCCTGGATAACATTTACTAAGGCCTTCTGAAAATGAAAATCTACTACTAATAAAAATAAAAAAGAAAAGGAAAGAAAGTAAGAATTAGCACTATGTTTCATCCCTTTTCCTGTCTGGAATATTTATTTGGTGGAAACAACTGGAAAAATCTGCTGTGAAGAAGGATGTCCAAACTGGAAATCTGGGGGTTTCTTCCTCTTTGTCTTTCCTAAGGCACTCATTCCCCACTGGGTGATTCCCAAAAGCAGAAACACAAAGACCAAGTGTTCTTTCATTCTCCCTCTTCCCATCACCCTCTACTCCATTACCTTCTCTTTCCTGCCCACCAGAGAGTTACATTCTCAACCAGCCTCACCCCTGCAGGCACCACCTCTGAATTTCCTGATTTCGAAACAAAATGCTGGAGCCTTTAGGCATCTTTCTGACTATGGAGATTCCTACTAACAGAGAGTGATATTATTTGATTCTCAGGGACAATCTGCATTTCCAAGAAGAGCTTGCTAATCAGACTACACTTCTTAATTAGAGGCACTATGGAAAAGATTTTTAAGCAAGGGGATTTTCAGACATTTAGTCATTTTGAGCCTCTCCCTACTCCAACTTTTCTCTGACAGGGTTTGTCACCAGTAAGAAATACAAAAATAGCTTAACAGACAAAGAGAACTCAGTCCCCTTCTCAACATAGTTTTACTAAAAATTTGTGTGAGTAGAGATCCATGAAAGAAGGTATTTCTTGGGGAAAGGTGGTTGGTATTGATCCTCTCCTTTAAATTAATGAATCCATGGGAGAATTTCATAAATGAGACTATATTTCTTACCTTCAAAATTTCCTTTCATGTTAATTATGCATCATGATTTGCTCTTTTTATTTTAAAAAACGCTTCAAAATTCAAATACTTTCTTTTCTTTTTTTTAATTTTATTTAAATTCTAGTTCAGTAACATACAATGCGATACTGATTTCAAGAGTAGAATTCAGTGATTCATCACTTACATACAACACACAGTGCTCATCACAATAAGTGCCTTCCTTAATACCCATCACCCAACCAGCCCATCTCCCACCCACCTCCCCCACCCATCAGCCCTCAGTTTGTTCTCTATCATTAAGAGTCTTTTTGTGGTTTGTTACTTTAACTGAAACAATCAGAGCAGTGTGATAGATTCATAAAGATTAGAGCTGCAAGAGAATCAATCTAAAGAAGGGATTTTCAACCTTGACCCTAATGACATTTGGTGATAGATAATTCTGTGTTGTGGGAAACTGTCTTTTGCATGGTAGGATGTTTAGCAGCATCCCTAGCCTTTACCTATGAGATGCCAGTGTTACTGTCAGCAAGCCTTCTTGATCAATTATAGACCCTCAAAATTATTTCTTATTGAATTTTCTTGAGGCTTTGACAATGATTGGAACATTCCAACTGCCAGTCTGATAGCAACGGAATTCCTAGAAGACCACACAACATACATCCCCTTCCCTGTCTGATCTTAAGCTGAACACCTATCAACCACCCCCCCACCATGATCATGCACCCTCTGCCTGCTCTCTTCCCCAACCCCTCCCTATACAACTCTTGGTGTTCATCTTGCAGGCAGAGAAGGCAGCGAAGGCTTGAGTCTACCTCCTCCCCTGGCTGCTGACACCCAAAATATATTTCTCCCTTTCTCTTTTCCAAACCCTCATCTCTTGAGTTACTGGCTTCTCTTGCAATGAGTTTATCCAAGTTTGTTTGGCAACAGTGTTGGCCAACCCAGCCAGGAGCTGTGCTCTGGATTTGTCCAGCTCCCTCAAGATTCCCCAGAATGGAATAGTTGGCCACAAAAGTGCCAGGGCTCACCTGTTGGTTTCCAGCTCAGGAAGATAATAGATCATCTGGTAACATTACCACCATTCCCACCTGTGACAACCAAAGTGTCTGCAGATATTGCCAACAGTCCCCTGAGAGTAAAATTGCTCCAAGTGGAGACCGACTGTTATAGACCAGCCTCCTCATCTGAAGATAAGATGTCTAAAATCCAGAAAGAGAAGGGGACATCACCATATATACACCTGTAGTTAGAAGCAGAGTCAGGAGTATATCATAGTTTATTCCAAATCTCATTCAACTATTCATTCAAGTCCTTATTTCATTCATTATGTCCTTGAGAATAATTTTATATTCTCCAATATATTCTCTCTGGCTTAAGCACATTTTATATTCATATCATGAGAATTGAGAACTTAAAAATGTTTTTGATTTCTAAATTTTAAATGAGGATAAACATCATCTTATATTTGCTACATAAGGGTGCTAGTTAGAGTTCAACAGAACCAGTAGAGTACACACACCTATACACACACGCATTCATGTGGTTATGGAACTCATGGGACTATGGAGTTTTTCCAGTCCCACACTCTGTTGTCTACAAAGTAGAGACCCAGGAAAGCCAGTGGTATATTAAGAAGACCTGAGAGCAGAGAGAGCCCATGGTACAGATTCCAGTCTGAATTCGAAGGCTCAAGAATTAGCAACACCAAGGGCAAGAGAAAAATCAATGGTCTAGCTCAACTAGTCAGGCAAAGAGCCAATCCTTCCTCCATATTTTTGTTCTATTCACACTCTCAGGAGTTTGGTGATGTCCATCCACACTGGGGAGGGCAATTTGCTTTTTTCATTTCACTGATTCAAATGCTAATTTCACCTGGAAAGACACACACACACAGAAATGAGTTACCCAATCATCTGGGCACCCTGTGTCCCAGTCAGGTTGACATAGAAATTGACAGTCACCAGAAGTAAATCCAATAAACAAAATGGGGAAGAGAATAGGGTGGATACATTCAGCCTTTTGTAACTCATCTCATTTCTAGATCCTCATGTCACCTAATATGTAGTTACTGTACTATAAGAGCTTGCTTTTCTCCTGAGCATTTCAAATTCCCACACCCAAATCAAAGCAACAATCCCAAAGACATTTCCCTGAATAACAAGTGATCATTTCCCTATGAATCTCCTCAAAGCCAAAATGCCTTATCTAAATATACCAAAGAAGTTGCTATCAAATCCAGAATACACCTTATAGAAGCTACTTTTCAGGTTGTTGTTGTTGTTGTTTTTAATCTTCAGGGACTCACCCAGCGTGTACACAGGTTGTTCCATTTTTACCGTCCAATGTTTTGCAGTGTTACCTGATGGGTAGTAGTGAAACAGACAATGCTACTTCTCTGATTCATGTGTCATAATCCTGAAGTGCTCTTGGCATTTCACAATGACCAAATTTCTTCATTTGATAATACCAAGTTACTGGTTCAAAAAAATGCCCATCCACTATGTGCTATTGCCTGTAACCAAAGGGACATTCTCCACCATCATGAAAAGAAAACTGGGTGAAAGACAATGAGGAGTGAGTAGTAGCTTTTTTTTGGCAGCACTGATTATGCACAACAGGATAAAGACTACCTGTAAACCAATCTAGGTGATCAGGCCCTAACGTTTTCTGAATTCCTTGGCATGTAAAGAGGGGCTAAAGAGATTAGTGACAATCATAAAACAGCACACTGATCTTCCAAGAGCTGCCAAACTAGTGGAAGAAATCAAGCCAATATCCTTGAAAAGGAAGTAACTCATTCATCAGGGACCCGACAAAAGCTAATGATCTTATCTCCATCGGTATGATGAGCATGAAAGTGAAGCAAGTCAGGTAGGATTAAATAAGAAAAATTCCTGCAAGAAAAAAATTCAGAACCAGCTCATTTAAGATATGAGAGAATAGCCTTATATTTTAATTCTTTTTGAAATAATTCCATTTGAAAGCTGCATATAAATGAAATTGAAGCCACACCAGAACAGTATATTGTCTACTTTTACATTTTTGAAGAAGAATCTTTCTCTTCTACTAAATTGAGCAATTCTTCTTTGTCATTGTAGTTTATATTTCCCACAGTATTCCTCTTTATCTCATAATATAGCATGAATCCTATAGCACTGAAAGGAAATAGATTTTCTGGAAGTATCCACTTATTTACTCTAAGTAGGTGGCAATCAAAAAAGTGCCCAAGGATAAGTTCCTGTGAATTGCTGGGTTCTGACGGGGTTCTTACTTGAAGTCATAAGTCAAAACCTCATATAAAGGGGGAAAAACGGACTAAATTGCTTTTTGTAAGTGTCTCAGATTTTCTTCTAAAAGATGAACAAATGAGTGGAGTTTCTACTCTCCTCTATCCCTTCCCCACCAACTAAATGAAACCAGCTATCAAATAGATGAGTGAAGTGTGGGCACCATCTGAAATGCGTTATACATAATTTTCTACCGAATGAAAAGAGCTGAGAAAACATGTTTCATTCATTGTGTAAAATTTATAGTGTCTTCCATTCTGTTGAAGTCCCATAATTTTTTTTTGAAAACTTGCAATATATCTGTAAGAGCAATCTTATGTTCCATCAGCTGAATCAAGATGTATCAATTTTTTTATACACACCGAAGACTCTTGAAGCATCAGACCCAAGACATATTAAGTGGCCAGATGAGACTGGGAAGAGATAGGAACAAGTTACAGATGGCCTAAGTTAATATTGTCAACAGAGCATCAAGCTTTTGAGAGCTGGAGTGACGGGCTCGGATGTGCTCCTTTAAGATGATTTCTTGGCTGTTGTTTTTAGGAATTCCATTTTCAAGTCTATTATGGCAACCACTCAAAAGTATTTCTTAAAGAGAGCATATATTGCTTCCTGTCAATCTAACATTCAGTGGGCCAGTGTTTGATGAGCAAGATATTAGGATATAATCCTGCAATTATGCTATCTGAATTGGTCAAAATTATGCTTTCCCTCCCCTCCCAGCTGGTCTCAATAAAGGTAAATATATTGAAAAGGGCACATTTGCAGAGTTATTGCCACTAGGATTAGGTCTGCTTTAGAGCCACATTTAAGAGCCTTGATTACCATTCAAGAAGAACCTTCCTCAATTGTTCCTGTTACTTAAAACACGACTTTTGAGGAGGAGAGAGGCCAAGAATAGAAATATAAATAATAATGGAAAACAAACACATAATAGCATTAAACCCTTATTAGAGGAATAATAAAGAATTGAAAAAGAACATTTTTATAATCTATTACTAAGGGAGAATGTAGGCATAAGTCCTATTAAAAACATTTTAAGCACTGCTTGCTTTTCCTTCACCTCTAATTTAAATATAATGTTCTCCTGATAATTAAAAAAAATTTTTTTAACATGTATTCATTTTTGAGAGAGAGAGATAGAGTGTAAGTAGGGGAGAGGCAGAGAGAGAGTGAGACACAGAATCTGAACCAGGCTCCAGGCTCTGAGCTGTCAGCACAGAGCCTGACATGGGACTCGAACCCATGAGAGGTGAGATCATGACCTGAGCTGAAGTCGGACTCCCAACCGACTGAGCCACCCAAGTGCTCCCTGATATTTTTATTTGAATAGATGACAGTAAACCTCATCTCTAAAGAATTACCTTTCCATTGTATTTTGTAACCAATCACAAATTTGGTTGTAACTGAGATTTTTTTTTTGATCCCACAGTAACTGGACTCAGGAAAACGCCATTCTGCTTCTTGCCCACTGTATTATGGGTTGTTGGAACATGTGACTGTGTGTCTGGACATGGAAAAAAGCTAACAGTCACATGATGTATTGATTTGACATCACAATTCTGAATCCTGGGATGTAGAATTCAATAAATTATTACCTTTTTTTATCTGCCAAAAAAGTATCTAAAGACAGAATAAATATATGAAAATGCAATTTATGAAATATCTTGAGTAAGATATTGTATGAATACAAAATAGAAAACAAGATATTTTGAACTGAGGATGAAAAATAAAATACATTTGATATATATACATAGCAATATTTCTCAAATCTGAGTGTATAGACACCTCTTAGAAAGGGAAAATATAGTAGACTTCTATTGTTAGTATAAATTATATATACACAAACATAAAACTAAACTTATATTTTTAAATCTTATGCAACTGTAAACACAAACTTATAAACTAAAAACAGACCTACAAAACCAATAAAAATCAAATAAATAATAATTTAATATTATATACAATACATTGCTGTATCTACATTACCATCTATATTGTGAATATTATTGAATAAGAAATTGTAGGGAATAATTTGGGTTTGATCTGTCAATTCTTTGTTACATCATTTGATGACTCATTTTTAAAAATAGTATTTCCCATTTAAGTTATTGCAAAACCTTTTTCATATGGAATTCATTTAGTGAACCATTAAATATTATTAGATCTACCTCTTTAATTTTGTCTTACTAGCAGATGATAATAAATTAATCCATTAAAAGTTTCATCATGATCATAAATACAGATGAAAATGTAGACATTTTGGCTGTACTCTCTTTTAAGATAGTTTTCCATGTGATTGTGTATATGCTTGTATTAAAAGTCTGATTATTGACCGAAGCATTCAAAACTTAAATATTCTCATGAACAGCTTGAGGATTTTTAAGAATGAGCTAAGGAAAGTGTTTATATGTGTGTGTGATTCCTTTACTTAAGGTTCTACCTAAGTATTCTTGTTATTTTCTTATTCAGATTGTGATCTGTCTTTTTCAGCAACATTTCACTATTGTGGATACTATGCAAGCAGCTTTTTCTTTTTTCAGGTCATTAGATCTCAGGTTGATTTCTAAAAGTTTTCTGAGTGGTGGTAGCCCTACAAATAGGGGAAAATAAACTTGTATGTTCTTCTAGAGGGCTGGCAGTATAGAAACAAATAGCCAGCCACTTCCTTGCTAAACTACCTAAAATAATTTTCTCCAATTTCAGGTAATTAATTTTTGTCTCAGTTTCCAAGAGAAAAAGAATTGGACTTGTCCATTTTGCTTCTCTGGACACTTGGGATCCAGAAAAATCATGTATTTATCCATTGTCAATCTTCTCCCAGAGACCCTCAGTTATACGTGGATAAAGCTCTAGAATCCAACCACCTTTGGTCCTGGGGCTTCTGAAAGAAGAGTGCAGATACTCATCCAGGCTAAGTATCCACTGGATAAGAAAGATGTGATCCAGTGCTTCTGGTAGGGACTTCCCTCAACAGTCTAATGTCCCACTTGTACCCAGTTATTTATAGGTCCCAGAAGATATTTGTCTCTGAAGGAGCAATAAGTCAGAATTAGATGGGAACAGAAGGGAGAAGCATCTTTTAATCCCTCTTTCCCTCAACCACTTTCTGAGATCTCACAAACTATACATGGGATAATGTATATACTCATAACATTAATTCTAACAGTCAACTTGATCACCTACCGTTTGCATAATAAAATACATAATACAAATCAAAATAATCACACTCTCAGTTAAATCAAGTTTTAGTTGATAGTCAACAGAGCAAAATTGTTTATTATTTTTCTAATTTATTCCCTATTAATTTAACACACTTTATAACTCAAAGAAAAACAATAGCATTTACTCCAATGCTTTTTCTATATCTTATTCTAATTATTTCTCCAAGTAATGTCATTGAAACCTGAAAGTCTGTTTTTCTTTTTTTGGTTAGTTGATTCTATAGCTTAATTTTATTTTTCCCTTAACTGTCTTATAAAAATATTATGCTTGTTGTAACATACATCTTGTAATTCGAGATCTACTTTTGTTTCAAAGCCATAACCAGTAATAAATTATTAATGTATTAATATGCTAATATTAATATATTATTGAAAATATTCATGAGGATGATCTATTATTCATGAGAGTGATTTGAGTGTTTGGTACTAGATACTCTAGTCTTTAAAAAAATGGACTTGTAAATAAATTATATAAATGATAGAATGTAATATTTCCCCTGATTCTTATAAAACAATATTTAAACCCACTATTTCTATTCCAAATGACATATTCTGTGAATCTGATATTAATTTACCAATAATTTTTAGTTCTGATGACCCACCTGAGCTAAACTAGAAGTAGAACATTTTTACCAGATGGATCAAAATAATCAAAATACTGAAATAAAAAAGAATATGAGAAGACAGGATTTTTTTTTCAAAATCTGGAAGTCAAGGGGATGATCATAATAAACTTGAAACTGAAATTTAACAGTGTTTGATGAAATATACAACTTTGACCAAAATTGCTTGTTTTTACATTACTCAGCTTTTAATCTACTATTCTGGGTACTTATCATCACCATTGTCATTAAGAATTTGTCACATCTTGAATAACGTATAATGTGAGAGAGCACAAAAGAAGTATGGGACTGTGTATTAGGGTGTGCTAAACTGAGAAGGATATGTCAACCCCCCAGTGTGAGGGTTTAAATACTATGAACACTTATTTTCTCTTCACATACATTTTAGAGCATCTCAGGTTGGCAAGGAGTTATGCTCCATGCAGTCTCTCAGGGAACCAGACTACTAGTGGCTCCACCACACTTAACACTAGTTACTACCATTTTGGTCCATAGAAAGGGGGAAATATCATGGTGGAGCACTCATGGGAATTATTATGGCTTAGCCCTGGAAGAGGTATGTATATTAAACTTCCACTCCATAAGAAGAACTTTTGTTTCAAAGTCACTCTTAACTGCAAGGGCAGCTGAAAATTTAGTCTCAGTAACTAGGAAGAAAGAGAAAATTGATTTTGGTGGTTAGCTAGGAGACTCTAACAGAATGTTAAGTCATGGCCACAAGGAATTTACAATCGGGGGAGACAGAATACAGCAACACAAAGGAACATATGTTGAGCAATAATTTAACATTAGAGATAATAAATACCATAGGCATCCAAAGGAAGGGAAAATCATCAAAGTTAAAGCTTCACAGGAAAAAAATGTATATAATCTAAAGGAGGTTAGATGGGTTTTCAACAGTCAAGGGAACCATTACACATTCATGGGAACTGATTAGTGTTTATATGCATACTGGGGAGGCATAGCAGGAAAGTAGAACACTGAAGACAAACGGTTCTAAGTAATATGTCAACTCTTTCTCGCTGTTTGACCTTGGGCAGGTCATTTACCTGCTGATTCTAGCAAGTTTGGGTAAAACTACTTTATCTACTTTAATTTTTATATCAACCTAGATGTAGCTTATAGCTACAGGATTTCAAAAAAAAGGAATTTTCTTTAATCAGAAGGAGAAGGATTAGAAAATCTGCTTTTAATAAGAATTCCAGGAGACACTTCTAATCTGTCAGTTTGGAAAGCATTGAGAGTATGTGATGCTCAATTATCCTCACTGTTTTCAGAAAGAAAGCTTGTAGAGCAATCAGAATAGAAATGTCGAAGTCAGACAAATTGAGTTTGAATCTCAATTCTACTACTTGCTAGCCGATTAGCTTCTGAGTCTATTAAATAGTGGTCTACATGTTTTGGTTTCATTTTTCTCTGGCCACTTCTGGTTATCATTCTCGAGTATTTTCCCCTTAACCTATAAATGCTGTAGCTTCTCAGAAATCAGTTATAGACATTTCTACTTCTCTCTTATATATGTGGCCCCAAATGAACTCATTCTTTCATGCATTGTAAAATACTAATTCTGTGTATTTTTTTCCTAAATATATCTTCAGTTCATCCTTCTGAGAACTGAAATGCAGATTCATAGGCAACCATCTATTACTACTCCACTGAAAGAGTTCAGAGGTATGACAAACTTGTCATGTGGTTTTGAAACAGGATCCTCAATTTCTACTTTGGCCACCCCTACATGCATAAACACACACACATGTGCACATACACACATGCACACACACACACACACACACACACACACTCCTCCCTCAGACTTCTCCGTGTGAGTACATGGCATCATCATCTGGCTAATTACTTAAGCCAAAATCCTTCAAGTTGCTTTCCTGATTCTTTCGCTTCGCCCTTACACATATAATCAATCCATCACCAAAATATATCTTAAACCTGCCTGTTTTTCTCCATCTTTACAGCCATCACCCTAGACCTAGCCACCATCAACACATCTTTTCTGATCTATTAAAGTAACCTCTTAACTGGTTTCCTTCATTTATTATTATCCATCTTGTATCCATTTCTCACAGCTGTCAATGTGAATTTTACATACATGAAAGGAATCATGTCACTCTCTTGCTTAAAACACTTCAATATCTTTCCATTGTCCTGGCAAAATGATTCAAACTCCATAGCCCACAGAACCCTGAAATAATCTGACTTCTCCTTCCTTCTTAATTTCAAATTGTGCCATTCTCTCCTACATTTTATCTACTGTGGTTTTCTTTCCATTCTTTTAGAAACCAAGATCACTACTGTCTAAGGGCTTTTTGAGCTTTTTACTTGGCTGGATCCTTCATTTCCTTCAGGTCATAGTTCAGATATTACCTCTTCAGAAAATCTCTTCCAACCTCCAATCTGAAGTAGACAACCATACAGTAGAGTTGTATGCTCTGGTTTTCACCCACAGCATTGTCACTATTTGTAATTATATATCCATGTTTATTTCCTTGTTTATTTTCTGTCTACACACTTTGTCTATTATAATTTATTTCATCAACATATATACCCTACACTTGCAATTGCCTAGCATGGTAGGTAGGAGTGCTCCAAATATACATAGAATGAATTCAGTTAGCAGTAGATGTGACTTTCTTGCCCCACAACCCACAGTGTAGAAGAGTGGTAAAAGGAAAAGAATCCAAACATGGATTCTAAACCTGGTTTCACCACTTTCAAGGCAGATTACTATTCTGAAATATAGTACATTGACATAAAAAAATTGAGGTATTGGAAAGCCAACAGATTAGGAGAAGATATCCATTAAAAAGATTGCTTATTACTCATAGTTCCCAAGGGGAGAGGCAAGACATGTCATGGGGAGCCATACTGGGATGCACCCAGGTTGGTGAGGAGGTACAAGGAGAGGGAAAAGCTGTGGGCAGGACCCTTTATTGTGGTTTCTGCCTGAAGGAATGAGGAGGCAGGGTAAGCAGGCTTAAGACTGGCTAGTTTGAACAATTTCAATAGGCCCTGGAACATAGGTGCTGTTTCTCATTGTCTGGTACCTAGCCCTGGGGTCATTAGGGCTGGTGGACAGTAGCATTGAGTGTGAGAGCCTGATAGAGGTGATGCTTGGGGTGTGGGCTCTGGATGGGCTTGTTTGTATTTGAAGGGCATACTCACAAGTGAGTTATTTCCTATCTCTAGGAATTGTTAATACCTGGGAGGGGCCCTCCAAGGTCAGCAAGGCCCCAGATGTCAAAGCATCAGCAATATAGAAAATAAAACACATGATTAATACAGCTGCTTTGATGGTAAGCCCTTGACATCACTGAATCTCAGATTTCACTTCTGAAAAATGGAGACGATAATGTTCTTTTCTCAGGGCGTCTGGGTGGCTCTGACTTTTGATTTCAGTTCAGGTCATGATCTCATGGTTCATGGGTTCAAGCCCCACATCAGGTTCCACGCTGATGGTGCAGAGCCTGCTTGGGATTCTCGCTCTTCCTCTCTCTCTGCCCCTCCCTCACTCATGCACTCTCTCTCTCTCTCTTTCTCAAAATAAATAAATAAACTAAAAAAAAATAGCAGATAATAGATGTGAAGGCACATTGAAAACAATAAATCCATTTACGAAGCTATTTTATTCTTTTATAAAGAACAGCCCATCAAGAAAGCACGAGAGCTGTATTTTTCTTTCCCTACTGTTGATGTGATTCTGGTCACATCTGTTCCACTCTCCTCTCCCACCATTCACCTTGTGGGACTAATGATCTCCTTTTGTGAGATAGTTGAGTAGAACAGTAGAAAGTAGAGAGTTTGAAGCCAGGGAGGAGAGACACTAAACAAACCTCATTAGCATTATTCTATAAACATCAGAGCTATGCGGCTACTGTCATGATTCCAGGACATGAGACGGGGAGTCCAAACCACATAGTAGCTATTTGGAAGCATTCCTTATTCACCATGAAAATTCATTACAAGAAGTCAGTGAAAGATCAAATAAAACAAGTAGAAATAATAGTAGAGGAATTTTCTAATTATTTAAGGCTATAGAATATTTATATTAAAAAGAATTTATAGAAATTTGATGAGGTTATGAATATTTATGTAACAATAAAGTGGAAAATGGAACTCCAATCTACTAGTCTGTCTCATTTCTTCACTCTTCACTCTTAGAAGCTCATATTCTATGGGAATCACTAACTTGAATGTTTTGTCTCAGGGAAATGGGAAATTTCTCTTAGTAGGAGGGGCTTTCATCTTCTGAGCTGGTAGTGAAAGGAAGAGATGGGTTAGAACTCTGTGGGGAGGGGAAAGTCTGCAATTAGCAGAGCTTCTTGTGGACACATAATTTCCTCAAAGCCCATTCCTTTTCCCCTCCAACCCTGGGTGGTCCAACTCTGCCCTGAACAGCTGAGCTTTGAGGACATTACATAGTACAAGGTTAGAACTTCCAACAAAACGGCAACCTTAATTGGGGCCTTCATGATACCTAGAAGTCCTATTGTGTTAGTCTGGTTCTGGTTGACTCAGTCTCTCCTTCTAAACTCTTCACATGTTTGTTGAAAATCTTCCCATCTTCTCAAAATTCTGACCATTTTCATTCGATTACCCATTCAATAGATGAATTTGTAAGGAAAATGGAAACTTTCTTTGACACCAAGCATGCAAACTTAATTCATCTGTATCCATTCTAGTCTCTCTCCTGTTTCAGAGGAGGAGAACTAGTTCCTACCCAAGACCAATCTAGTTCCTTCTCAGAAACATGCATTGTTACTCTTATAATTCAGGCACTCCTTCCCATGGAGTTCCTTTTCACTGTTATTAAATGACCTCAATTTGTTCCATTATAACAAACAAACAGAAAGTAAAGCAAAAGTCCCTCAATCTTTCAATGTCATTTGGTAACACACTCTCTTTGCACAATCATATTTCTCAAAACCTCATCTACACCCTACATTTTAAGTTCTTATTTTTCATGCACTGTTCAGTAATTCAATCTGGTTTTATGCTTATTTATTCCCCTGTAGTGTTCTTCCATGGATCACCAATGACCTCCATGTCATTAAAGCCTGTGGATCTTATCTCACTTAAATCAACATTCAGATTTGTTGAGTACCTTCTTGTAAGTATAATTACCTTTTGTAGGCTTCCTTGATAAATACTCTCGATTTTTTTCCCTACTGCTCTGATAGTCTTTGCCAGATTTTGAAGTTTGTCTTCTTCTGCCTGGGCCAGGAATTCTTCATAACTCAACCTTAACTTCTCATATCTTCTCACCCAATGTTCTATCCCTAAGAAATCTCATCTATAGCTGCAGCTTTAATTACCGCTCATTTTCACATAATTCCCAAATATCTATCTTCATCCTAAGTTTCTTTCCTTAACTATAGACCTGTACATCCAAATGCCATCTTGTGACTCCTCTTCAATAACTCATAGAAATGTCAAAGTAAACAAAATCAACACCAAATCTCCTGCTCTACCTCTCTGAACATGACTCTCATCTGGAGTTCTCCATCACAGTAAATGGCTCACCATTCACTCAATTGTACAAACCAGAAGCATAGGAGTCATCACTTATTTCCCTCACACTCTTCCTCACCAAGCCCTATGAGTTTTATCACCTATTTCTTTAATCTATCCATACCTTCCATGTTCATGAACACTCTGAAGGAAGCTACCACAGTCTTTTACTTGGCTATGCTGATAGCACACTCACACATTTATCTGCATCCACTCTGGCACCTCTCCAAGCCCCAAGGTGACATACCAGCCTCATTTCCTGACTATCTCTGATCACAACTCTTGGGTGGCTTTCCATTTTGTTCTAAATGAAGGCAGGATTCCTTAGCGCAGGATTCCTGTACTCTCTCACAGTCTGGGGTTTGCATATGCCCGTTTCTTTTCCCAGAGTGTTTTACCTTCCTCACCTTCCTTCAGTAACTCCTGCTCATCCTTCTTATCTCAGCTCTTTATCACGGTGTTTATCACTTCTTTAGAGAAGCTTTTCAGAACATTTCTGACTGAGTAAAAACATTATAGAGTTTTATAGCACTGTTTCTCTTCAATATCACATTTTGGCAGACTTTATTTGATTAATGTCTTTTTTCCCCACTGTAGTAGAAGTTGCACGTGGACAGCAAATGTGTTTGCTTTCTTCTTTATTTTATCACTATTATTTAACATGGTGTCACATTTAGCATAGTTCCTGACATTCATGTATTCATTTAACAAATATTATCCATATTTACATTATAAATGAATATGCATAAATGTTAAGCCTATTATAGATAAATATATGTGTATATATACACATACACATATATAAATCTATATTAATTTATAATAAATCTAGGCACTAGAGTGTCTTGTCTGAAGTACTAAAGCTAGTAAATGTCAGATAAGATTCAAACTCTAGTTTCAAAGCCAGTGGTTTCCTTATATGACACAGGCCCATAAACCAAGCATAATTTGTCCCCATTTCCTGAAGTAGTTCTTAATCTTGACCTCATGTTGGAATTGCTTAAGAAGCTTTTAAAAATGTTGATGCCCAGGCCCCAGTCCCAGAGATTCTATTTCAATTAGTTTAAGGTTGGACCTGTGTATTTGTGGTTTTATAAAGCTACTCAGGCAATTCTTACACGTAGCCAGAGTAGAAAACATTTGCTAGAGTGACAAAACTAAATTAAGTGGAGAGTGTGGCCTGAGATTATGATGACAATAAAATACAATTTTAAAAATAGGAAGTTAAGAAAAGGAGTGGAAATTGATGTTAGTGGCCTATGACTTCCCCTATTATTTCTTTTTAATTAGTTGTTGCTGTTACCCCCTCATAATGGGTTACTAGCCATCCAATGTCTTCAGATCCTTTTTCCTGAAACCTATCAATGTTATCTAACAAGAAAAAAGATTAAGGATCTCAATATGGAGAGCTTCTCCTGGATAATACAGATGGCCCTCAATTCATTCATAGGTGTCCATAAAAGAGAGAGACAGAGGGAGATTTGACACAGGCAGAAGAGGAGAAGGTAATGTGGAGTGGCAGCAGAGATTTCAATGATGAGACCCCAAACAGCCACCAGAGGCCAGAAGAGGTAAGGAACAGAGCCTCCACCAGAGCCTATGGAGGGAGTAACACCCTGACGCCACATGAAATGAAGTTCAGGCTTCTGGCCTCCAGAAGTTGAGAGGAAAAATTTCTGTTGTGTTAACCTTTCAAGTTTGTGGAAATTTTCTATAGCAGCCATAGGAATCTAATACACCTGGATTATGATAATTTCACAATAGTGTACTTTTATCTATAACAAACTTTTCTAAGGTCATGTATTCTACAACAGTAAGAGAAAAGTGACAATAAGGGTATTCCTCTGTCTCAGCCTTCTGGTGCTGCTTTCAAAGTCCAGTCTCTCCGAACATTCTTCCCAAAAAGCCCTGGGGTACTTTGGATTTTTGCTTTCCAACTATCTCCTTGATTACACTAAAAATTATAGTTTAAAAAGGCAGCATAAATTTGAGATAAGACAAATTAACTGGTTTTAAAAATATTATTCACACATTATGAAAATATTAGTGATTTCTCTGAGAACATAAAACTTAACTCTAATTGTTAAATGGCCCATTGTCTCATAATTCGAATGTCACTATCATCAAGATTTTGGATCTTCCCTTGGAATACAAAAATCTACATATTTGTATCCATTATTATTTACTGGATTTTTTATTTGACAGCTCTTTATGGACACTTGCAATCCAAAAACAAAGGTTTATTTAGGTTTTACCTATAATCACAACTGAGATCCATCTATTGAAATGCCAGCTGTTACTAATAAGGCTTTTTCTTTTTAATTTTAAGGAATTACAATGTTTATTTTGCTTCTGATTGGAAAAGAGTTCTATTTTATCATTGATAAATTATCAAGTGATCACTCAAAGAACTAAATTTACAGACTAAATGGTCCACCAGTCAGAGTCATTCAGTCTCTCTCCATTCTGAAATGATTAATCCCCCTGGCTTACGGGACACACACATGAACATCCTAGAATCAGATCATTAATAACACATCATGAACATTTTTATATTTAATTCCAGTGGTAGGTACAAGGCATTTTTTCTCTTAAGTTTAAACCTCAAATCACACTAATTCCCATTTATCAATTTATTATTCATCCTTAGACTTGACCCTATTCCCTGCCAAGTCTGTAACATCCGGTGAGTGTAATTAATCCTTACATTGATAGTCTAGGAAACAGTAAGAGTATTAAAAACATTAGACAAATACACTACTTTCATGTACCTTAATACTTCTAACACTCTGTAGACATTAGATAAACTTCCATTAGTTGAGAAGTGCTTATTAAGAAAAAAATCTTGGGGTGCCTGGGTGGCTCAGTTGGTTAAGCGTCTGACTTCAGCTCAGATCATGATCTCACAGTCTGTGGGTTCAAGCCCCACGTCTAGGCTCTGTGCTGACAGCTCAGAGCTGGGAGCCTGCTTCAGATTCTGCATCTCCCTCTCTCTCTTCCCCTCCCCCACTCACTCTGTCTCTCTCTCTCAAAATAAAATAAAGACATAAAAAAAGAAAAGAAAAAAGAATAAAGAAAAAAATCTTACCAACACAAAATAAATAACAAAATATAAGGTCAAGCCACTATTGTCATAACAAACGGTTTTCTTTTCCATCTCACATATTAATAAAAGACATATTCTGAGAAAACAAGAGTGACGTGATCAATGGGAAAGTTTATCAAAATTCTGAAAAGAGAGCAAGTTTTGGAAACATAGGCCAGCCTGGAAAGGATGCATAAGACATATGAGCCTCCTATATGTAGTCCAAGAAGTTTTGAAAATGATCCCTGATGTGAAGATATCTAATGAAAGCAAACGAGGAAGGGTTCTGTCGTAAGGAGAATCCTGGGAAACTGAGAGTGGACTGGAGACAGGGAGAGCTAACTCTCATCCTTAATGTCTGGTATGGCTGATTGGATTGCTGATTATGAGAGGTACATGTACTCACTAAACAAAGTTAGTGTTTGTAGGAACTTTTTTAGATTTCTTTTTTATGAATTTTTTTAAACGGTTATTTTTGAGAGGGAGAGAGAGAGGCAGAGAAAGAGAGGGAGACACAGAATCTGAAGCAGGCTCCATACTCTGAGATCTCAGTACAGAGCCTGATGAAGGGCTCAAATACACAAACCTCAAAACTATGACCTGAACCAAAGTCGGATGCTTAACAGACTGAGCCACCCAGGTGCCCTTAATTATTTTTTTATTTATTTTGAGAGAGAGAGAGTGTGAATGAGCAGAGGAGGTGCAGAGAAAGAGAATCCCAAGCAGGTTCTGTGCTGTCAGCACAGAGCCCGACACAGGGCTTGAACCCATAAACCATGAGATCATGACCTGAGACGAAATCAAGAGTCTGATGCGTAACTGACTAAGCCACCTAGGCACACCTGTAGGAACTTTTATAAATATGTCATCAATTAGGGCTGTGAATTGTTAACACAACATTCACTAAGCATCTAGGAAGAATTAACCTAATTGCAAGGAGGATTAATGAAAAAATTAGAAACTGGAATGATCTGGCTCAAGATTGCTGAGATAAAAGTAAAAGACAAGTCATATCATTTCTATTTTAGATGTACAAATGTTGAGCCCAAGGAAAATTAATTATTTTGCCTGAAGGATGCCAGAGAATCAAAATAGACTACAGATTTGACTCCTGCCCTTTGCTATTTTAAGAAATTTAAGGTAACATTGACATACTGAGAAAACCTTCACGTTTTGTTTCATTCCACATTTCCTGTTTTTTTTTTAACTGAAGAGCTAATCACTCTTAAATATGATTCTCCAGCTCTCCCTTAGCTTCAGATTAATTTATGTAGCTAATTTACTTTTTTATTTTTTTAATGTTTATTTATTTATTTTTATTTATTTTTGAGAGACAGCGAGAGACAGTGCGAGCAGGGGAGGGTCAGAGAGAGAGGGAGACACAGAATCCGAAGCAGGTTCCAGGCTCTGAGCTAGCTGTCAGCCCAGAGCCCCACACGGGGCTCGAACTCACCAACCCTGAGATCATGACCTGAGCCGAAGCCAGGTGCTTAACCGACTGAGCCACCCAGGCACCCCAAATGTTTATTTTTGAGAGAGAAAGACAGAGTGTGAGTGGGGGAGGGGCAGAGAGAGAGGGAGACACAGAATCCAAGGCAGGTTCCAGGCTCTGAGCTGTCAGCACAGAGCCCCATGCTGGGCTCAAACTCACCAATGATGAGATCATGGCCTGAGCAGAAGACGGATGCTCAACTGACTGAACCACCCAGGCGTACCAGTGCAGTCAATTTTCTAATTGACATCTCTACCTAAATGTTGTGCAGGAAACTCTACCTCAGTATAATCAAACTGGAACTGTCCCCCAAATTAGATGCATATGGGCACAAATGTCCTCTCTCTCACTCTCTCTCTCTGTCTCTCTCTCTTTCACACACACACACACACACACACACACACACACACAGCAAAACTTTCTTTACATCTCCTTCATCAGTAGGTTTACCAATAGGACATCCATCCAGTCAGTCAAGCTGGAAATCTTCGTCACCTTCATCTCTGGCTTCCTTTCCCACACTCTCCAACATCCAATTTCTCTCTAGGCTTTCCTAGTTTTTCCCTTCAAATCATGGTCGGCAAATGCATGAAAAGCATCCTACCACACACTTACTTGCTAAGCCTGTGCAGACATAATTAAATAATTACAATACCCAATCCTGCTCATCCTGAATTCATCACCACATAATTCCACAAAACAATGCCCCTCGCAGACACCCCCAGGTGACTGGAGTTGATACCGGAGAGGAAACTTATTTGTCTTCCCAGTCCTTGATATTTCTATTTCTTCCTCTCTGTCATGACTTCCTCATTTCTGGATTACCTTATTCCTTTTCTGAACAACTTCAATGACCTCTTTGGTGTTCTTCCTGCCCCTGGTTTCGAGCCTGTACGATTTTCTCTCAGTACTGCTGCCAGAAGAATCCTTCTAAAAATGCAAATATGTCTGTGCCAGTCCCCCCCCCAAAACAAACCCATCCGTATCCCTCATTTGTCCATTGTAGAATTTAAAGTCTTTGGTTGCAGGTGGGAGGATGGGTTAAGTGGGTGATGGGGATTAAGGACACTTGTGATGAGCACTGGGTGTTGTATGGAAGTGTTGAATCACTACATTGTACACCTGAAACTAATATTACATTGTACATTAACTGACTAGAATTTAAATAATGAGACCTAAAGACTTTCGCACAATTTACAAAGTTCTTCATGTCCTGCATATGCCTACCTGCTCATTGCCAAGCTCACAGCTTCCTACGTCATTCCTGCCTTCATGTTTTAATGAAACCAAACTATTTTCAATACCTTAACTTTTTCATGCTGCTTCCCCCATCATGCCTTTGTTCATTCATTCCCCATTGCCAGAAAGATCCTTTTTTGCCCGTTCTAATTTACTCTTTACCTTTAAATCTCAGCTAAAACATTGATTTCTCATAAAAAATCATTCTCTGATGCTTTGTATTCCCTCACTCCCTGTGCTCACTACTTTTAGATTGGGAGCTTCTGTGTGTGCTTCTATTATACCCCTTCATGCTTCTGTCAAGGCCCTGAAAATATGTTTCTGTGGTTATTTTTTTAGTGTTAATATCTCCCTGGCTACCCCCATATGGGGGTGTCCAGTGCATGTGGACTTTTGAGTCTGTAAATCACCAGAGTCTATTTATCATGGACCCAATAAATGTTTGTTGAAGTAAATAGGATGGAAACTAACCTATGTATTCTGATATCAAACTTCCCATGTAGAAGTTGTCTACATAGAAATTATTCAAGGGGTGCCTGGGTGGCCCAGTCGGTTAAGTGTCCAACTCTTGATTTCATCTCAGGTCGTGATCTCATGGTTCATGGGTTTGACCTCTGCTCTGCACTGACAGCTCAGAGCCTGCTTGGGATGCTTGGGATGCTCTCTCTCTCACTCTCTCACTGCTCCTACTTCACTTCACTTTTCTCTCTCTCTCTCTCTCTCTCTCTCTCTCTCTCTCTCTCTCTCTCAAAATAAATAAATATAAACATATTTAAAAAGAAATTATTCAATAGACTGGATAAGTAAGATGTGTTATATATAATATGGAATATTGCACAGCCATAAAAAAGAATGAGATCAGGCCATTTGCAACAATATGGATGGACCTAGAGGGTATCATGCTAAGTGAAATAAACCAAACTGAGAAAGGCAAACACATTATTTCACTCATATGTGGAATCAAAAAAAAAAAGGAATGAATAAACAAACAAACAAACAAACGAATCAGATCTATAAATACATAGAACAAGCTGATGGTTGCCAGAGGGGAGGCAGAGTGGGGTATTGGGAAAAATGGGTGAAGGGGAGTGGGAGATACAGGTTTCCAGTTATGGAAAGAGTAAGTCACAGGAATAAAAGGCACAACATAAAAATTTAGTCAGTGATATTGTGATAGTGTTGTATGGTGACAGATGGTGGCTGCACTTGTGGTGAGCACAGCATAATGTATAAACTTGGTGAATCACTATGTTGTACACCTGAAACTAATATACATTGTGTGTTAACTATACCGAAAAAAAACCCAATTTTTAAAAAAGAAATTATTCAGCCATAAAAAAAGGAAACTTGCCATTTGTGATAGACAACACAGATGGACCTTGAGGGCATTATGCTAACTGAAATAATTCAGACAAAGACAAATATCATTTCTCTCTTATGGATGCGATCTAAAAAGCAAACAATAACAGCAGCAACAACAAACAAACAAGCTCATAAATACAGAGAACAGATTGATGGTGGCCAGAGGTGAGGGGCTGGGGATGGGAAAATGGGTATAGGGGGTCAAAAGGTTAAAAAAAATTCATAGAGTGAGCAACAAGTATTTCTGGAAGACAGGAAAGAGGAAAGGAGACAACAAAGGTTTATTTACTACCAAATTCTGTTGTAACCATCTGTTTATAAGTCTTCAAGAAAAAGTAGAACTTGCCAATCTATTTGTATTTGCTTAGCATTATATACAACCATGGAGGTTACTGTTATTTTTCTATTTCTTTCTAAGCAAAGTCTTCATAGCAGAAGCTCAGGCTGTGATATTTAACTCTCTACCAGGAAGTGGAAACAGTCCCCCGTGGTGACAAGTGTATTACTTTGCTAGGACTGCCATAGCAAAATGCCACAGACTGGGTAGCTTGAATAATAGAAATTTCATCTTACAGTTACAGAAGCCAGAAGTCCACGATCAAATGTTGGCAGGTTTGGTTTCTTCTGAAGCCTCTCTCCTTGCCTTGCTTACAGCCACCTCCCAACTGTGTCCTCTCATGGTCACCTAATCATCTGCGTGTGTAGCCTAATCTCCTCTCTTTATATAGACACCAGTCATATTAGACTCAGGCCTGCCCTATGATGTCATTAAACTTTAAATACCTCTTTAAAAGCCCTATCTCTAAATACTATCATATTCTGAGAAACTGAGGGTTAGGTCTTCGACATATGAATTTTGGAAAAACACAAGGCAATGTATGTCGGGAATTTTCTTTAACAAGGATCCCCCTAATACCTAAAAGTTCTATTTAAGTTCTCAGAGCAGTTCCATTTCTGCTCATTATTATTATCTTTTCTTGAGAAAAATCACACAATGGCTATTTACACGATGCTTAAACATCTAAACAGTGCTTTCCTATCACTGGTCCATATAACCAATTATTTCATTGACTTAAATGCTTTCAAATTGCTGTAACCAGTCAAGTCAGAGACATTGGCAAACCTTGCTAATAAGTGAATTCTTCAGCTATTAACATGGGACAATAGCATTAGCAAGAAGCTGTAATAAGTAAAATGTTCCAATAGGTTAGGCAGTTTGTGTTTATAAACTCAAAACAGACTTGAGAAACTGCTACTTGAAATTAGTTACAAAATCTAAAAAGTATTAAAATAATTACATGAGCTAATTAAATTAGAGTCATTTTTTAATTTGAGCTGATTAATGTTTATTATTTTTTCTTTATTAGAAATATAATACATAGTTCACTTTAGAAAATTATAGCAAAGAAAGGAACAGAAAATAAACTCACACCTCTTTTAACACCATGGGATATTTCTGGGCAATGACAGAGGTGCTAAAGTCTGAGTTATATCCTCTCTGGAGAAGTATGTTTGTGAGGTGTGTTTGTATGTGTTTTGAAGCTAATATTAAATAATTCTCAAAATACATTAGGTTAAAAGCCATATGTACTCACTCCTAGGTATTTGCCCAAGTGAAATAAAAACACAGGTACCCACAAAAATTTATTCATGAAATATTTATAGTAACTTGGTTTTAATCACCAAATCTGGAGACAGCCCAGGTGTCCCTTAGCTGGGAAAGAAATAAACTGTGATACACCCATACAATGGAATACTATTTAGCAATAAAAAAGAAACAAACTATCAACATATACAACACAGAGGAATCTCATATATTGCTAAGTGAAAGACGTCAGACTGAAAAGGTTACATGCTATGATTCCATTTATATGATATGCTGGAAAAGGGAAAACTAGAGAGAAAAACAAATCAGCGAACTCTACAAGTTAAAGAAAGGCTGAGGGAGGGTTTGACAAACAAAGGAAAAAAGGAGACAAACCATAAAACAGACTGTTTAACTATAGAGAACAAACTGATGGTTACCAGAGGGAAGGGGCGTGGTGGATGGATGAAATAGGTGATGGGGTTTAAGAGGACACTTATTCTGATGAGCACTAATGTTTGGAATTGTGAATCACTAGATTGTACACCTGAAACTAATATAGCACTGTATGTTAACTATGCTGAAATTACAATAAAGCGAGAGAGAGATCTTGGGGGATCATTTCTGGGGAGATGAATAATAGAATTGATCTGTACTTTAATTATGTTGTTTGTAGGACTCTGCATTTGTCAAAAGTCATAGAACTGTACATCAGAAAGAGTGAATTTTACCATATGGAAATTAAAAATAAATTTAAAACACATTATGCAGAGAGGTATATATATATATATTATATGTTTCCCTTAGTGTTTTGTTTATATATATGATACCTGTAATATGTATCATAAAATCCACACATGCTCATACATGTATATCAACCATTTCCATCAGTATGCAAGAAACTGTTCAGAGAGGTTGCCACAAAAGATTAGAGGTCTCACGGTGTGGGAGAGTTTTGATTTTCATTGTGCATATTCTTATACTCTTCGAGTTGTTTACCATATAGCACTTTGCGATTAAAGAAACACTAAACTAAAAGAATATATAAACATTTCAGTGTTGCAATCTTGGGGTCTATTTAGGTAAATTTACTTTCTTACCAAATGAAATATCTTCTTTTCTTGAAAATGAGCACAATTAGGGTATAAAAAGTTTCTGCAAGTTACTTGGGCAATAGAAGCTGTGTGAACCGGGGTTGCAGGCTTTCTCTGGTCCACAAGAGATTCTAACAATTACTCTCTGGTGAGCAGCAGAAGTCAAAAATCGATGAAGGTAAAAACAGAAGGTTGTTCTACAGTGGGAATGGCCTCTGCTTCATCAATAGCAGTCAGCACAATCTTTGGAAGTAAGAAGGACTCAGAAAAAACATAAGAGTCGAGTGCACAGGACGCCCACTACGGTTACCAGCCAAAACTTTATGTCTACAGGGATGTCTATTAAATTTTCCATTTAAACTGCCAATGAAATGTATTAGATCTGTAGAATTCACTCGTAATCAAGAAACCTTTAAACAGTATGCTGTGCAGTGGGGTTCTCCTGAGTCTTAAATGACTGGACACAGTAATGGCCTTCTCCTCCAGGGTTAGGCAGGATGCAAGAAAATTATGACTGCTTCACCGGTGATGCATCTCAGACATCCTGTAGGCTTTATCACGTTCTCAGAAGGAGTTACTACGACAGTATATTAATAAAAAATAACACAAAGATTGGAACTTAAAAAAAAAATCTGTATGCCTGTGTGTATGTATATACGAATGAATATACATTTCCAGGTTTTTCAATGCTCCCTGATTATTTTCTAGGAAATATTTCTCTGGGAAATTTCTATTTTATTGTATTTTGTTGTAAAGGGAGGCTGTGTTTATATAGTAGGTATGAAGGAAAACAGCTGATGAATCCAGTGTGAAAGGGTACTATTTTTGTGTAGAAACACATTTGTGTACCATGCCAGAAGCTCTCTTTAAAATATTTGCTAGTTTAAACATGTGCTGGAAACGTGGAAGGTTTCTGCCATTTTTGTTTGTTTGTTTTAACCTTTCATTAGGAACTTGAATTCTCAGACAGAAGAGTGCATGGAATATAAATGTAGAACTCCAAAGTATCATAATTTTTGAGGATATAAATGCCTTGTCAGATACATGTGCTGTAAATATTTTTCCTAGTTCCTCACTTGCCTTTTCATTTTTTAAATGTCTTTCAAAAAGCATCATTGTTGATTTCCACTAAAAACCACTTATCCATTTTTATGTTTCATGCATTTTTAGTCGAGTCTAATAAATATTTTCCTATTTCATGTTTACAGAGATAATCTTCTATGTTTTCTTCTAGAAACATTATAATTTTAGACTTTAGGTTGAAGGTTATGAAATATGTGGGCATAGAGTTTTTTCAGAGTACCACTTTATCATCATTTCAACATACATGAGATCTGTAGTAATATTCTTTCTTTCATTTCTAATATGAGTTTTTATGTCCTCTCTTTTTTATCAGTTAAGGTGTCTACAGGCTTATCAATTTTATTGGGCTTTTCAAAGAACCAGCTTTTGGTTTTATAGATTTTATTGTCTCTATTGATTTCCTGTTTTTAATTTCATTATCTCTGCTCCACTTTATATTCTGTGTTCTTCCTCTTCTTCCTCTTCTCCTGTTGCTTACTTTGAATTTAATTTGCTCTTCTTCTAGTTCCTAAGGTAGAAGCTAGCTTATTGATTTTAGACCTTTATTCTTTTAAATACAGTAAAACCTTGGTGTGTGGGCATAATTCATTCCAGAAACATGCTTGTAATTCAAAGGACTTGTATATCAAAGCGAATTTCAAGACCCATTGGCTCAGGTGTGACCATGTGACATTCAGTGTCAGGTACTCTTTGTATTCCAAGACATTGCTCATTTATCAAGAATGTATTAGAAATGTTTGCTTGTCTTGTGGAACATTCGCAGAACAAGTTACTAGCAACCCAAGGTTTTACTGTCCCACAAATATTGATGTTACATTTTCATTTTCATTTGGTTTAATATTTTTTTTAATTTGAGATTTTTCCTTTGATTCATGTATTATTTAAAAATGTGTTGTTTAGGGGCACCTGAAGTGTCCGACGTCAGCTCAGGTCATGATCTCACAGTTCATGGGTTCGAGCACTGCCTCAAAATCTGTGCCCAGAGCCTGGAGCCTGCTTCAGATTCTGTCTCCCTCTCTTTTTGCCCCTCCCCAACTCACGCTCTGTCTCTGTCTTTCTGGCTCTCTCTCAAAAATGAATAATCATTTATAAAAATGTGTTGTTTATTCTCCAAATATTTTTGTATTCTCTAGATATCTTTCTTTTATTGAGATCTAATTTAATTCTACTGTTGTCTGAGAGAAGACAGTGTATGATTTCTATTCCTTTAAATTTGTTACGGTGTGTTTTATGGCCCAGGATGTGATGTATTTTGGTAAATGCTCCATGTGAGCTTGAGAAGAATGTGTATTTTGCTATTGTTGGATGAATTAGCCTATAAGTGGCTATTATATTCAGTTGATTGATGGTGTTGTTAAGTTAAACTATGTTCTACCTATTAGATCTCTCCATATCTGAAAGAAGGGTGCTGACATATCCAGCAATAATAGTGGTTTTATCTATTTCTCCTTATAGTTCTAATACATTTTTATTCACATATTTTGATGCTTCTTTTAGGCACATGCATGTTATACCTTCTTAAAGAATTGGCCACTATGTCATTATGTAATGCCCCACTTTATCCTATATATATGTGTGTGCATGAATTCATCCATGTGATCAAGGAATACACTCCTCCATATGATTCTAATTCATGGAAATCTGTTGAGATTTGCTTTATGAACCAATCTTTGGTCAATTTTTATAAATATTCTCTGCATGTTTGGGAGGAAAAACAGCCTTCTGCAGTTGAGTGGAATATTCTAGTAAGCTGATTTTGGTAATCATTTTTTAATTTTTGGTAATTTTGTTCTTCAAATGACTAGCAACTTTTAACTATTGAAAGTTTAAAGTTAAAGTTTACAGTGTTTAAAAATATCTCATTATAATTAATTTACTACCATTTTTGTTTTTTATATATTTTAAGGACATGTTATTTAGTACATATAAGTATACAGTTGTATTTTTCTGATAATCCATTAAATGAAAGAATAATATTTTTATCAGATTCACTTCCTTAAGTCTAGCTTTATCCTTATTCTCCTGGATTTAATATGTGGTCACTTGTTTCAAAATCATTTAATATCACCAAGGAAATACTGAGGGAAGATAGTATGAAGCCACATACTATTATGATAATATATAGCTAACAAGTGACTCAATTACATGCTTCATCTCTTTATTGTTTAGTTATTACTATATAACAATCTACTGCAAAATGCACTATCATAAAATAATAAGCATCTGTTATTAATTATGGATACGTAAATCATGTGCACAATTATTCAGATTTCAGATGGGCTCACTCATGCATCTCCTGTCAGCTGGCTGATCATCTGTGGGCTAGTTAGCCTTGAAGATGATCAGTTTCTCTTCACGCGGTCACTCATTCTCCAGCAGGTTTGTTCTTGTGTCAGTGGCTGAGGCTCAAAGAGAAGTTTGAAATAGTGCCATTCCATATTTGGAATTGGCACACCATCCTTTCTTTTGAATTTATTGGCCAAAGCAAGTAACCAGGCCATGCTAAACAAGAGTTAGGGAAATAGACCACTTTTTTATTGGAAGAAATACAAATTACATTGCAAAGGGTAGAAGTAGAAGAAAGGATAAAGAACTTGGGACAGTTTTGCAATCAGTTGACCACATACTCAAATCTTTGGAGACCTGAAATGTAACAGAAATGGAAACGGTCAAAATTATTTATTTTCAGTCATGTTACATGATTCCTTCCCCTTTATTCTTACTTGTAAAATGTAATTATATCTGAGTTACCTCTACAATTAAGTATAATATTAATGGAGGAAATTAGGGAGAAAAATATGCAAATGAGAATGGAGAGGTAATCTCAAAACTACATTTTTTTTAATAAAATGAACTCTAGGAATGATTTTCTATCTTTCCTGATGCATAATATTTAATTTGGAGTTCATTTGTTAGGATGAGATCATCTGGTGCTACTTTGGGTTTAACCTGAATTAGCTACTGTGTTTCCTGGGGACCAGACCAAAAACTCAAACATATATAAAGTTCCAGAGAATGGGGTATCTAAGTCTTCTGTTTAAGAATAAGAGCAAAAGAATTGGGCAGAATCTAAGAGCAAAAGAATTGGGCAGAATCAGGGCTCTTAAAGTGCCCTAAGGGACCCTTGCCTTTGCTGTGACATAATCCTCCCAAGACCTTCACCTCTAAATCTCTAATTGCCTTTAAACGACTGGTTATGGCTCAGTCATCCAGGGGTTTATCTAAACCCTTATTTAACCCATTTAAACTTTCAGACAGTACAATCTTCTGGGAGTATCGAGTTTCATATGTATTTTGAGAGTTCTCAACTCTAGAGCTATAATTATATTCCCTTGAGTGCAATACTATTTGGTACTTGTGGTTTTCAAATCCATTTACAGAAAAGACTACAGTCCTGTAGCTTCTGTTAGATTAAAAAAAAAAAAACAATTGTGTGTGTACGTATGTGTGTGTGTGTCTGTCTACTGGCTTTTGTATTTTTTAATGTGAATAAAGATTAACATAATTTTCTCCTTAAAATTCTTTATTAACCCTCCTTGTTGCCCATATTCTAGTAAAATTGGTAAAACGTTCTTTTCTCAAGCTATAAAAATGCAAAATTGCTCATCACTTAGGTTTTCCCCATGTTCCTTCAGCTTTGGTACATGAACATAATACAGCAAGTTACCATATTATAATTTTATTTTTATTCCTCTTTTAGGATTATTTTCAATTTTTTTCTTATTAGAAATGTGCAAGAAAAAAGAAACTCATAACTTCTTCACTTCCTGTGGGAGTTAATGGCTGCTAAGGATAATAACCAGCAGAATGCTGTAAGGTATATTAATGTTTCTACAGTTGCCAGAATGAAGCAATTTGATAGTCAAGAATTTGAACTATAGAGTTTAAAGGGTAAAAATTAAATAAAAATAAAAGTTGTAACAGATGAAGAAGATTGTTAGAATGGAGATAGACTGATGGATGATAGGTGATTGATAGATGATTGGCAGATAGAGATGTTTTTGGTTTTTTTATATTTGTAAATAATATCTAAGGATTAGCCTATTTTTAGAATTTTTCTTTCATTTCTAAGATTTATTTCAAATATTGGTTATATTAACAAAACACCATGGCTTTAGGTCATAGTGACAGACTCCAGGAACAATTTATGCATGATACTAAGACTTTGAAGGAAAGAACAATGATTCCATCTATGTCTTCTGTTCTTCTCTACCATAAATTATATTCATATGGGGGGGGGAAGTAAGTTATGATAAATTTGGTCTGGGATATCTCAGAAAGCAGAATTCTGTCAAGTGTGTTTGATGAAAGTGCATTGGAAGACGTCTGTCCGTAATATAAAACCTGTAGTGTGCAAGTGGTAAACATGGCAGAATTGAGAGTCCACATGTAACTCAGAAGGAGACCTTTCCCTATTCCCACCTCACATTAGAATTCTCCCAGATTCGGAAAACATGTGCATTACAAACCACTGACAATTTGGCACAACTCTATGACATTCTTTATTCCTTAGACCAGGTAAACATATCTGCAATGTTTTATGCAACTCAAGATGGAAATGGCAACAATCAAGGAAAGAAGGTAATTCTAGACTAAATTATTGCATTGCTATTTCTCATTGCCAGATTCACCTAATAGGTTGCTAACCCTCTGCATTCTTTTGAAAATCTAAGTAATCTCTGTTAATAAAGGAAGATTTACTGCTAAAAGTCCAAATATTCTTGAGGTGCCTGGGTAGCTCAGTTGGTTAAGCATCCAACTCTTGGTTTTGGCTCAGGTCATGATCTCATCGTTTGTAGGATTGACCCCCACGTTGGGCTCTGCACTGACAGTGTGGAGTCTGCTTGGGATTCTCTCTCTCCCAATCTCTCTGCCCCTCCCCTACTTGTTCTCTCTCTCTCAAAAATAAATAAATAAATAAATAAATAAATAAATAAATAAATAAATAAATAAACTTTTAAAAAAGTCCAAATCTTCTTATGTATCAGCTTGATATACATGGTACTAGTATCCTGGGGAGATTAAGGCTGGGCTCTTTCCATTTCAAAATGAAAATACAAAGGACACATTTAGTAGAAAATCTAGAGGGAAAAACAACTGAGAAAATGATGAATATTTCATTGATTATTAATTCCAAATCCAAGCTGGAATGATTGATAAGTATTCATGCCATTCCTTAAAAATGTGCCTTTGATGGAAAAAGAAAAGGCCCATTTCTAAATCATTCAGAGCCATTTATATTGATGAAGTTAGTAAGAATAAATACTAAAATTTTGATTTCAATTTCTTGTATAGTCATAGCTACAGGGTTAACCTTGATTAAGAATGTTAAGAATATTTTCACACAGTTCGCCATCCTAGACCAAAACTGGGGATGTTGATGATGAAGACTTCATGTCCAAGTCTACACTGTAATGAACTCACATACTTCCAAATCTCCCTTGAGTGCAGTAGTTATGTGCAATTGATGCTTGTGGTTTCAAGAAGTTCTCAAAGAACCCGTCCTTTATGACCCAAATGCAAAATTTGCATATACAACATCTCTAACAGTTTCTTTTCCCTGAAATACGCAGGGATAAGGAGAATATAGTCAAGCATAGCTACATTTGGCATTATTGTTGGCATAAATATAAAATACGACCCACTGATAGTGAGAAGACTTGCTGAGGCACCACTGTTTGAGAGGTGCTGATTATGGGCACCTCTGGATCCATTAAGAGGGTTTTCTTACCTCAATTTTATATGATTAATACAAACAAACAAATGGGCAAAAAATTCACTAAGAAGTAATTAACCTACTGTAAAATAAGCCACATTCTATTTACCAATAAAATTAAGGGTAAACATAGTAGTATACATGTACCCATATGTAAAAAAGTACAACCACATGCTTGTGTATAGGGGTGTACACGTGTCTATATGCAGAAAGACAGAGACAGAGAGAGATAAATATCTAAAACTACAAAAAGAAAATTAAACTGATAGTGACAGTATTCATTTAAATCCATCTTTAGGAATGGTTGTAGGAAGTTATCTCTGGATTTTCCTTTTTTTTTTTTTTTTTTTTGGTTGCACATCATCCACCTTTCACATTAAGTGTATAGTGTGTCAACTTCCCTAATCCTTATCATTTTGCATCTACATGTTCACATTCATGCATTTAAGTATGTGGATTCATTATAGGAATTTTGATCCTAAATCTTTTTGTCTAAAACTGTTTAAAGTTCATATATTATTTTCAGTGTCCTTCAAATATTCTTCTACAGTTCTAGTTATTGATTTCCTAAATTGCCTCTCAAGTTAGAAATTCCTGTAATGAAAAAGTGTAAAGATGCTCACTCTCCTCCACAATGCTCTCTAATTCTAAAAATGCTTCTCATATATGTCTATTATTATAGCATCCAGTTGGCACCTTTCACCACCTTGTGGTAAAATCTCATTATAATATCTTAATTCATTACTCAAGCCTCTATCTGGCCAAGTTATCTGACAGCGATCTCTCTCGCTGTCTCTCTCAATCTCTGTCTCTTTTTCTTCCCCCTCATCCACCCATGCCCTCCCTTTTCTCTTTCTATTTCTTTCTTCCCTTTGCCTATGGAAATTATCAAAGAACCAAAGAAACTTATTTAGAACAACAACAACAAAAATCATCCCTGCTTCTAAATGCCAAGGAAACACAAGTGAAGAATTCGATTCAATGACATTGGGCCCCATTTTAGGCTACAATCATTGTCATTAAAAACTAATCTCACAAAGATTTGAAGACGTTCTTTCTGAACCTGGTGTGTGTGTGTGTGTGTGTGTGTGTGTGTGTGTGTGTGTGTATGTTTGGTTTTGAGGAAAAATAACCTCATTACATTCAATATTATCATCAGTTAAGGAAGTATTCTACTTGGGCTCCCAAATATTCAGTTCCTAAGTAAGGATTCATACTTAATTTGTTTTGACATTAGCAGTGACTAGCATTTATTAAGCACTTACCATGGGCCATTAACTGTTCTAAGTACTTTATATCAACTATTCCACTTACCCCCAAAATAGCCACATGAACTACATATAAATTTGAAATCATACTGAATTTGTATTCACAAAATTTATTCATTATTCTGGTCTCTGTGTCAGAGTGTCTGGATTAGAAAGAGATATCTCACCTTTGAAAAATGCTGTCCCTAAATAATTCTTCCCTTCATGACACAGACAGTCATAAATCCAAGCCACCAATCAGAATTTTCATTTCTTATAAGATGAATTGCTTTTGGGGGGATCCCTGGGGGCCTTAGTTGGAGCCATCCTAGTCTACTACAGAGGTTCATTATGATAACAGTGAATCTCAAAAGGAAACCAGTTGGTGTCTTGATCATTTTCTTCCCAGGAAGATCCTTATCATTTGTGCAGATTTATCTACTTCTTCCCCATGCTCATTTCTGTATAATCAAGGAAAACTGGTGTCTTTGTCAAATCATAAATAGCTGCTGCTTCATATTTTCACTAAAGCAATGGGTACTTACTTGCCTTATAATTATTTTTAAGAGGTATAATGCAATTGATTCTCCCATAATAGCACAAAAATCTGCTCTTAGGGGGCTCACTGTACAGTTCTAGACGTAGAAGTGAGAGGCATAATTTTATTTTATTTTATTTTTAATTTTGTTATGTTTATTTTTGAGAGAGAGAGAGAGAGAGAAAGAGATAGACAGAGACAGAGAGAGAGACAATCCAAAGCAGGCTCCAGGTTCTGCGCTGTCAGCACAGAGCTGGATATGGGGCTCAAACCCACAAACTGTGAGATCATGACCTGAGCTGAAGTCGGATGTTTAACTGACTGAGCAACCCAAGCGCCCTGGGAACATAATTTTAAATTCCACTTTGTTAATTCATATTCAGTGGGGACCATGGCAGTGCCTCTCAACCATTTTCAAGTTAGAGTAGACATACAAAATTATTATATTTGTATGAGAACTGGGATAAACTGGACTGGATTTGAGGATATCTATACAGCGCTTGGTGGGGGAAAAATTACATTCTTAATGTAAAATAACAATGTTAGAAAAGTCAAATAAAAGTGATAGAAAGAGTATTAACTATTGAATTTATATAAAGCTTCAAAATAGAAGACTTTTCTTATTTTTTCTTTAATGAGAAACTTGAGCTTGCTTTTATGAAAATAGATTTTTATGTTTGATTTTATGATTAAGCTGGTTACAGGTAACTCCTAATCATGACTTTTATGGTGCTCTTTCTTCAAATCCTTAAGAGTCACATCAAATAAAAAACTTTGTTCAAATATAGATAATAAAAAAATTTTAAAACCATTTTCCTACTTTATAGCTGCTTAAAAACTAGCAAATTGAAATTATATTTAAAAAAATCTAAAAGCATTTCCTTTACTCTCCTTTACTAATGTAATGTTGAAATTTCCTATAGCAATGCAAATGGATTTCAAACCCAAATAAACTTTTGTAACTGAGATATTCCAAAATAATGGAGAACGTCTAATTTGTAGAAAATGCATCCATTTTTAGAATGGTCATACTGAAGCTAGACTGTATGCACTAATGAAACATGTCACAGGTAGATTGAGGAGCCCAGTCTTAAAATAACACCCTCCAGGAGATTTCTTATGACCTTTCTGACCCTCATCCCTGTGCAATTCACCTTGAACTGTATGCTATGTTTTGAATGTAAACTCTTTGAGCAGCAGCCTGGACTGGATTCTAAAGATTTCCAGAAGGTAGAGAATCTCCTTAGTGCTTAGCAGGTATGTTAGAGCAAGCACTCCCAGATCAGGTTCCTTGAGATCCCATTTGATGACTCCATTTAAGTGCCCCAAAGGCTAAAGCAGTTCTGTGAATGTGGTCCCCCAAACAACAGCAGCAGCAACAGCAACAGCACCTAACATCCTCAGGCTCCACTTGAGACAGAAACTCTGTATATTAACAAGCTATCTAGGCTTTCTGATTCATGCTTAAATTTGAGAATCAATGGGATAAAGGGATCAATATTTCAGGGAACATCTGCAATCTATTCCCAACACAAAAGTTAGGCAGCCCCATGCAGGTTTTACTGTTGTTGCTGCTGTTGATATAATACAGATTTCTCAACTTTTCATACGGTAAGTCTTCAAGATTGAGGGCCATATGAAGAAGGCTATGCACTGTGTAAAACTCATTATCTGTACTACTTACTGTAGAGCTACACTTTCAAACTCGGCTCAGTGGCCCAGAGTTTTATAGCTACACATCCCATGCCCATTTATATATGCACAATATAAGCAGAGTACCCAGGTAATAATATCCAAGAAGGACTACAAAAATCTTTATTCCAGAACTGGATATCCCAGAATTTAAAATTCTAATTTAGGGTAGGGCATTCCACCTCCAGAATTATGCCTTTAGGATGCAAATATTTTTGTGATATGGAAACTATAGCAATTATCCATCAGTACCTTAGTTTATAAGATTAATTCTGGACCCTGAGAAACACTCTGAGAGAATGGAATATAGGACAAGAATGGTTGGTATTGGGCGAAGTAGGAAAGCACGTTTTTTTTCAAAAAGCAGAAAGAAATCACAGCAAAGACAGTCTGAAAATGAAGACTGCTCAGCATGGCATCCTAATGAGCTAAAAGGCAGTGTAAAGTCTTGGTTGTTCAGTGTATATTGAAGTGAAGAGAAGTTGAAAGAGAGAGAAAAATTAACTTTTACCTGTGATTTCTCTTTAATACCAGCTCTTGGTTAAATTCTTCATTTTCCCTACCATTCACAATGGTAAGCATCAACTTGCCCACGTGTGTATCACCAATTACAAATTTGTTTTCACCTAAGAGAGGCTTTGCTTAAAAAATAGGAAGAATTAGGGGAGCCTGGGTGGCTCAGTCGGTTAAGCTTCCAACTTCGGCTCAGCTCATGATCTCGCAGTTCATGAGTTCGAGCCCTGTGTCGGGCTCTGTGCTGACAGCTAGCTCAGAGCTTGAAGCCTGTCTTTGGATTCTGTGTCTCCCTCTCTCTCTGACCCTCCCCTGCTCATGCTGTCTCTCTCTCTCTCTCTCTCAAAAATAAATTTTAAAAAACATTAAAAATATAAAATAAAATAAATTTTATAAAAATAGGAAGAATTAGATCAAACAACTTATTCCATGAAAATATTAGCTATCCCTGGAATATCAGGAGATGAATTATTCTTCATACTATGAAGCTGAGGGTTCAGAGCATAGCTGTCTATTTGCTTGTTGTCAAAGCCACAAACTTCTCTCTAGAATTCTTAAAATGAATAGGAGAAGTTTGAGTCTACAGGTGGAATGAAAACTAATGGAGAAGGTGAGGCATTCTAGTGGAGAACACATTGGAAATCTTACTGTTGGTTAACTTATTTAGCAGAAAGCATTACAGGATTTCTTTGCACGTATATGGTATTTGATGCTAGGGACATTTCTTTTGGTCTCGGGGACCCTGAAAACAAAAATGTATTTCAGTTACTTTTAAAAATAAAGCATCACCCAATAATGCATTTCTAACTTTCTGCTTCCTGTCTCCACAAGAAACCTACAGCCACCACCACCAAGGCCATCATCACTGCCACTAAACAGTGGTAGCCAACCTCGTGTACAGCACTATTGGGAGAGAAAAATTAGTAGAACCAGGTCTGAACAGCACACTCGTTTTAAGTCTACACTGGCTTGGGCACAGTTTTCATCAAACCAAACATATAAGAAGATGTGAATAAGATCAAAATGGAACTACAACATGACCTATTGAATGAAACTTGATTCGCTGAAACAGATACGGCTCATGAGTTACTATAGCCATACCTACCACACTTACAAGGTTGGACTTACTGGGAATTCTTTTTCCGTCAAGTCTGCAGATGCCCGGGGCAAATGATATTTGAGAAGGAACCAGAAAAGGGATGTAAGAATGGTAGAAAACATTTCTCAGTTCTACTTCCACAGGGCTGGCTGGCTGATCACGTACCTTTTTACCTTCAGGCTCACAGTATCTTAACACCACCAGCAAGAGAGCAATTTCTTCTAAAAGCTCCCTTACACGTCTTAACATTCAATCTGCTTTACTGGCAGATTGAATCTTGTGTTCTTTGACCTATGGTGTGGAATACATGCATAGGCTTAGACCACAGTTCCAGGGTTGAGTGGGCAGATGGTGTTTCTCCACTGGCTTCTCATCATGCCCACAACTAGTTCTTTCCTAGTATAACCTAATCCCTGATTTACTCTCATAGTTAGTTTCTCTCATAGTCTAGGTGATTTTGCTGGGTGTCCTTTCCCATCTGCTGGTCTCTGAGGGTTTACACTCCGAATATTCTAACATTCAGTCTCTACCCACCCCGCCACCTCCCTCAAAAAAATTATGTCAAGGTCTTAGTCCTTTTCTCCCAGCAGTCTTCTTGGTTCATTATGAAAACTTACCTACCCTCTTTCCCAGCAGCCTTTGAGCTCCACACACCAAGGTATAAGGAGAGATAGTTCCTTGTCATGAGGGAAAAAAAATGATCTTGTACCTTTTCCTCCAAACCCTGGCTCACATTTGCCTTGTAATACTGAAATGAAACTTGAGAGTTTCTTCCAAGTGAAAATAATAATTCCTTCAAAGTGTTGATACCACTAACATAGAAACAAATGGCCTGGAAACTGTTAAATGGAAACTCTGTAGCTAAATCCTAGTGAAAACAGGCTTACCTTTCTAAGCACCTGATGACTAAGTGCTACATTTAATCTAAATCTCTCTCTCTCCCTCTCCCTCCCTCTCTCTCTCTCTCTCTCTCTCTCTCTCACACACACACACACACACACACACACACACTCACACACACACACACACACACACACACATGCAAAATGGGAGTCAGAACTGATTAGGGAAAGAAAAATATTTTGAGAACTGCTGAATGGCTAGTTGAGATAAAATACTCAAGGCTAGGTTAGGGCAACTGGATGGCTCAATCAATTGAGTGCCAGAATCTGGCTCAGGTCATGATCTCATGGTTAGCAAGTTTAAGCCCCACATAGGGCATGCCACTTATCAGCACGGAGCCAGCTTCAGATCTTCTGTCTCCTCAATTTCTCTGTCCCTCCCCTACTCATGCGCTCTCTTTCTGTCTCAAAAATAAATAAGCATTAAAAAATAATAACAAAATACTCAAGGCTAGACTTAATTTTCAGTTTTTTTAATAGGCAAAAAAAAACCTATGTCAGGACACCTCTATTCAAAGGATTCTTTTGATACCTTTCTATTGCTTACACCAAATATCATAAAACATATTTTTTGGCAAACTGTTTCTGCTCTCTGCATTTCTTATATGGTTTCAACTCTGTTTGTGAATTGAAATTTTTTTCACATGTATAATCCAAACTAGACCTCCCCCAGTCTGTGAGTCAGACTCTTGAGGAGTTCTTACTTCCTATTGGGCCATCTGCTTTGAAAGCAGGTAGCTTCCAGACCTTTCTTCAGGCTTGTCCTAGGATGGCAATGATTGTGGTGATGACTTCCAATAGTAACTTCATTAGAGCCTTTGAGGAGGATTTTATGAACAAGCCATTCTTCAGCTGCAGCATTAAACACTAACCTGGCACAGATTTTGCATATGGATTTGTCATCAGGACTTTGCACACGTTTTATAACTTCAGTTGTTTCAATACCATAAAAGTCATTTTTTTCAGAAGCATTCACACAGATCTCTGTCAGACCTGCTTGAAGACAAAAGTCTATCATGGCTTTTTATTGCTATCATCTTCCCAAGAGAAACACATTTATTAAATGTGCTAGAAATATTAGGGAGCTTCAGGCCATAAGGGCAATTTAAGCAACATTTACTGAAAAACTCCACGTCAATATTTTTCTTATTAATTGGGAATCAATAATCAAGACATTTCACAGTGATAACATTTTCTTTGTTCTGGCTGTGTTTTTTCCTAGCTGAAACACTTTTCTACCAGATATATCTTCTCTACCCTGCCCTCATCTTTAACTTTCTTGCTCAAATGTCACCTTTTAATAAGGTCTAACCTGACCACACCATGAAAATTTACCACCTGGTACCCAGAATTCCCAGTCTGCCTTAACTTGATGTATTTTCCCCAAAACTCTTATTATCTTTTAATATAGCCAACAATACAGTTATTTAATAAGTTTGATGATTATTGTCTCTCTCTATGTTCTGAAATGAATGCTCTATGAACTCAGGGATGGGGGAGCTTTGCTCAGTAATTGATCCCCACTTAATACTACTGTGCATGGTACATGGTACTCAATAAGAACGTGTTGTGTGAATGAATGAATGCATGATCGAATGAATAAACAAGCAAACTAAAACCAAAAAAGAATGGTGACAGGTTACTACTTTTTTGAAAGAGTTTGGTTTGATGGTAAATAATCTGCTGAAACAGTAAGATACGATTTAAAAAGAAAAAGAAATTGAAGCTGTGAAATGAAGCTGCCTTTTACTTTTACAACTTGTAGGTCACCATTTAAAAGTAAAAAGTGACAATTAATAGTACAATATACATTTGCCTTATTGATGGCCTTTTTGACACATAAAAATTGTACACGTTTAAGGTATGCTAGTTGATGTTTTGGTATATGGATACATTGTGAAAAGACCAGTCCAATCAAGCTAAATAACATATCCATCACCTTCGCATGGTGTGTTGAGAAGATCCCATTTAATATCTATCCATTGGAAGTCCATAACCAAAATATTTCTGTAATGATTTAAAGTATCTGATAACATCATTAACTACCCTCATCATGCTGTATATTAGATCTCTATAACTTACTCGTCTTGCATAAATGACACTTTGTAACCTTAAACCTATAATTTTGGAAAATTTTTCTCTTTTTCTGCTCACATTTTAATATAATGTCCAACATTTTATTTTTTTAATATTTTTAAGTTTATTTATTTTGACAGAGAGAGAGAGTGAGAGCGCATAAGCGGGGGAGGGGCAGAGAGTGAGGAAGAGAGAGAATCCTAAGCAGACTCCACATTGTCAATGCAGAGCTAATGCAAGGCTCGAACTCACTAACCATGAGATCATGGCCTGAGCCAAAATCAAGAGTTGGATGCTTAACTGACCAAGCCACCCAGATACCCCTAAAATCCATTTTAAATGTTTCTGTTTGCTGGGTCCAGGAAAGATATTCTTGGCCCTCATGACCCTTGACACACAAAAGGGGTGAGTGAGTGTGTGTGTGTGTGTGTGTGTGTGTGTGTGTGTGTGTGTGTTTTAAGTAGTAAGTGTTATTACTAATTAGGATCTTTGTATCCTGTGTTCTGAGACTCCCTTTCTTCTAATAGTTACAGATATTAGTTCATTTAAATGAACATACATGGTTATTTAACTCTATGCTATCAGTTTAAATTTTCCTAGTTTTCTAGATTTGGCAAGGTGATTGTAAATTATTTTGTTAGTTGTTTTTATTAAATTTACCATCTAGATACAAGGCATGGGTAGCATGGAGGACAGCTGGCTGGTTTTCAACAGCCTTAGCAACATAAGTCAAAGCCATAAGCCTGCACATGTCCCCCACAAACACACTACCTCTAGTCAGAAGTGACTATTTTATCTCACATTGTTGTTTTAATCTACTATTATATCTGGGTTATCCTATCCTTATTTTTAAAAGCTTTATTTTTTGTAGATGGTAGCAATTTAGATGCTCAAATAGTCAACCTTTACATATGAAGAATAGCCTTAGTGTTCACTGAATGAAACTGTCATATCATCTCTATTTTACCAATGCTACAGGTATGGTGACTTTACTTGGCTTTTACATGTCTTAATTTCTGAGTGGTCAATGTATTTTAAATTCATTATTACATAACGCTAACATAATACTTTTAATATAAAAGTGACAAAACTAACAATCAGTAGAGCATTTTTTTTAATGTTTATTTATTTTGAGACAGATGGAGCTTGAGCAGGGGAGGGGCAGAGAGAGGAGACACAGAATCCGAATCAGGCTCCAGGCTCTGAGCCATCATCACAGAACCTGACAAAGGGCTCAAACCCATGAGCAAGATCATGACCTGAGCTGAAGTCAGACACCCAACAGACTGAGCCACCCAGGCGCCCCCAGTAGAGCATTTTTAAAAGATTTGTATACATCTTCTGTGCGTGTTACCCTAGGTGTTGCACAAATTTTAGTGTATGACTTAAGGAATAACACATAGCATTTTAGTAAATACTACTGGAAACTCACATATGCCTTTCTTTTAGGACCTTTTATAATACATGTCCTTTTATTTATTTAAAATTTTTTTTAAAATTTTTTATTTACTTTTGAGAGAGAGAGAGCGTGAGCAGGGAAGGGTCAGAGAGAGAGAGGGAGACACAGAATCTGAAGACAGTCTCCAGGCTCTGATCTAGCTGTCAGCACAGAGCCCGACGCGGAGCTCGAACCCACAAACCCTGAGATCATGACCTGAGACGAAGCCAGACGCTCAACTGACTGAGCCACCCATGCGCCCCTAGATTTATTTATTTTTGAGAGACAGAGAGAGACAGAGCACAAGTGGGTGAGGGGCAGAAAGAGAATGAGACATAGAATCAAAGGCTCCAGGCTCTGAGTTGTTAGCACAAAGCCCGACACGGGGCTCGAACTCACAAACCATGAGATTATGACCTGAGTCAAAGTCAGACACCTAGCCAACTGAGCCACCCAGGTGCCTCAATACATGTCATTTTAGAGTATGATAGTGGGCAAATGGCCTTTACAGATTCCACCTGTTCCCTTTATCTACAAATCTACTAATTACTGCTTGGTCACTTGAAATCTCAAGTCTGTTTCTTTCCTTTTTATTACTACCCTCAGATACTTTCAAAAGCATTTGGCCAGGAAAATAAAAATTCCTGCGTGAATTGAAATATACCCTAAAAAGCTCTGGTTTTAAGTACTGGAAAATATTATTAAGAATCAAAATTTGAGTGGTAGGAATGCACATCGTATTGTTTCACATGAGCATAGGTGGCAAATCAGTTGCTATTATTCTCATCCAACTATTGTATCCTTTGGTAAGGAAAAGAAATCATCTCTCAGGAGTACATTGGAAAATACAAAGACATGACACTTTAGACAGCATCAGCATACTCTTAATAGACAATAGAAATAAAAGGGAGAATAGGGTGTATTCAGTTCTTTGAAATACCTACATCTTCCATTAAGTTTTCACTTGGCCACAAAATATAGAGTAGGATGCATATGTTAGTGTGTATGTGTGACTTAGAACACAAAACAGTTGTAAAATCAGTTCATTTTACACACACACACACACACACACAATACTTCAACCAATTAAGGAAGTGGTAAATGTTAGAATTTTGGTATAAAGGCTGGTTTAGAGAAATTTTAAAGTTACAATGGTAGCAGCTTTGATAATTTTAGTTTTTATGTAAGAATCTGAGTCTTCAGGGATTAAAATACATCATATTTGTTTTGCATTCAGTGACAAATGCCCATTCAGTAATGACATGCAGATAATCTGAAAAAAAGTAAGATTCCTCCAAAAAAATTAAATTACCAATAGAAATGTTATTGTTGTATTCTAGAAGCCTGAGTTAAGGACATCTTCAAATCAAGAAGTCACAAATTCCTCAAATTTGTTAAATACATATATTTTTAATATTCATTTGAATGTAAATTTCCATAAGTTTGGAATCAGAACCTTTCAAAATAAATTTTCATCGTATTTACCAAAGAAGTGAAGTGACAATGGAGTCTCTCATTTAGGGCTCAAATACAATTAAAAGTCACACCTAAACTTTTGTTTTCTTCCTAAGGGGATGGGCGGAAAGAGCTTTAAAATTAGGCATCATCTGTATTCTAAGCATCCGTCATAGTGTGCATGATATCCAATGCAAAGTGACTATCAATTTCCAGAATAACTCTTCAGAAATTAAATTTCATTTTGGGTGTAAAATTATAGTGAAAAACAAAATTATTGGTTTAAAACATAGTTTAGTTTCTTGATTCCATTTAAGTTGACTGATTGGAATCTAAAATAGCCAAGGTAACAGTCCTTCAAAAATTTGCTTAGTCACCTTTACACATGTATTCATTCAGAACAGTAATATGTTTGCATTTTGAAAAAGGTTAAAGAAGGTTTTACACTTTTGCTGGAACAAGTGTTGTGCATTAGTGCATTAAAAAAAATAATTCCACTTAAAAAGAATTCTCTTTCCTAATACATACGCTCTTCCTCAGCTAAAAGCAAAATGAAAGAAAACACACAGAGAGAGAAAAGCTACCCAGGTTTTTCTCCCTGCCTTTGCCTGCCAGCAGTCACACGCAGGAGCTCCACAAACCCCAGGGGAGGGGAGGAAGAAGGCATAGATTTAACATCACTCCCTGTTTTCTGCCTGCCCAGCAAGTCCTGGACAGCTATCCGGGCAGCTCAATGCTATATATCTGTGGAGGCCCCCAGACTATAGTCTGCCTGTTTCTGCCTTGTTACCACATTGTGGGCAGCTGACTACTTTCTCTAGACTAGACTTGAATTTTAGGATACTTAATGTCAGCAAAGTGGCGAAATTTCAAGATACCACGGGACCCAGAGACTGGTTCACTTGCTATTCTACTGACCCTATATTCTCTACAAATACATTACAAAACATTTAGATAATCTCAATATCACTCTACCAATCTACAGAATTTGACAAAGTTATTTCCTCCTTCTTCAAACACTTCTCATGGTTTTTATGATACCCATTCAGTCGGTTCTTCAAGCTCTGCTGATTTTCCTCATCTCAAACTATAAAATTTTGAGTGCCCGAGGCTCATTATAAATTCATTCCTTAGGTAATCTAATAAATCCATGGCTACAAAGCCTATCTATATGCAGTGACACAAATTTGCATTTGCAGTCCTAATGCTTCCTTTGAACTTCAGGTACCAGATCATTGAATAGCACCAACATCTTCATTTGAATGTCCAAAAGCTACCTGGGCCTCAATAAGCTAAACTTGAACTCCAGATCTCAGCCATCACCACACTTTCCCATAGCCCCTGGAACACTCCCAAAGAATTCCTGTTCTTAGGAAAGGATTTCCTGTTCTTAGGAAAGGACTTCTTGTTCTTAGGAAATGAAATTTCTTTCTTCCAGTTGCTTAAGCCAAAGACACTGCTTTCATCATTGACTCCTCCATTTCTCCCATGACTCAGTCCCTCAGCAAATCTTACTGGCTCTACTTTCAAAATACACTGATAGCTTTACCACTTGTCACTACATCTTCACCTACCTCAGTAGTCCAAATCGCCAATATCTCAAAAACTTCCTAGCTGGTCTCCCTTTATCTACCCTTGTCTTCCCTCCATTCCAAACACATGTTAGATCACAACACTCCTCTGACCAAAAACATTTCAGTCAGCATCAAAGCCAAAAACTTTACAAGATCCTATATGATCCCCCACCCAACTTCTGTTTTTATCTTTCACAACTCTCCTGATTCACTCTATTCCAGTCATACTGGTAAGGGAAACACCCTTCCACGCCAGAGCCATTTGCTTCCTGTTTTCTTTCAGGAAATCATGTCCCTACACGTGTAACTGACTCACTCCTTCACTTCCTTCAGATCTTAATTTCAAACTCATCCTTTCAGAGAAGTCCCCCTGACTACTGTATCTAGAAATTCTCCCCAGCCATCCTCTTCCTTTAACTCTTTTTCCCCATAGCCCTTATCACTATCTGGTATATTTATATTTATATTTGCCTTACTGACTTTCTCCATCCCATCCCACCACTAGACTATAAATTCTGTAAAAATAGGGCCTTTATTCAGGGTTGTAACCTCACACCTACAACAATGCCTGGCATGTGGTAGATGTTTTTTCACAAGTCTGAGCCAGAGGAAGATTGATTACAAAGTTAATGGAGCATAACCTTCACACCCCTCACTTGACTTGGACCCCTTGCAAGTACTGGGAATTGTTGGAAGGTGTTCAGTATTCTATGTGCTGAGAGGGAGGCCAGGTTAGAATAATGAAAATATGTAGCATGAGTGGAAAAGGGACTGCAGGAGTGTCAGATGAGACCTCAGCCTCTGAGCCTTCAGTAGGTGGTCATGATTGCCTTTCTCATTCTTACTAAACAATTATTCTCTTCCCAAATTGTGTTTACATCATTTTGCATTCTCTTTTCTTAATTGAATCTCTCGGAATTATATAAAAGCCCCCACAAAAATCAGCATCTGCCAAGATAGATCACCCAGCATTTCAGGAAGCAGAGAGCAGAAGGGTTTGCTTGCATTCAAGTATCCTCTTGACAGGAGGATTCCTGACCCCATATGACCACTCTCGGATCAGAAATTACTTATCCTAGCAGTATTTCCATGGCAAAGTAGGTTTAATTGGCAAGTCTCTCTCTCTTCTTTAGCACCAACATTAAAGAGTAAATTAGCATGCATCTTATACAATTATTCCTCGAGGAAATTATAAATATTGCACGTTATCTTTGGTTGCAGTAATGTGAATTACATATGCTGGTCATGGTAGAACTCAATTTAAAAATGAAGCAAACAGTCACAGTTTTTTATTTTCATATTTTTCCAAAAAGATAGAGGAAGTAAATAATTAAAATACATGTAAGTATTAAAGGAATCTTCAGGTCCAAAAGGAAAATCTATCCAAACATACTTTCTTTAATTTATGGACTTGCCAGAATTATCTACCTTTTACTCTTTGTATGTATATTTTAAACAGTTCTAACTTTCTTTTTTGTTTTCTAAGTCATAAATTCTGCTTTGCTTTTGTTTTCCTTGGGTCTTTGTGATTATTGTTTATTATAGTGAACGTTAATGGTTAGTTCCTTTATTTTCATTCTTTTATTATTACTAATGAAATCATGTAAAGCTAGACATTTTATTTCAAATAATATTTTGTATTCCATAAGTTTTGACATGTGGGTTTTCTTTAGATGGGGTTTTTGTTTTGTTTTAAACTTATCTTGAAGTTCAAGACAATGGACTTTTAGGTTATTTTTGACCAAAGAGTTACATGGAAGTGTTTTTTCCCTACACTTTCATGAGCATTGTGTGTCAAAGGTCTAAGAAGGAAAGACACCAGTAGGAATGAATGTGCTCAATGTAGAGATATGGGTCTTTGATGAAGAGAACCAGAGATCCCTGAAGAAATGGATGATTCCAGAGGGGAACACAATAAACCTGGGACATAATGTACCAGAAAGAGAAGAAGGGAGAAAACAAATGGAGGCATGTCCCAAAGAGACAAGAGCCTGTTTAATAAAGGGGTTCCTACTGTCCAAATCTGGGACAATTTGAGGACCCAATTAAGATGCAAAAGTTCACTAAAGATATTTTTAAAAATTTGAATCCTTAACTTCATTATAACAGATTACATAAATAAATGAGCAGGAAAGAAGGGACAGCCTTGCTTATAGTAGAATGCCAATTACTGACTGGTAACTATGAAGAGAATACTGGAACTGGAAATTCTTCATTTTGTAGCCATCATAGTAAAGATTAGTTATGAGAAGTTTCATCAATTTATGCTAAATGTAGGGGGGGGGGAATTCTGATGAGCATAGAATATGTACACCATTTTAAAGTGCCTCCCCGCAGATTACTTATTATCTACAATGGAAAAAATAAACAGTAAATAGTGGGAAAATGTAGACCTTCATCAAGTGATTAAAGTTAATATCACTAATGCAGGGCAAGTGGACACAGTGTGCATCTGGATGCAATACCCTGAGAAAGACACCGTATCCCTAATGTATTATTCTGTCCTGGAATGTATAATCTGAATCTAACCACGAGGAAACATCAGGCAGGCCAATAAAGATCATTACATTAAAAACAAAGGTGGAGAGAGACTACCCTTCAAAAGCAGCAATGCCATCAAAGACAGACTGTGGAAACATTTCAGATTAAAGGAGGCAAAGGAGACATAACAAACAAAAGCAATGTCAGACCCTAGAATGAATCCTCCACTGGAGGGATAAACATACTGTAAAGGATAATATTGAGTTATTTGACAAAACGGAAATATGGATGGTATATTAGAAAAAAGCATTGTGTTAATATGACACAAGTTGATCATCGTACTGTGGATACATCTGAGAACTCGCTTATTCTTAGGAAATACTCACTGAGGTAGTTAATGGTCACTTAGAGTAAAGAGCCTTGATATATGCAACTAACTTTCAAATGGTCAGGATAAAAAAACAATATATATATGTACATACACACACATGAAGAGCAAACACAAATGATGAAAAATAAAGCGAACGGAGAATGTCTTCACTGTAGATGAATCTGGGTGGAAGAATGCATGAATATTCTATGTGTTCTTACTCTTGTAGGTTTTTTTGTAAGTTTCAGGTTGTTTTCAAATAAAATGTTAAAATTTCAAAAACTTTTTCATGAGATTGGAGTTTCTCTTATCTTTATTTTATATGACAGTATCTAGTCTATTATTTGGTGGTCAGAAATTACAGCCTATAACATGTCTGGTTTTTGAAATTTGTTGGCATTTCTTTTTGAGTCATTTTTTATAAACATCTAGGGGCACTTGAAGAGCAGTTTTTCTTAGTTTGTAGAAATCATTTTTTTCTTTGTTTACAAAAGCTTTGAGAGAGTTATGGTATATTGTATGAAGAATATTTGCTCACAAATCTTATATTTTTAATGTGATTTTAACCATTACAAAAGACCATGCTTTGTCTTGCTTAATACTTTTTTGGCTTGGCTGCCTGGTCTAATATCAAGATTCTGAGCTTTGCTTTTTCTTGGTAATTACCATCTTTGTTTTAGTCTACAGATAAATATAGTCAAGATTTACCCCTAGTCTTTTTGCTAAAATTTGACTGATTATCTCTTGACGACTAACTCACCTGTTAGTTGATTTCTCATAAAGGAATCATGGGGATGCTTCCTCAGTTCACTTATGTTTAAAATTATTTATCTATAGTCCTTTAAGTGACAGCTGGGTGAAATCTAACATTCTTGGTTCACACTCTCATGAGTATCTTATTAGTGTTTTTTCATTGTGTTCTGGCACTGAGAGTTGAGCTTACTCTGTTGGTTATGGTGTTTTGGCCATACTTACATAAAATTTGGAGTTTATGAGTTTTCCTTTTTCTCTTACCTTCCATAGAAATGAATTCTGTGGGTTTATTTTTCTTTTCTTTCTTTTTTTTCCCATATGTAGTAGTAAGTGGAAAGAAGTAGGGATTGAGTCGCTATCAGCTCCTACCAGAACAAGAACTTTGGGGCAATTTTCTAACCTCTCATCTTCAATTTCTGTATCTTTAAAAACGGAACACCCACTTAAGAAAGTTACATGAGGATTAAATAAGATACCTATGTTAGAAACTTAGTGTACTGCTTGGCACACAGAAAATACTCAATGCACATTATTTCTGTTTAGTCACTGGTAACAGAGTTAGGTTGAGGCCAAATCTTCATTTATCAAGACATAATTCATAAAGGGAATCATTAGAAGCTATGCTATCTAAGTACTGTCTGTCATATTTAGCAAAAGTCTTGTCATTAAATATTGAGGATTTCTTCACGGAATTGCATACTTTGTGGTTGAGGCAGTGGGAAGGTTACTGAAACAAATGAATAGTAAGAATACCCATTTCCTTTAGTAAATGAATGCTTACTAATTCAGAGATTACTTTCATTGCTTTTGACAGCTTGACTGCCACTGGGCACAAAGGTCTCTCCATACAGCAAAAGGCAGATTACACCTCACAACTCTAGATTAACTGTGATCAAGTGACAGTACCTTGCTAACATATTTTTTTTAAATTCACTTCTTCAAGGAGATGATTAAATGACCAATTTTCCACAACTTTAGCATTTTGTTTTAGAATAAATTTATTTTTCCCACAAGGCATTATCAATTGTTTTCTTCCCTCAATTCCTCTCTCATCTCTTCTCCCGAGTTTCCCATTGAGGTTGTGGTTTTTACTGAGAAGCAGAGAAGAACAGCACACACACACACACACACACACACACACACACACACACACTGAGTATATAAAATTTTATAAAATACTATTAGTTCTTTCATCTCGTTATACAGGATGGCTGAAAATCCCCATCCCAATGAAACTGTCAAATTCATAAATATTTTTGGAACTCTCTTCAGAAGTTTCTTCAGTATAATTTTAGGAAGCCAACATCCTAAAGCCTGTGCTTTCAACCACAGAGTCATTATATTCATTTTCTAGGGCTGCAGAAACAAAGTACCAAAGACTCAGTGGCTCAGAACCACAGAAATTCATCATCTCACATTTCTGGTGGCTAGACATCTGACATCAAGGTGTCGGCAAGACCACACAGGCTCGTTCTGATGGCTCTCAGAAAAAATCCCACTGTGTCTCTTTCAGCAACACTTGGCATTCCCTGGCTCAGAGATGTATCACTCCAATCACATGACCATCTTCACCCTGGGTGTCTTCATATATGCAAGTCTGTCTCTGTTTCCCTCTTTTTTTCTTTACTTCAGACATATGAGATTAGGACCCAATCTAATGACCTCATTTTAACTTGATTACCTCTGTAAAAGATCCTATCACAAAATAAGATTACATTCAGAGGTACTAGGGATTAGGATCTTAACATATCTTTCTGGAGGAGATAAAATTCACCCCATAAAATCTGTCTTCTAATAAATATGATTTTTCTTTAAAGTACTGAAACTGCATTTAAGTGTGAAACATTCTTAGAAATATCATTTAAAAATGTAATATCTACATATGCTTCCTTTTTAATAGTAGTTGAGGTATGTATATAAATCTACCTAAGAATAAGAGCTTTTTAGCTTTTGTAAGAAAGGAGAAGGGAAGGAGCGTTAACATGACATCTGAATTGTCCTGATTATTAGCTGGTTTTTTCACATTCATTTAAGATTCCAGGAGCTGAGATCTGCATAACTACCATGTCTAGACCTTCAGAATAATCCCTTCCCCTAAACTAAGTCTTGAGCTGGGACAGTTTCCTCATTAAAAGCCTCACAAACATAATTATCTCAGTGCCTGAAATAGATTGTGCCAGAATTTGAGGAGGGATATCATCAGTGCCTTCCTCATTAAAGTAAACTGATCCAACATGATTAATTCCAAGTTTGCTTAATATGCTCGACTAATGGGTGGATGGGGGAGTATGAGAAACTTCTCACTACCTGGTAGATTTTATTTATACCAGACACATGTTGCTACAATGTCTTGGACCTGGCAAAAAAAAAAAAAAAAAAAAAATGTCTTCATAAAAAATGTCCCTGTTCAGTAATCTTTGCTGAGCCTTTTAGGTACAAGTTTAGAATATATTATCCTAGGGGTGCCTGGGTGGCTCAGTCAGTTAAGCATTTGACTTCAGCGCAGGTCATGATCTCATGGTTTGTGAGTTAGAGCCTCACATCAGGCTCTGTGCTGACAGCTCAGAGCCTGGAGCCTGCTTAGGATTCTGTGTCTCCCCCTCTCTCTGCCCCTCCCATGCTCATGCTCTGTCTCTCTCTGTCTCTCAATAATAAATAAACATTTTAAAAAATTAAAAATTAAAAAAAGAATATATTATCCTAAAGGTTTTTGGATTATACTTAGTTGATGGGAAACAAAAAATAAAATTTTTTGTGAGAGAAAAGTTGCAGGAGAAAGGATTATCATATTGGGGAACTTCTCATGTCTATGATATTACTCAAACCACACATGGACTTCAGAACACTATCTCAACCTAATTTTTCTTAAATAACCAGGAGTGACCCACAATCTTAAGAGGACCTAGAAGACTCTAGAAATAGTTCATTCTCCACTCCTAGAAGAGTTGCACAATTCTAGGATTTTTCATCCTCAAAGGAGAATTACACAATTTTACAGAAATATACACATTGACCAACCACATGTGAAGTTAAAATGATTCTCAGCATAGTACAGCATTGAGGGAAAAATCCAAACACATGGTGTTTCGTTAGGGTTGAAAAGCACAAATTCAGTAAGAAGTTAACAGTAGTCTATGATAAAAGGGTTACATAGCCTGTAAGTTTGGGAAAGGGGGCCCAGTCATCCCCACTGAGAGATTCACAAAACTATTGGCATACTAAGGCTTTGGGAAACTCTACAGTGAAGAAATTTCTCTCTCTCTCTCTCTCTCTCTCTCTCTCTCTCTCTCTTTCCCTCTTTCAATCTCGATTCCTTTTTTTTTTCAATTTTTTTAACATTTATTTATTCTTGAGAGAGAGAGAGAGAGAGAGAGAGACAAAGCATGAGTGCGGGAGAGGCAGAGAGAGGGGGGGGACACAGAATCCGAAGCAGGCTCCAGGCTTCAAGCTGTCAGCACAGAGCCCAAGGTGCGGCTTGAACTCACAAGTAATGAGATTATGACCTGAGCTGAAGTCGGACGCTTAACTGACAGAACCACCCAGGCACCTCTCTTTCTCAATTCTTTTTAGTTCTAGAATTTTGAAAATAATTTGTCTACAAAATCAAATATGCTCTTATTTAACACCCACTGATATCTCATATGCTACAAAAAGAATAAGTCAGAGTATTTCCTTTTTGTTTTCAAGCAGGTTCTAAGACTCATTCAGTCCAAGAGTAAGCTGTGTGTGTGTAACTGTCTATACTCCCTTCTGTTTCCATCTGAATTTAAGCATTGGGTGACTTCCTATTTGTTAGGCACTTTCTACATTAGGATGGGAAGGAATCTTACATTATAATTTATACTTTGACTAAAACTCAGTACAGCCAGCACAAACTCTCCCAAGAGATTTGCATTTTAAAACCTTTGCTCTCCTAGTAACTTATCAACTGTTTCAGCTAGTTCAGGCAGTATCAGCAGGAACAGGAGATTTGATGTGTGCGGAGCAGGGGAGGCCTGGGAGAAGAGGAGGATGGGAAGAGTGCAGAGGTGGACTTCGCCTCCTCCCGTGTCTGTGCTGTGATTGGACACCCAAGTGCTGGCACCGGCTCTTACCGCTGCTGTAATCCTGCTTCTCTCCTGCACCCTCCGTGGTACAGACCCTCACCATCCATCCACCCAGCTCATTTCAACCCACTCTATAGGTCTCTGTGAAAACATTATTTCCTCTGGGATGCCATCCTGAAGCCCCCAAGTCTGACTTAGATCCCCTCCCCTCCTATTCTTTCTCATAGCACAGAAATAATTTCCCCCATTTTGATACTAACCACATCTTTATTTTTAACCCTCATTTACTTCTCTCTCTCTCCTCCAGCGACCTGGTTTTAACAGTGAGACCTGTATCTTCTCCATCACTGTTTATGGTAGGTCCTAGCACAGTGCTTGGCCAGTGAGATGTGCCCAGAAAATACCTGTTGAGCATGATTGTCTTTGAATTCTGCTATTAGCCCTAGCTCGCTCTAAAGTTAAATCTGGGAAATGGTTTAGAATTGCCAGCAGGAGTGGCTCAGAGAGCCCCTTTCTCTCTTTCATTCTCTCCCCTTCCACTCTGAAGTTTCTCTTCTCCTCCCTCTATTCCCTTGTCAAAAGCAGTTATGTTTTATCTCTTCTTCCGGGCTAGTCCATTTTCCCTCCCTCCTCCAGCCACTTCCAGAGTCATTGCCACCACAAACAGGTCACTGATTCCATCTCTCTGGTCTCCTAAACTACAGGGGAGGGCGGGGGAAGGAGTCAGCTGCTCAAAAATCCCTCAAGTGAGAAACGAAAGCTGTAAGGCCAAATCAGAGAAGTACTGAGCAAGAAGGCTCCAGGTGGAGAAAACTAAGGTGAGGTTCTTGACATCGCAATGTGTATGTGTGTGTGTGTGTTAGGAATGGTGGGTGGCAAAGAGGAATATAAATGGTACATTGAGTAACACCGAGTACCATTTATAGGAGAACAGTCAGTAGTAGCAGAAATTACACATATTATAGGAATAATATAGACCAGAAAAACTCAAAATTTTGTTTGTCCATGTAAAAGTGATAATATACTATTTGCAATAATATTATGCTCATTGTGATAATGTATTGCTTATTTACCATACGTTAATCATCATTAAATATTAGCATAAAGTGTTATTTTTACTTGATTTCACTTGTTCATGTAACTCACATATAAATATATAAATGCATGCAAATACAAATTATACAACTACATAATCATACAATAATGTATTGTGTATATATACAACCATGTATTATTTTCACACACATTTGTTGGGCATTTTCATGCAGTGGACAGTTTATCTGAATTTAGGTAGGTACCAGTGTAGATGAGAAGCAAGAATTAAATATTATAGCTGCCTTGAGAAAAGAAACTTTGAAACTTATAGATAGTAACAGAAATCAGATATAGAGAGTGAAGAAAAAGCAAAAATCATACACATCTCCAAAGTATCTCTCCTGTAAGACTGGGTGTGTGGGATTAACTCTCCACATTGGGATGGGATTGTAATAGCAGAAATATCAGAAAGGAATTATATCTTGATGACAAGACACTTTCAGGTACCTCTCTTATCTCACACTCAAAACTAAGCCTTTATGAGATGTCTCCTTGGCTTGTGAAAATGGAGAAGCAAGAAAATAAAGGATCAAGTTCTGGTCCATCCAAGGTAAGCTATAGGGTATTCACAGTGCTTTGGTGCCCATTCATGATATGACCACCAGTAAGGAAATTTTAATTACATTGATAGTGAGACAGAAAAGTACAATTGATCAGAGATAGGTGGATATATATAAGATTTTGAGGACTATTAACTTTGATATGGAGGGAAAAAGGCATGTTGAAATAAGCAATTTAGCAATCTTGACCACATAGCATTGCTAGTTATTTTTAAACCAAATACAGAAGATACTTATAAAACGGAAGGGAAGGAAAGGGAGGGATAATTTAGATAGTTTTCAGGGATGGGGTTCAGATAAGCAGAGAGCTTAGATAGCATATTGAAAGAGAAGAAAAAAGAATAAACCAACAGATGATAGATGAAAATGTATGTCTATTATACATAATAGAAAAATTAAATTGATAATTGAAGATTAGTGAAGTGTTGGTAGAAATACTGTACAGAAAATGTAAGATATGGGTAGATACATAGGTAAATAAGAAGATGAGCAGTATTCTTAGGAAATCAGGTCTGCAGCAAATCTTTTTTGTTTCCTGTTTAACAGACAAATAAAATTGCATTAATGGGATCCAATTGCTAAGTGGCACAGATTATAGCTTTTCCAGAATACCAGAAGATACCTTTACAAAAGATGGAGTTTGCTGATATTTCTACCTGTCTGTTCAAAGACAGCTGCAGCTTCATGATGAATAATCCCTTCCCTCTAACATTCAACTTGTGCTCTACTGGAAACTGCTCCAAATCATGGAAGAAAATCCATCTATTTGAAGAAATCTGTCTTGACATCCCAGAAATATTTCCACCTGTAAATTCTGAGGTCTTAAAATTAGAATCTGCTACCAATTATGACTTTACAATACACATGTAAGTTCTAGGAGAGTGCCAGCAATGCATAAAATAACTACAGTGGCATAAGCTATACATATTAATAAGTTTAAGTTCTGGGATAGATAGAAATAGTCAATGTTTTTAATCAGCATATTTTGTTAATTTCTAGTAAAACTTGTATGACAAGAAAAGGTCATCTTTAAAAAAATTTTTTTTCTTGAATAGATAAATAGGAATGGGAGCAAAACAGTAAATGAGAAAAAAAAAACCTTATTTGGATATGAGTCCTGAATTTTGGCAAGCAATTAATCATAAGTAGAATATATTGCTTCAGAGTATTAGGTACCTTACTTGGCTTTGACTACTCTAGAGTAGAGTTGTTTTCTGACTTTCAAATCCCTGGAAATGAAAAGCAAAAAAGATTTTTATAAAACTGCATTAATTATATTTGTGGATTATGACTACTTTAAGTATTTTTTAAGTTTTAGGAATGCCTGGGAAAATCCCATTTTCTTTTCTTTCCTGTTTTATTTTTTTCTTTTTCTTTTTCTGAAAACAGAAATCCAAGCCACTAGATGAGACTCTTGAGACTGTTTTCACTTTTTTTCTCTACAAAATTCAGAAAACAGATTAATCCTTGCCAGTTGCCCTCCAAAATAAAAAGTGGATTCCCCAAATGAGGTCCTAGACGAGAGATTCTCAAACGGCTGCTGCATATTTTATGAGCCAGAGTTTTTGAAAAAATATGGTGCCAGGGCACTTCTTCAGAGATTCGGATCAAGTTGGTCCATTGTGGAGCCTGAGTATCAGTATATTTTTTAAGCAGGTAGGACTGATAATCACCACCCTAGACTGTAGTTTTCACACTCAGGAAGGTAGAAGGGAAGACAGTCATTGAGAGTTTTAAAAGAACTGTCTTCCATTTCCCAGATGCCCAATGTCCAAATGTACTCTCTTTCAAAATGGAATGCCTGAGGATGTGATGAGGGTTGAGGCATAGGATGAGCTTCTTTCCTATTTTCTTTCACAACCATCTTCACAAAGGCTCCCCTCATACCCATCCAGAATCTTCTTAGCTAAGATGTGCTGTCTTGAGGAGTATAACCTCCAACCACCTCATTAAGAGATACATTTACTTATTAAATTTAGATAATTATTTATCAAAATTTGAAATATATTTATACCAATTTGATCATTTTTATACTAATTATAATTATAGAGATCATTCATTCAAGAAGAAAAAAATGACACTTAAAGACTTTTGTAGGAGTATTAGTAATAGATAGGAAATATATATCTCAATGCATTTTCCTATTTGCCTTGTTGAGAAATATGTTAGAGTGATTTGTAAAAGACTTCCAAACATAAATATATTTTATTTAGGATGTTAGGATACATTAGGATATTTAGGATAAAATTCTCTGTGTGTGGTAGGATGAATAAACAATTTCAAGAGAAATGAAATGAATGCATATTTTATATTGTTAAAGAATACTTCAAGGTTTTTTTATTTTTAGTTTTACTATTTTAATTTACATATAATAACATGGACTCATTTAAAGTATACAGGTTACTGTATACAAACATGTATCCTCCATTCTAGTTAAGGTATAGAACAGCTCATCACATGAAAAAGTGTTCTTCTTTGATTTTCAGTCCATCATCTCCCCTGACCACCAGGCCCAGACAACCTATGGTCTGCTTTAGCCCCCTCTGGTTTTATATTCTCTTGGATTTCATATAAATGAATTTTCGATGGAACGTAGTTCTTGTGTTTGACTTCTTAACTCAGCATAATGTTTTTAGATCCAGCCATGTTTTATTGCTCCATTTTAATTCCAAGTAGAATACCAGTATGTTTGTCTATTCCCCAACTGAAAAGCATTTAAACTGTTTCCAATCCAGGATATAATGGATAGTGCTACAGTATTCATTTTCAAATCCTTCTGTGAATATATGCTTCATTTCCTAGGAGTAGCATTGCTAGGTCCTATATTAAGTGTATGTTTAACTTTATTAGATATTGCCATATCATTTTCCAAAATAGTTCTGCCATTTTGCATTCCCACCAGTAATTGGATTTCCTGTTGCTTCACATTCTCACCAATACTTGGCATTGACAAGATTTTTAACTCTAGCCATTCTAGCAGGCATGTAGTAGTATCTTTTTTTTTTTTTTTTTTTTGGTTTTAACTTGAATTTCCTTGATGATTAGTGATACTGACCATCTTTCTTTTTTTCTTGATGATCTGTGTATTCTATTTTATGAAGAGTCTGTTCAGATCTTTTTGCCCTTCTTGCATTGGTTTGTCTTTGTATTGTTGAGTTGTTAGAGTCTTCTATGTACCCTAAATACAAACCCATTATCAAATATGTTTTGCAAATAGTCTTCCAAGTTATGGTTTATATTTTTATGTTCTTTTAATTTTTTAATGTTTTATTTTATTTTTGAGAGACAGAGAGAGACAGAGCATGAGCAAGGGAGGGGTAGAGAGAGAGGGAGACACAGAATCTGAAGCAGGCAGCTCGAACTCACAAACAGTGAGATCATGTCCTGAGCCGAAGTCGGAAGCCCAACCAACTGAGCCACCCAGGCACCCCTATCTTTTTATGTTCTTAACCATTAATTTTGAAGACCAAAATTTTAATTTTGATGAAGTCCATTTTGCCAATTATTCTTTTATAATTTATGTTTTTCACATCTTATTTAAGGAAGTTTTGCCTAACCCAGTGACACAAAGATGGTCTCCTGTGGTTTCTTCTAGATTTAATAGTTTTGGCTCTTATATAAGGCCTATGATCAATTTCCAGTGTCCTACAGAAGTTATTTTTAACAATTTTATTGAGTTTTCTCACTACTTTGTGGCAAAAGGATTTTCTCTGTTTCTTATTCCACTATTCTGAAAACTCTGCCCACAAAATTCTGCCTTGGTTGCATAGTCATCCAACTACAGCTCAGGTCAAGATCTCTCAGTTTGTGAGTTTGAGCCCTGTGTCAGGCTCTGTACTGACCGTTCAGAGCCTGGAGACTGCTTCTAATTCTGTGTCTTCCTCTCTCTCTGTCCCTCCCTGCTCATGCTCTGTCTTTCTCTCGAAAACAAACATTAAAAAAATTTTTTAATGAAATAAAAAATAAAAATGTTGATATTTTCTATTCATCTGAATTCACCCATATCTTTTGCAACTATTTAAGCTCACAGTGAAAAATTGTAGGTGTCATTTATATAGAGAGTTTTTCAAAATTGTTTAAGGAGGTACTTAAGCAAAAATATATGAAGACTTATCCTAAATCATCATTTATCTTTGGTTCCAATGACAAATATGGGTGCTATGTGGCAGTAAAGAGCTTTTGTTCTTTTCTTTTTGTTGTTGTTTTCTTTTTATAAACCATTCTCATCTGTTGAAACTTTCTTGACAGGGAATTTATATTAAAGACTAGCATACAAAAAAAATAAAAATTGGATAAATTGAAAAGCAGCAAGATGAAATTTATTTGTGATATAACACATGAGAACTATTTAAGTCTGGGCTCATGATTAATCATGAACACTTCCACGAAACAAGACTATATGTAAGTATTGCCTACAATACAAAAGCTTATGGCTTAAAATCATCTAGACTAATTCCTAGTTTGTGGCCCTATTCTTTTTATAAATAACTTAGAAGTACTCTAGATTCTATTATGCTCATATTCAGAGAATATTGACCATTAGAAAGTTATTTCTTATATTGGGTTAAAACATGTCTGCTTCTAAATTTCCATCCACGAGTTCTAAGATTAACTTCTATAGACACAAAAACAAATTCAATCTCTTCTTTATTTAGCATTCTTGTAATATTTTAAGATAGTTGTCACAATCTCCTTCCCCTAGTCCTTCAACTGTTCCTTGGTTTCAAGAAATATTGTCATTAACCTATTTCTTCTGGAAGCCTCTAATTTGCATCTGATTTAATCTGCATGTTGGTTCTCCATACTCTGGCTCTATCAGGCACTGCTCTTCCCTTTGGATCTCAGCCCCCTAACTCCCTGATGTACCATTTACCAAATCTGAGTTATATCATAAAGCTCCATGTGAGTCTGTATTTCATTACCTGTGATAATGGCTGCTGCTTCATTTATACCTAGAATATCTATACAATTTAAGACATCTATGTAAAATCCTGCTCCAGGGTTTAAAAATCTAACTGTAGAAGTAATGGAAAACCCGATCGACTCCACCAGAAGCCTACTAGAACTGATCCATGAATTCAGCAAAGTCGCAGGGTACAAAATCAACGTACAGAAATCGGTTGCATTTTTATATACCAATAATGAAGCAACAGAAAGAGAAATCAAGAAACTGATCCCATTCACAATTGCACGAAAAACCATAAAATACCTAGGAATAAATCTAACCAAAGACGTAAAAGACCTGTACGATGAAAACTACAGAAAGCTTATGAAAGAAATTGAAGAAGACACAAAGAAATGGAAAAACATTCCATGCTCATGGATCGGAAGAA
>CM053566.1:67048546-67183838 GCA_028646485.1 Cryptoprocta ferox | reverse complement strand
TGTATAGATGAACCACATCTTCCTAATCCATTCATCCGTTGATGGACATTTAGGCTCTTTCCATGATTTGGCTATTGTTGAAAGTGCCGCTACGAACATTGGGGTACAAGTGCCCCTATGCATCAGCACTTCTGTATCCCTTGGGTAAATCCCCAGCAGTGCTATTGCTGGGTCATATGGGAGTTTTATTGATAGTTTTGATAGTTTGATAAGTAAGTCATTTCTTACCTGTAGCCAGGGCTTTGTTTATTTAATGATGCATTCAAGTACCTGATGAAGATGGCAATAAACATTTTTCTTCCACTCTTTTCAAGATATTTTTACCTCTGTGTAGAAATGAATAGAAGAAAGGAATGTCTATAATTTTATGTGCAGCAATACATTTTCCCTCTTCTCTTTAATCCATGTCCCTGAACAATTATGATGGTTACTCTTTTTAAGTCACATGTTTCTATGACTTCTCTAAACATTTACTCTTGGCTATACAGATAGTCCCCAACTTAAAACAATTCGACTTATGATTTTTTGACTTCACAATGGTGCAAAAGTGGTGTACATTCAGTAGAACCCACACTTTGAATTTTGGATGAGGGTCTTTTCCTGAGCTAGGGATATGCAGGGGTTGGGGGTGGGGGCAGGATCCTGTGATGCTGGGCAGAGGCAGTGGCTACAAAACCCAGTCAGCCATGATCATGAGGGTAAACACCTGGTAAACCAACAACCATCTGTACCCAGACACCATCCCATTTTTCACTTTCAGTGCAGTAGTCAATACATTACATGAGATCATCAATGCTTTATTATAAGACAGACTCTGTGTTAGGCGATTATGACCAATGGTAGGTTAATGTAAGTGCTCTGAGCTTGTGTAAGGTAGGCTAGGCTATGGTGTTTGGTAGGTTAGGTATGTTGACTGCATTTTCAACTTATAATATTTCACCTTATGATGAGTTTATCAGGGCATAATACCATTATAAGTCAAGGAAGATCTGTACACAAAATACGGAATGGAGGACTCATACAAATAACCCAGGAGACACTGAGCTACTTGTGGAAAGGCAACATCTTATAAATCTTTATATTCCTGTGCTTCACTCAGTAACAATATCACAGTAGTCAATAAATAAAATTGTGTTCAATTTCCCAAAGCAATATTTTCACTTCCAGGACCATTTTTAATATACTGAATACATGTCTATCAATGTATGATCTACCCAAAGAATTGATGAAAACTATCAGAATCATTCATATAATTGCTCTAGAATCCATTTCTAGTTTTATATATAGTCTCACCTCTAAGTTCAAGAGTATTGCAAATACAATTTATAGCTTCTTTAAAAAATACTTAATGACATGTATACAGCTCAGCTGCCTAAATAAATTCTATTTATCTAAACTGGCAAATAATTCATAGCCAATGACAATGGAAAATAATCAAGGTTTTAATCCTTATCTTTTTCCCTGGACCATTTAAAATGAGGCTGTAGTTCCCAGAAAGATTGAAGCAGTTTATATAAGCAGTTTATATATACATATATATATATATATATACACACACACACAATAATGATTATATATAATGATTACTATACTATAGAGTAGTAGTATATAATTTTATATACTACTACTACTCTCTACTTTCTCTATGGAGAGAGAGAGAGAGAGTAGAGAGAGAGACAGGGCCATGGATTGGAGAGAGAGAGAGAGAGAGAGAGAGAGAGAGAGAGATCTTCTATTTGTCTAAGTCCTACTTTTTCTGAGTAAAGAAAACCATTATCTACTGTGACCAAATCTAAACTCAGATGGTTGGGAGAGGGGAGAAAGCATTGTAGAATGTGTTCTACTGAGAAGAGAGATCTTGTTTGCCCCTGCTTATTTTTTTTAATAAGACCTTTGTTTGTCAAAACATATTTTCTCGAGTTGTCATAAGTCATACTATATAACAGTTGTGGTCCCAAGTTCAATCTGTAAACAGTATGCTCACAGCCAGCAAAGCTGTTACATTTTGCTTCTGGCTTATAGTTTTCATTTTATTTAAGAATAACATCAGCTCAGAGCTGGCACTGGGGCAGACTTGAGAAACTCGGTACACTTGAGTCCATAAACCTACAACCTGAACTTGCAAACTAGATGTGCTGAGTTCTGAGTTTTGCTACATACCCCTGTCCCCAGCCCTGAGGATGTGTGAGTGTGGGTGTATGGTGTGCGCACACAAACTTATTCTCTCAAACGGCCATATGGGCTGAGTTAGCTATTACAACTTAATGGCAGTCAATAACACTCTGAAATCTGAGCTTGATTTATGTTCTCCTTACTTAAAGAAAGCACAATGTGTTCTGTATAATACTTATGTTGTAAATAATAACTGCAACCACAACAAAAAATCCTGTATAAGGAAGTTCTCTTTTATCGTCCGGGAGCCAAAATGAAAGGTCCGGAGGACAAGCGTTTCAGTCCTCAAGAACTGGGATCTGGAAGCTCAAAACCATTTTTTAGGATCCAAGATGAACCGATGTCCTGAAAAGAACGGGGTTGTGAATTAGTTCTCAAGTGATATCAAAACTCAGGCCCAGAAGTGGAGGAGCTCTCTTCAGTGGCATCATAAAATGTGCTGATAAACACATCACTCTGTGGATTTTGCAGAAAATCTCAAACTGGTTTTTCAGAGAGCACGCACGTCTCTCAGCCTCACACATCACACTTTCTAAACTACAAAATGGCAAAGGGGATGAGCTCGGTCTAATACGTAGACATTAGGAGGGCTAGCTGAGTACCAAATCTCCAAGATTTTTCTGATTCTATTTAAACTTGAAGAAAAAAGAACAAAATAAATATCATTTACTAGACACCTACAAGTATGTGGCATTTTACCCCTGCTACAGGGACTGTAAATAAGTTTGCAGTGTCTCTGACCTCACAGTTATTGACCAGATGCAGAGAAGAGATGTACATACATGAAATGGTGGCAGAAATAAATACGTACATAAAGTAAAAAGATGAGAAAAGACAGTAGAATGTGTTATTAAATTCTAGACCAGTAAGCATTGCAGGGCAGGGAGATCAACGAGGGCACCCCGAAGATGGAAAATGTCATGGGTCTTGAGCAAAGTCTGAAAATGTACACAGCATATAACAGGCAAAATGAAGAAAGGAGGACTTTCTGGTTGGGAAAAAAGAGCCAGGGGCTGGTATGTTTGAGGTTTGGTAATGAGACACTGCTGACCTTAGCAGAGTGTACTTGAAACATTCTTTATTTTTCTGTTTAAGTCTCATAACTTTCCCTTAGCAGGACACAGCAGGACTTAAGGGGATGTGGATGCGTGGACAATGAAACCAAAGATGCAAGTAAGTTTAATGTTGAGTAGGCGTTCTGATGAACTGAATGTCCTCCAAAAACAATGGTAGTTACCACCTACTGTTTACTGTGCAGCAGCTAGACTTCTAAATGTTTCACATGTATTAACTCTTTCAATTTCTCGATAAAATATGAGATAAATCCTATTTTACTCTTTTACAGATAGGGGAACTCAGACACAGAGGATTTAAGTAACTTGTGCAGAAGAAAACTGAGTGAAACTAGAACTCTAGATAGACTCTCTCTCAGCCCCAACCTTTGCACTCTAATACAGCTCCAAAAAGGCACTGGAAAATCTCACATGGGCCTCACAAAGCTATCTGCGATCCTGTAGAGTACCTGGGTCCACAAGGCTTCTCTGATTGCTAAATATCTTTATATTTTATCTTATTTAGTTCTTTAAAATAAAGTTTAATTCTGTTTGTTCTTTTTCTCTTGCTTAGACTTTTCTTATCACTTTAAACTTATTTTTCATTTATATCTCTGCTTAACGAATGTTAGTCATATCATCTTATAATACCTTTGTACCCAAATCATTAAAGATAATTTTTCTAAAAAACATATACTAATATATATGTCAGCTTGACAGTTTGGTTGCTTAGATCAGATGGGTATATGTCTGTTATATTCTTCCTTTCTCAATACACGTATATACCCTGAAAAAGTGATTTGTGATCCTTGTGTAACAAGAAGAATGTTATGATGAAGGAGTACATGCTAGTGTTTAAGGTGGGAAGAGTTATAAAATCACAGTGCCTACAATTAAATCTTGCCCCATTCCTCCCATTTAACTTTCTGTATAACCTTGCATAAATTACATAACTTTTCTGTGCTTCAGGTTTTTTTAATGTTGTAAATGATGTAATATAACGTATTTGATAGAGACGTTAGGAATATATTAATAAAGGAATTGGATAAGCATGGCACTAAAAATAGTACCACCACCACCACCACCAATAACAAGGCCAAAAGGTAACAATGAATGTTATCTATTATTATTATTTTTTAAAATTTTTATTAGGAAGCTGCTACCAAAGTGATCTCGAAGAGAATTGACTCCTCTCAAGATTTATAACATGTTTATAATAAACAAACACTTTCAGGCAAAAGTTGAAATCCCAAGACATAGCTGTAAATGGGACTACTACCAAAAAAAAAAAAAAGCTAAGCTAAGCTGCAGGGCACCCGAGTGGCTCAGTTGGTTAAGCGTCCAATTTTGACTCAGGTTATGATCTCATGGTTTGTGAGCTCAAGCCCCATATCAGTTATCAGGCTCTCTGCTGTCAGTGAGGAGGAGCTGCTCAGTGGGGAACCTCTGTCCCCCTCTCTATGCCCCTCCCCTGCTTACACTCTCTCTCTCAAAAGTAAATAAACATTAAAACAAACAGTTAAGCTGCTCTAAATAAAAAAGTGAAGGAATTTGATTTTTGCTACAAGTAGGATATAAGAAAGAAGATGTGAAGTTTTTTAATAAAGTGAGGTGAAAGGCCCTAAGAAATTTTCTTAGTGTGATTCAGAAAGAAGCCAACCAATACAATAAAAACAATCAAATCAATCCATAAGGTATTTGGATTCTTCATAACAGCTGCTCTGGTTTCTTCAACAAATGAATGCTGTCTTAAAAAAAAAAAGAAAGAAAAACACAGGAGGGGCTCAGTCGGTTAAGTGTCCAATTTTGCTCAGGTCACGATCTCATGGCTCTAGCCCCACATTGGGCTCTGTGCTGACAGCTCAGAGCCTGGAGCCTGCTTTGGATTCTTTGTCTCCTTCTCTCTCTGCCCTTCCCCATTGGTGCTCTCTTTCTCAAAAATAAATAAAAAACAATGACCAAAAAAACTTTAAAAAATGTTTTTAAAAAAGGAGGGGAGTTGAAGCTACATTAAAAGAGACTTGAGAGTATGGAACCATTAATATGATCGCTGAAGACTAAATTATAATTGCTCCATATAATTTCAATAAAGCCATACTCCATGGCTACATTGTAACTAAGAGAAGAGAATGCTGGAAAATTAAATTCACATGTAAGAAGAAAACCAAGTGTCCTAATCCAGCAGAGTGATCTCTGAAGCCCATCTGGCAAAAAGGCAGCAACTGTGTTGAAGACAGGAGAGTTTGGTGAGGTTCTACTAATAGAACAAAGATAAAACCAACCAAAGTTCATTCCTAGGAAGAAAGGACCCTACCCTGAGTCGGAAAAACTTCAAGAACAATTCTGAGATCCAGTAGAACAGTGTACTGGTTCCTAGGGAAGGGGTTTGGAATTATTGAACAGATTGGGTGATCCTGAAAAATATTACTTCTGGGGAAAAGGGAGCCATCTTGGAAAGAAGAGGTGCCTCTTGAAGGGAAAGAAGAAGGCAATGGTAGTCAAAATCCATAGTAAAACAAGACACTAAGAATCAGAAGAATGCAGAAATAAATCAATAAGAAAGATACTATTTTTAATAAAGTAAGTTTTGCTTTATTATAGAAACAGATGGAGATGCTCTTAAACAAAGAAATCAAATAAGTCATACCAACCTCTCTCTTTGAAATGCCTACTACTCCAATAAAAACTAAGTATGAATTTAAATGGAGAGAACTCAATATACATGTGGAATTTATATAAGAAGAAAATACATTATGAAACTCAAAATTTGCAGGAGACAAAAACACTGATAATAACAAGAACCAAAAGAAGGCATTAAAAAAAAAGCTATAATTCAACACTGTTAATTAAATATAATTAGATAAATCATAATAGAAATGAAAAAAACAGGAAGATATAAGCAGGGAGATAATCAAGTTCAAGAAAAACATAGGAATTTTTGGAATATACACTAACTTATATTAATTATTAATGTATTAAATGACCAGGGGAGAATAGCTATGATTAAATTACAATTGGTGGCATAGACAATAGCAGTGCCATAAAGGATATACATTTCCAATAAAAAGAGCTTAACTGTAACATAAAAGAAAAGAAAACAGGGATCACATTCAAAGTTATTAATCGAGAAAACAGGCAAAGATTCAATGTGCATATAATTGGAGAGGCTGAAGACTAAAACAACAGCGACAGAACTAATATTTAAAAGGATATTTAAAGAAACTCTTTTAATACAATTAAAGGATATAAAATAAGATCTGAATACATTCAGATAGATAAGACCTTTAGGTCAATTTTTTAAAATTTTTTCAATTTGTTTTTGAGAGAGACAGAGTGAAAGTGGGGTAGGGGAAGAGAGAGAGAGGGAGACACAGAATCTGAAGCAGGCTCCAGGCTCTGAGCTGTCAGCACAGAGCCTGACAGGGGCTAGAACTCACGAACTGTGAGATCAGGACCTGAGCAGAAGTTGGAAGCTTAACCGGCCCCCTATTGGTCAATTCTGAGATATATTCCAGTAAAATCAAAATTAAGTAAAGTAAATTTAAATAAAATTTTAAGATAAAATGAAAATATTCCCCTGTGCATCAAAGACAATAACAAACAAAAAATAAAAATCCAAATAATTTATAAATGAAATCATCCATTTGACATAAGACTTCTCAACAGTATCATACAAAGTAAACATAAAAGGGCAACATTTTAAATCTAGGAAAGAAAATAAAGAACCAGGGATTTTAAATCCAGGGAAGCTCATCTTACAGTATCAAGGCTATAGAAAAGTTGGTTTAAAATTGGCAAGATATTGTAATAATAAGCCTTTCCCAAGGAGTTAACTGGAGGGTGAGCCTGATTCAACCAAATGATTATTGGAGAAACTGGCAAGAGAACTGTGGGGTATTGAATATGTTCTACAAGACAGCTAAGCCTAAAACAAAAGTGGCTCAAAGGATGGAATAGAAGCCATATCCTGTTGCAGAAAGGAAAATAACACAACTTAAAGCTGGGAAAAGAAAGGAAAGAGGAACAGGGAAAGTATAAGAAACTCAGGGAATGCCGAATGCATGGTGCAAGGGGATAAAAATACCATTTAATGCTAACAGATGGAATAATATAGGACTAAATAATAAAAAAGGTGAATAGGAACATTATATAGAGTGAATAGAAAAAGTTATTTAAACTAATATTTAAATGTTTTAAAATACCAAGCAAAACAAATTTTAAAAAACAAAAATAAAAAAACCTGTTGTGAAAAAACACAACAAATATAATATAATATCAAAATATCCAAAATAAAATAATAGAGATGAGGCTAAATGTATGAATTTTAGCAATACAAGGGGGCTTAACTCACGTAATAAAATAATAAGGTTTTTAGAAAGCTCCCCAAGCAAAGCTCAATTCAGTGCTATCTACATGAGGGAAACCTAAAACACATTGGTTCAGAAAGATTAAAAATTTTCCAAATTCCCCTTTACAGGGGCTGTATACCTTTGCATTCTTGTTCTCAGGGTATGGGAGTCTTTTTTTCACAGCTGCTCCAAAGAGTATATTATCAAACATACACATTTTAATCTTCATTTCTTTTATCATAAGGGAAATTGGACTTTTTAAAATATGTTTAAGTACAGAGGGAGAAAAATGAGAAATGTTTTATATATTCAAAACTTGAATAAATTCAAACATGAGGAAACAGAACACATAACTTAAAAGAAACTAAAATACTAAAACTATATATAAATCTGGTAACATAATCACAGAGGAAATAATTCTGAGTTACCTTTAACTCTGATAGTACTTTTTTATTGAGATAATTCTAAGGGGAGAAGTTGAACTCATTAGTTTCATTCTACTGGTTTTATTTGTCTAGTTAATTTGAAACTGTTTTATAAATACTTTAGGGTAAAAATGTAAACACGATTATTTTATTAGGATCCAAAAATTTTGTAACAAAATATTTGGAAGAAGATAAAAGTAACTAGAAATTTTAATACGAATTTGTCATTTTTAACATATGTGTCCTAGGTCTGCCCTCTGAAATGGCCAATGAAAGAATGACACTCCAGTGGTGAAGACCATGCCTAATTCCCACCAGAAGGAACTAGGACTCCTTGGAGAAATAGGCGATCAATCGTCAGTCTGGAGCAGGTGAGCCTAGGATCTCTCATTTCAAAACAACAATGAAAGCACTCAAAGACTGAACTTGCTGGGATTCCCACTAGCCAAATTTGTGATAATTGGAATATCAAAAAGAATAATGACTCTAACTGATTGTAAAGCATTGAGCAAATCCAAATCTATGAACCCAATAGTGCTAATCAAAAGAATAAAACTCATTTGCCACCCTTGGAGTTAAATCTCCCACTGAATCTTTACTCTGAAAATTGCTAATTAAAGGGAAAGAATGAATCGTTTACTTTGTGTTTTGGGGAGGAAAGATATTTCAGCTCAAATTGATAATAGAAAGGTCTTTTTTCTTTTACAGAAAAAAAAGACAGTTAATAAATACAGAAGAAAGAAGAGAATTAGAAATCAACATTTATGCAACCCTCTATGACATGATTGGCTGAGGCAAGGGATTATTGGAGTATGCATAAGGTAGTATGGAAGAAGTTGTTGCAAGGTAGAATATTTACACCATACAATTATGGCTTTACAGGGTACTTACTGCAAAGGAGAAAGTGTACCTTTTACAGGAGAATTATCAGGAGATTACCACCTTAACTTTAATTAAATTACTTAGAATTTAACCTTAATTAAATTACTTAGAATGGAATAATCTGCCCCAATGTGCACCTGTTGTAATGCAAATATGAAATATAGCACAGCATCACTCTTGGAGTAATCTTGCCAAAATACCTGAATCTAAAGAAATCTTTTGACCTTACCTTCAGTTTACAGGAAATGCAGGAGCTAAACATTCTACAAGAACACCTGGACTGAACTCTTCAAGAAGTCAATGTCATTAAAGAAAAAGTAAGAAGGGGGTGGCCGTTCTAAAGTAAAAGAAACTGAAAAACATAGCAACCAAAACCAAATGCAATATGTAAACTCTGGTTGTATCCTTGGATTTTGTTTTATTTTTTAAGTATAAAGAGTATAATTCTATGCAAAATTAGGATTGCAAAAAGATATAAAAGATATAAAAGGAACTTTGTGTTTAATTGAGGGAACTTGAATGTAGACTATTAGGAAATATTAGGAAAAATGTTAGTTTTCTTAGATGATAATGAAATATTAGGAAAAATGTTAGTTTTCTTAGATGATAATGAATTTGCCATTGAGGAGGAAAAATAACTTTTTTAGGCAATGCATGCTGAAGTATTTAGGGATAAAATATCATGGTGTCTAAAGTTTACTTTCAAATAGTTTATCAAAAAACATGTGGTACATGATATATTCATGATAAACATGGTAAAACATAAACAAAGATTGAATCTAAGTGGTGTGTACACTTGTAAATGTTGAACTATACTTTCGATTTTTCTGTATATTTGAACTTCATGATGAAAAGTTGAAGGCGAATGACTTAAGAGATGTAACAATTCTGTGGTATATGCTAGATAGCTAGTTTGTGCAAACATACCCTGAATGACCCTGTTAATCACTATCTTGAAAATGTAAAGACCCTGTCCTCCCTCCATATTCCCATCAACCATAATGTGCAGAAGAAATTGTTGTTCAATCTTCAAGGTCAGGGACCCCGGGGGTGGCTAACCCAGAACATCTCCCTTCTAATGAAGAGTGTCCAGGAGGCTAGCTTTAATCACCTTGGAAATGCTGGCCACACAAGGGGGTGGAAATGTTGCAGGATATTTTACCTCAGTACCCGGGGTTTGTTGTCTCACCACTTCAAAGAATGAAGAAATGGACACAAAATGAGCAGCAGGCAAAAGTTTACTAGAGTATAAGATCAGAAAGGAAGAAAAGTATGAAAGCTCTCTTTACAGAGAGGGGACATTAAAAAGTGAATGCCCTTGATTATAGGCAAGGGTCCTTGTTTTATAAGGTTCTGGTCAGTCCATTCTTAACCCTCCACTCCTTCCTTTTCAGGTCCTACCCTTATTGGCTTGATAATTCTTAGTGCTGGGTTGTCCACTCTGATTGGCTCAATTTCACTGTATGAGGGGTGGTCTAAGGCCATATCATTCCTTGTGGGTCATATGTTTTATGGTCTACTACTTATTTTGAGTCTTTAGTCAAATTCTTGAGGAAAACCTGAAGGGGAGTAGGTGGTATCTGTTACATTCTTAAGAGGAACCTTACACCTCAGAGGGTTTGCTGTGGTCAGACACTCCCAGCACTGTTTCAAAATATGTGTTTTTCCCCACCCAGGGATCTCAGGTCCTAATCTTTCCCTCTCTGTCTACTGAATCCTAACTTTCCCTATCATAGAAGGGGCACTGATAGTTGCTTGGTAAAGTTGTTATGCTATTAAAGCTGGCTGTAGCAGAATCTTTATCTAGTCAGCTGCTCCTGGAGTCCCTGTATATAAGTTCCCCCCAATTATCCTATGTCTTGATTTCTGTCTGGGAGTCTTTACTTTAGCCTCTCTGGACCATCACCCACCCGAGGCTTAGAGTCTGCTGGGCTGTGTCTCTCCAACAACCGGTTGAAATATGTGGTCCTAGGGGCACCTGGATGGCTCAGTCAGTTGGGCGTCCAACTTCGGCTCAGGTCATGATCTCACGGTCTATGGGTTCGAGCTCTGCATAAGACTTTGTGCTGACAGCTCAGAGCCTGGAGCCTGCTTCAGATTCTGTGTCTCCCTCTCTCTCTGCCCCTCCCCCACTCAAGCTGTCTCTCTCTCTCATAAATAAATAAACTTAAAAAAAAAAAGAAATATGTGGTCCTAAAATGTATACTGAATTAGCTAAAATATTTGTTTATTAATTTATCATTTGGGGAAGATTAATGATGCCAAGAATTAATTTTTAAATTATTTTATCAATAATGAAGTTTAAATTCTCTTATAGTTCCAAAGGGTCATGATAATTCAAGACCTACAGTATTGATGAAGTTTGGGGGTAATGGGGGGTTTGTGGGGTCCAGAGCTGATGGCCAAGAAAGAATTCTTGAAGACATCTTTAGTGCAAAAATGGTGATTTTATTAAACATGGGGACAGGACCCATGAATGAAGAGCTGCACTGGGGTCGTGATGGGTAACTCATTATATACCCTCAGGTTGGGAGGGGGTCAGGGATTGGGTAAGTCTCTAAGGTATTTTGGAAGCAAGGTTTCCAGGACCTTGAGGCACTAGCTGTTGGTAGGGAAACACCACTTATCACCATTTAATAAAACTTCAGTTATGAGACCCTTCAGATGCATATATGGTGCGGGGTGGGGGGGGTGCATAAACTTGGAGCATGATTGCCAGCATATATCCTGGGGCAGCTGAGATAAAGAAAGTAGACTTAAAGGATCCTCAAAGTTGGGACAATGTTAATCCAAGTTTCTCTTTTGCCCCTAGCAAAGTATCATCCTTGAGGCCCGTGAGCTCCTAGAGAGAGGTCACTCTGCTTGTCTCAAGGACTTATCAATAGGGTATAGGCAGTAAGGGCATTTAATTTTTCATTTGCCTTAGTTTCCTGCATTACCATGCAAGCACTTAAACACCTTTCCTTTGTTCTTGGGTATCCAGGAGTGTCCAAGGAATATCACACAGATCCCACCTGGGGTCGGGTGGTGTGCTAGCTTGTGTTTTGCCCCTCAGCCTGCCTCATGCTCCCTCATCAGAATGGTATGGTCAGTTTAGCCTGAGTGGACATCCGGTTAGAGAGAACACATCCACAGTGGTCAACTCACATCTGCCAGCTGAATGTAATACGTCTCTGCTAAAGGGTTTCACCTAAGGTAGATGGCTGAAGGATATAATGTGTGGACATCCTATGAGTGCTAACAGAGAATAGTAAAAGACAAGATATCCTTTAGGTATTATTAAAGGGCCTATAGTAGGTGAGGGTGCGCTTTTGTGATATGTTAGGATGATAACTAGATCATTAGGTAATAACTCAAGAAATATTTGTTTACGTAGCTTTGTGATAGCTATCTGTATAGAAATACAAAACTTGATATACTTAGTATATTTGGTGTAATGTATTTCTCCTGTAAATCCAAATAATCTGATTTTATTTTCATATATTACATATAATAAGAACACTGTCAATCCTGTAGAACCAACCAGTTTGCAACGTACTTTTATATACAGTGAAGAAGGCAGTGAAATAACTTTTAATCTCATTTTATATATGAAGCAACAGGCACAGAGACTAAATTATTCACCCAAAGCCACATGGCTAATAAATACAGAAACTAAAACTTAGGTAAGCCCTACAAGTTCCCCCTCTTCCTTGTCTTAAACAACTGAATCCCATCAAACTCATGTGTACTTGATAATCCAGGCTAGGGTTCAGGTTGACTAGTGATGAAGGGTAGAACCCTTCAGGGTAAGACATGGCCAAGTGTATATTACAGGTTGCAAGTGGCTGTTTGGTCATCGAGATATATTTTTAACTTCTTTTTATTTTAATAATACTTGATGACTCACATTCTTTTCATTTCACATGAGAAGCGTGGTGATATTTTCCTGTTTTACTTCTCTTGAATATAAAATACCTTAATGAGCTATGGTGTTGGGTGGGGAAGCCTGCCTTTGATTGCTTCTGAACCTCCCTGGAATCCTTAGCCTTCTCAGTTCCTCACTCTTTTTAAGGAACTGTAAGAGGAGCCTGAGGGCTCTTGAACTTTTGATGCCAATGGGTAGTGAGACACTCTCTAGGCTTAATAGTACTTTCCACAACTGCTAGACTGTATTTGTTTTTCAATACTGGCAGGCGGGGATATCCAGAGGGGATCTTTGGGTATAATGCAGAAGACAATTTTTTTTACAGCTTGTTTTAGTTCTGTTGCTTTGTTGTTGTTTTTCCATTTCAATTTGCAGCTATCTGCGCATAAAACACTTAGTGTGTTTAGCTAATGTCTTAGAATGGAAACTGAATGAGTGTTTTTAGTTTTGTCTTTCCTTAACAGATCGTGCTTTTACAGACCAAGAATTCTACAACAGAGGGAGTCAGGAGTTCATCTTTGTATCCGCTTCATTTGGAGGGATTGAACATATTCACCCCATTGTATTATCCACCTATGACTCACTTCTAGTTTATGTGTGTGTGAGCGTGTGTGTGTGCGCGTGCACACACACTTATGTGCACATGTATTATCTAGTTTACTTCATAGACTAAGAACTTTGATTCACTTATCGTTGTTAGTTTTAAATTTTTTTTTAACATTTATTTATTTTTGAGAGACAGAGAGAGACAGAGCACAAGTGGGGAAGGGTAGAGAGAAAAGGAGACACAGAATCCAAAGCAGGCTCCAGGCTCTGAGCTGTTAGTACAGAGCCTGACATGAGGCTCAAACCCACGAACCATGAAATTCGGGACCTGAGCCAAAGTCAGACGCTTAACCGACTGAGCCACCCGGGCACCCCTCCACAAGCATTTTAAAGTTTCTGTGATAACAGTATTTATCACAGTGCTTCAGTTCTGATTATTTTTTGGAAATCTGTTTTCTGCACAGGACTAAGGAGTCCTGGAAGTCAGTACTTTATCATCTCCTCTACATACCAGTTCCAGCACATTCCAAACCCTTACAAATGTTTGAAGAAGGAAGGGAAAAGAAGACAAGAAAAATGGAAAGGAAGAAGGGAAGTGCTAGAGTTTCAAGGACTGCTGGCATAAGAATGGGATTTGAATACTCAAATCATAAAATTAAAAAACAAAAAGAAGGTGGCTTGAGGCTAATCTCCAGGGAAACACCAATGACAGAATCATTTTGTAGGGAAGAGGCTAGTGACATATGTCTTATGCAATAAAATACATAATTCAAATCACTGGCACCATCCAGCATGGATGATACCTGTGTCACTACCCTCACCTTATGATTGACCTACAGATTAATACCTGATTATAATTGTTGGGGAACAGCAAAATGGAAAATGAACAATGAAAAGAAAACCATCATGAGCCAACATGCTCAAATCATGTATACAATGTAGGAATAATGAGCCTACATTTTGAGCCTGGGTGGCTCAGTCAGTTAAGCATCTGACTCTTGGTTTTGGCTCAGGCCATGATCTTATGGTTGGTGGGATTGAGCCCCATATTGGGTTCTGTGCTGACAGAGCAGAGCCTGCTTGGGATTCTCTCTCTCCCTTTCTTTCTGCCCCTCCCCCATTCATGGGAGCTCTCTCTCTCTCTCTCTCTCTCTCCCTCAAAATAAATAAATAAACATTTAAAAATATATATATAGGAATAATGATACCTAGGAATGAAAAATGAGGATGAAACTCACAATTATGTACTGATTTGCTTTGCAATAATATCAAGAAAGACGTTTACAGAATGAGGTACCAGTGAGTCAGGATAGATAACTATGTTTCTCACAGTTCAGGAGATATGCTTATGTGCTGTGGTGCCCTGTCCTTCAGGGATAATTTATCAGCAGAGCCGTAATACGAGGCTGACTTAATATGGCAATATCTGCCAACATCAGACACAGTCTGACTGTAGTTTGAAAGAAAAATACGTATGAAGGGAAAATACTAAATTTGAAATTGAGTGGTTCTAGAGGAGGTGGTCTCCCATTGTGAGAAGCTAAATATAGATGTTGACCAATTAGGAGTTGTCAAATTTACCCACTTAACCATCACTTGAGTTCTTGCTATTTCAAGTTTCCTAGGATACTCCTCAAAGACCCCTGCAGGAGCCTCTGTGGGATCAGTAATAATTGTTAGAACACCAAACGGACCTTAAACCAAAGGTGATGTGAAACCAATAAAAAGTTGTTTATGAAAACATAGAAAATAGAACTCATATTCTTTCCTGGTCAGGTGTTTGATTTACTGGTTCTTCTAGCTTCTGATCCCTGTGGTATATAATCAATTATTGGTAATCTAAGTCGGTGGTTGCAAATAGGCTTAAACTTGCCTGCCAACCCCAATGGCCTGGTAGAAGCTGACTGGAGCCTTGTATTAAATAATTAAATAATGCTGAGAACGCATCCGAGCTGAGTAGTAAAGAACCCTGAGCTCAGTTAGCAATGCCTGCATGGACATAGCCATTTGTGATAAGTATTTATCATCCCATTCCAGATACCCTCCCCTCTTTATTGCGTAGTTTAAAATTATATTTACAGGCCAAGAAATGGATTTAAAGTTTCTCATACAAGTCCACTTGATAATAGTAAAATAAAATATATTAAATTTGCCCAGAACTCTTTATATATATTTTAAATAAACAGATTTAAAACATCTATGAACTACATGAAAAATACTAAAAGGTCACTGTAGCCCCATGTAAAACCTGAAAATCCACCTGGCCAACTACATAATCCCTAATCCTGATTTTGTCGCCTCTCACCTTCTGCCTTATTCCACTGACACAAAATGTTCAAACCAATTCTATACTAATCTAAACCAGCCGTTTAAAAAGGCTGATCATTTGTCACTTGTCAAGATAATCTATGTGTGTTTTTCTGTATAAAATGAGATTTCAAAACATATTTTGGCTTTTTCTAAATCACTCAAGCTTCCATTCATTTTCATTTCCTCAACTTTTATCCTTGAAGGTATCTGGCAAGGTAGGAGTCCCTGGTGTCCTTTATAAAAGTAGAACAAAACAAACATCTAATCGATCAACCAAATAAACTGATACATAGCCCAAACCAGTCTAGTGTTACTTAATATTGGGCTCCTTTATAGCTTACGATGGCCAATTTGCAATGGATCACTGACCTCTAATAACACTTTTCTTGATTTAATTTATACCATTTTCTTTTTGTAGTTAGTAAAGGCTATTTTAGATAAAGCTTATTTCCCCAAAGGAGAATATTTTTAGTACAGAACATTTTCATAACTGTATCTGTTTTTATTCTTTTCTTATTGCTATGTATTCACTCTTTTTTATTTTATACCAGATTGCCTGTCTGTCCCTTAGTCTTCCTTTGCATATGTTATAAAGAAAGAAGTAATTAAAACTGAAATTAAGAGTGTGGAGGTTATGATAAAAGTAAAACAAGGAGTAGATGAGTAAAACATCACTTTTCTTTTGGTGTTCTTTGCAAATACATAAAAAAGTGACATTTAATACGATATGCTCCCCTTTAGTAATGATTGAGTATCACCAGCTCCTCTCTGTACCATTTCCCTACATTCTCTACATTCACTATACAATTTTTTGGTATGTGTTTCAATAGAAAACTATGCACTATCTACAGCATATTCTTCTACGTTATTAACTCTGGCCCTGCTTATTGTCTTTGAACTAGTTTACAATTATTTATTAGTTATAGGTAACTAATGGGTAGGTAAATAATGTCCTGTTTGGTAGAACAGTCATTTTAATGACACATCCCTTTTGGAAAATCCAGTTTTGCCCTTATTTGCAATTTATCTTGACATTCCTTCACATCATAGAATTTTGTGCTCTTTTGGTTTCTCTTTTGAATCAGTGATAACATCTGTTAGGTTCCCTCATATCAAATAAGTAAAGCCTTTAACACATGATTATTATTATTTTTATTTTTTAATTTATTTGAGAGAGAGAGAGAGAGAAAGAGAGAGAGAGAGAGAGAGAGAGAGAGAAAGAGAGAGAGAGAGCCAGCACAAGTTGGGGAGAGGGGCAGAGAGAGAGAAAGAGGGAGACAGAGAATCTTAAGCATGCTCCATGCTCAGCATGGGGTCCAATGTAGGGCTTGATCTCACAACCATGAGATCATGATCTGAGCCAAAATCAAGAGTTGGACCCTCAACTGACTGAGCCATCCAGGCACCCCAACACATGATTATTTTTATATCTGCATAAATCATGATTTACCATTTTCTTAAACTAAGGGAAATAATTAAAGATAAGACAAGTTGGGGTGCCTGGGTGGCTCAGTTGGTTGAGTATCTGACTCTTGATTTCATTTCAGGTCATGATCCCATAAGTTCAAGCTCCACGTCAAGCCCTGCATTGAGCTCCATGCTGAGCATGAAGCCTGCTTGAGATTCTCTCTCTCTCTCTCTCTCCCTCTCCCCTTCTTTCCTGTGCTCTCTCTGTATCAAATAAATAAAATGAAAAAAATTTTTAAAAATGAAGGTAAGACAAGTAATTTTTGAAGCAGTTTAGACATTTACACATTTTAAAATAGACTATTCTTTTGTCTTTCTCCTTTTCTTCCTCTTCTTTATTAACAGAGTCAATTACATTGGGCAGATGCTTTCTAATGTAGTGACAATGTTAGAATCAAAGAAAATATTTTGTTTAAAGTGATAGCACTATAAATATTCAAAAAATGTTGTCTTCACTGATTTACTTCAGTAAACAAGAGATTTTTACATCGTAAAGTTGGCTACAATCTCCATGATAGAGTAAAGTGCTAAATTACCTTGACAGGCAAATAGTCTGCCAGCTTTGTGTCTTGGGTCCCTTTCTAGACTTCCAATGCCTACTAATCTCTCTAGGGAGAAACTAAACTCATTTCTCTGAGAGAGAAAAAAATTGTAGGTTTAATTTTAAAATATTACTAGGGAAAAAAATAAAATGGAAGCCGAGGATAGACAGAAAGACATTACTTAACAAAAATACCAACACAAGAAAAGGGCCAAGCCATCTTTTTCTTTTCACATCTCCTCACAGGAGAAATACAGGATCATTCTTGCCATTTGAATTTCATGGTTCTGCTTCAATGGTGAGAAAACACTAGCTAGGTTTGTTTTTGTTCTTGTTCTTAATAAGCTTTGCTATTTCTTCCTCTACTTCTTCCCCTTTCTGTGTTAGGGAACTAAGTAGTCCTGACTTTTCTCAGTTTGATTTTTTTTAAGTTAATGTTGTTTTCCATAGTTACTTTTCATTGAACTTGCTGTATTTGTTTTTCCTGCCTCACCATATCTAATATAAAAATTAGGCTTGAACATTTTGGTTTAAGTGACCAATTTTTTTAAGTTATGTATAGTAGAAAACTACTTTTAAAGTTTATATTCATAATTAAATTTACCAAACATTATTGGGCACATGTTATCAATTGTTTAGGGCCTGAGAACATATCAGTGAAAGTTGTAAGGTCCTTAGAATGCATAAATCATTAGCAATAATTTCCACAAAAGACTGGAGCCACAGGGGATTAAAGGTTTTTTTTTTTTTTCAGTTCTAATTGTATTCAAGATCTCTTGATTTGCGGTCCATGTAACTACAAAGTAGTATCTTCTTTAAGATAAAAAACCTTCTGATAAATAAAAATGTTGAGGTCTACTTTACTGTAAATAAGTAAAAAGAAAGCTCAGAAAACTGATATTGGTGACAGAGAATAATGTTCAGGAAAAGACAAAAATTATGATTCATATAGATCTAAAATATTGGACTCCTATGACATGATATTTTACTCAGGGAACTAAGGAAATGTTTAAACTGTTCAACAGAGAAGTCAAAAGATCACGCATTTATGTAGAATAAAGGAATGTTGCAATAAATTGCAAATGCAGACAAAACTGGATTTTCCACAGGATAGAGGAAGTCAATTAAAATTACTGTCAGTTGCCTATAATTTATAAAGATTTGACAAATGAACAATGGATAAAAATAATCAACATAGTTAGAACTTGATAACTGAGAAGGGTGTGCTATAGATGAGGCATAGTTTTCCATAGAAACCCATTTTTTTTTACATAAAGAAAAAGTATAACACCAGATAAGCTCATTAAAACTAATTAATTTCATCAACTCATTTCTAACTCAACTCAACTAATTAATTTCATCTACTAGCTCAGAGTGCCATGCCTGAATGGACACAAAGAGACATAGTCAAAGGCAACACAAAGTATAAGAAACACCTTGGTCATCTGTCCTGCCCCCTCCCCAACAGGGTGCCACCCTTAACCATGACCCTGGCACATTGACCACAGATGGTGACCAGAGGTCAAGCGCTGACCCAAACAAAATCAATTAGATTCTCTCTCAAGAAGTACAAACTTTGAACTTGATTCCAGTCCCTGTCTGGCTTATCTCCCTGATTGTGAGAATGTGGACTCAGTTGTGATAATGTTTAACCATGTGCTTTGTGAAGTAAACAAATGTAGTCTCAGAGAAAAAGAAGGAGGAAAATGAGTAGAGAGAAGCAGAGCCTAGGGACAGGTCTGGGTTCCTGATCTGAGTTCTGTTCTGAGGTCTGAATCCCAGTTCTGAGTTCCAGTTCATCATGAAGTCTGGTGTTGGTACCAGTTCAAACAAATAATAGAAGGACCCTCTTTGAAGAAAGAAAATGTGTAATCAGAAAGGTGAGTCAACTTGAAGAAGGGTATTAACTTCAAGTAAGGGAAGCTAGCATCAATTTTCTGAGAACTCAAAGTAATTTGTGTATTCATATATTGTGCTGTACACATTTCTGTTCTGACACAAAAGTTAATTTATGACCAAGCAAACTATAGTTTGTAGGGCAATCAGGTTAAAATAAAGATTTTAAGTAAAGTCATATTTGGCTATGCTATGTTATTATAATAATGGATTGCTATAGTAGTTTCATTCTTTCTTTGTAAAGAAACAAAAGATGTTCTTGCTGACAAACTGTTTTACTCAGATTGTTTTGACCCATTTAGGTAGTAAATCTGCAAGAAGTCAGAGTTTGTGAGACATTCTTGGATAATTGTGAAACATCACAAAGCGTGGATAGTGTGAGGGGTAGTGATAGCCCACGACTTATTTCTTCTTCTTCTTTTTAATGTTTATTCATTTTTGAGAGACAGAGAGACAGAGCGTGAGCAGGGGAAGGGCAGAGAGAGAAGAAGACACAGAATCTGAAGCAGGCTCCAGGCTCTGAGCTGTCATCACAGAGCCGAGGCAAGGCTGGAACTCACAAACTGTGAGATCATGACCAGAGCCGAAGTTGGCCGCTTAACCTACTGAGCCTCCCATGAGTTATTTTTAATGTCGATCATGTCAAATTGAACTGATCCTAAGTTCAACTGCAATTCATTTTGATGATCTTTAAAATGTTTCCATTTCATTTATCATGACTCTTAGCTATGTCCCCAAAGAGTTGACTCTGGCTGATAAAGCAGAAAAGAAATGTATTAAAAACATACTGACATCTCTGGCTTCCACCGAAGGTGTAAAAAGCTGGAAAGAGCATGGCCTCCATCTAATCACCAAAAAAACAGCCAGATAATGTACAATATCATAACTTTTCTTGAACCCATTAAAGATCTGAGTTTGCTGTGCAGCCAACTAGCCTGAATTCTTAAGATGTGCACCGCCAAAGACACGCAGGATATGAGTACTATTTCTCCTGTGGTGGTGGGAGGAAGACAGTGACTCTACAGAATGTGTAAGAAGATAAAAATTTTTCAAATAGTTAAAGTCAGAGTGTGGGCTACTATGAGGGTACACAAATGTTTGGACATTAACCCCTGAAGGAAATTTATACCTGCCCCCAGGTTTTTCTGGAAGTTTCTGGCACTCAGAAGCAAGATGGAAGGCGAGCAGGAGAAGACAAACTTCCAAGCAGAAGTGTACTTGGATCCTTTTTCCCGGAGGAACAAAAACCTTAAGCTGCCAGGGGAAGGGCAGTATACCCATCCACCCCCTTGGGGGGCACAGGTAAAAACTCATTGCACCTGAAGCAAGAGTGTAAGAAAGGCATCCTATACTCCTGGGGAAGGTTTGGAAAGGGCTCTCAAAACACTGGAGAAGGGACCGGATCTCTGAATATCCCTACCCTCTAAGACACAGGACTCAGTATCAACAAAAATGGGGGTGGATATCAATTACATGATGCTCTGTGAAAGATTCCAGACTCAAAACGCTAAGCAAACTGTGGGGCAGAAAACAGATTAGTGGTTGCAGAGGGTTGGGTTCCAGGGAAGAGGACACTAAAGGGGCATAGTTATGAAGGAATTATTGGAAGCGATGGATATGTTCTATGTTTTCACCGTGGTGGTGGCTACATAACTGTGTGCATTTGTCAAAAATTATAGACTGGTGTACTATATAAATTGCATGTGAATTATACCTCAGTAAACTTACTTAAAAAGATTAATGTAGGATTCTTGGATTGTAACAAGATAATAAGAGCAGTATAGATTTTGAATCTCCTCAAATTCCTCTCCTTATAAAAACGCACAGAGAAACTTGATTAGTAAATCAAAACTCCACAGATAACATATATATCCTCATTAATCCCCAAGTTTGAGTAGATGGAGACAAATCAATGACAGCTACAAGACATGCATGGTATCAGCATCTGTACAGAAGAAGCACTGGGGTAGCTATAACACAGAAAATACTAAGATAGCCATCAGATACTCACTGAAATGCTAAGAGGGTCAGTTTGAGAATAGTAGCTAAAATTGAGGGGGCTTCTGCACACTCAATAGTGAATAAATGCAAGGAGTCTTTGGAAATGTCAGAACGAGCTTGCATAGTTTCTGCCCTATGGGTTCTCAGAACAAATCAAGCCCCCTTGTAGGACAAAGCCCACACTAAGATAAGCTCGAGGGAATAGAATTTAAATTGAGTAGCACAGGGAAAATGGAGACAAAGTGGGAGAGAATGTCCAGTTCAAAGTTGAGGAGGTGAACATGTAGGCTGCCATATTTTGTGACACTTTGGGAAAATATTACCAAAGAGAACTATACAGCTGTGAGTTTTGAAACGCTATCTAGAACCAAGCTTTTCACTGTAGTTTAGGAAAACTAAGTTTACATAAAAAGAGCAACAAAAAGGGTTGAGGTCAAATTCCTGGCAATGTTATTAAAAGAAGACGATGTAGCTGGGGTGCAGGGGTGCAAAAGCACCTGGCTCTGGGGGTCCCAAACACACCAGATTTGACCACACCCAGCTGACAAAATCCAAAGGCTGAGAAATGAGTGGAGGTGAAACAAGAAAAAAATTTATTTCTATTAGGTCAATACCTTGAAGACAGACTAACATCTCAAAAACTGTCTCCCAAGTGCTAAAAATACTTCTAGGTTTACATAAGGAAACTGTTGGACAAAAGTGGGTGGGTACATGCAGGTGGGCAGTAAAGGTCATTGTCATGGGGTCAGTCATGTGGGGTCTTGCTGGCATCAGGATAGAGTCCTTATATCTTTGATGGGTTAATTTTGGTTTCTATCTGGGGATACTTTGCCATCAGGGTCTTTTGCCTGAGGTAAGAGATAAGCTGGGAAGAATTTAATTAGAAAGTACAGACTGAGATCAAAATGTAGGTTGCTGATGGTCTCTTTCTAGGAGAAGACTAGCATCCCCAGCCAATGTAAAAGCATGCCATAAAGACATGTCCACAAAAAGATAACAGTACAAACTATCATTTCAGAATTAGTTAAAAGATATTCAGAAAATGAAACCACATGTGAAAGGAAACATAAATCAGAATTAGAAAATTTAAAAAATGAGATGATTATTATTAACAGAAAATAGATATATAATTACTAAAAATTAAAATAATTGAAGACTAAGTTGAGTGGGACACCTGAGTAAATAAACTCAAAGATAGGGAAAGAAAAAAGTGAGTATAAGAAAGATTTCAAAAAGCAAAGTAATAAAAATATTTGAGGGAAAAAAATAAGCCAAAAAGATCCCGAAGTGCGTATGATAGTAATTCTCCAGCTCTCACTGTCCCCAGAATGGAAGAAAAAGGAACAGTTACATTAAGTAACTGTTACATTAGATATATTTAAAACAAAATCCTAAGATTAAAAAAGGAAAAATTTTAAATTAGAGTTAGAATGGATACATTACTAGTTGAGAAAACTGACCCAGAACAACCAATATTTAGATACATTCTAGTAAAATTATAGCACATTAAAGAAAACGGAGAAATAATTCTTAAACATCCAGAAAAAATACTCAGTTACTTACAAGGAAAAGAAACTCGGATTGTCATCAGCTTTTAAATAGCAAAACGTTATACCAAAATAATTGGAGTTTCACATTCAAGATACTCATGTAAAGGGCACCAGGGTGGCTCAGTCAGTTAAACATCCTACCCTTGATTTCGGCTTAGGTCATGATCAGTTGGGCTCTGCACTGACATCTTGGAGCCTGCTTGGGGTTCTCTCTCTTTTTCTGCTTTCTGTCTTTCCCCTGCTCATGCACACATGTGCTTTCTTTCTCTCAAAATAAAGAAACTTTTTTAAAAAGGCATTTACAAAGATATTCATGTAAAGAAAATGTGAGCAAATGATTAAATCAAGGCAAATTGACTTTGCAGGATAAAGGTCACAGGCAAACTCTTACCTTTATGCAAGAATTCAGGAAGTACCTGTTCTCTAAGCTCCTCCTATGGAATTTAAACCAAATGGCCAGAGGCATTAGTATAAACACTGGGGTAAATGTTCATTATATGTTTGCTTATACACCTAATACTAAATAAGGACTATAAAGGAAAAGATGTACTATGTAATGTCTATATGCTCTGACAATGTAAATAAGCAGAAATTGAGACAGTGGGAGAAAATATAAGTAAAAATCTTCAACTGCTTTCAATAATCACTTTGACTATGTTAATATTGGCATTCTTCTTTTTTAATGTTTATTTTGAGAGAGAGAGAGACAGAGAAAGAAAGAGAGAGAGATAGAGTAGGGGAGGGACACCGAGAGAGGGAGAGAGAATCCCAAGCAGCCTTGATGCTGTCAGCGCTGAGCACGTGGGGCACAATGTCACCAACTGTGAGATTGTGGCCTGAGCCTGAGCCAAAATCGAGTCTGGTGCTTAACTGACTGAGTCACCCAGGTGCCTCTTGGCATTGTTGTTCTGAGGTTGCTGTAAATGTAATGTGGGATTGAACAAATATAGTTGACCCTTGAACAACACAGGTTTTAACTGCATGAGTCCACGTATATGCAAATTTTTATAATAATGTAAATGTATTTTTGTCATGATTTTCTTAATAACATTTTCCTCTTCTCTAGCTTACTTTATTCTAAGAATCTGCAATATAACACATATAACATACAAAATATGTGTTAATTGACTATGTTACTGGTAAGTCTTCTGGTCAACAGTAGGCTATTAGTAGTTAAGTTTTGGGGGATTCAGAAGTTATACTTGGATTTTCAACTGTGTGGGAGTTCAATGCACCTAACCCCTGCATCGTTCAAGAGTCAACTGTATGTAATTATGTGACATTTTAGTTTTCTTCCCCAGTGATCTTGAAAACCAGCTTCTCAGGGAGGAGACCTGAGATACAGATATATCAGATATATGATAGACAAGTATAAGTCAATATCCTGGCATTCTTAAATTAAAGTAAAAGTATTATGGTGAAATCACAAGATGCTTTATCTTTAAAAGTGTGTGTGTGTGTGTGTGTGTGTGTGTGTGTGTGTTCTAGTTCTGACCACTAAAAAGATCAAAATAATTACTAGTCTAATAGCAATGAGCATTCCTGGAGCTCAGATGGTACTTGTGAGTACTCATGATTTCCTTCTTAAAAGAAGCAAACAAACAAAAATGTTTGGGGAGTAATGTCTGATTCTAGGGGCCTGGGTAAAAAGTGTTGAAGATAATTATCAGACATCTTGTCACTGCAGACATGAACAGAGATATCAGAGACTACAAGGGTCAAAGCTAACTTAAAGAGGCCCCTAGTGTCTATAAGATGTGGAAATTTGTATGTAAATAAGTATAATAACTATAATAGTTTGAAAACATCAAATATGTTTAACTATATGAATGAGTTCAAAATGCCGCTTTATAAAGAAATTAATTGTCCAGTTTTAGAAGACAGGAAAACAATTCAATATTTTGGAGATTGGTAAACAAAGGAAAAGGTCTAAGTATTCTTTATGAATTGTTTTACTGGGTAACCACAAAGTACATTCAGAGAAATGTCTCTTTATAGATGCATTCCAGCTAATAATGGAAGAAGTAATGAGTGAATTAGAATATCACCATTTGCAAAAGCCTAACAGTCTTTGGAAGAACACGACACCAACTCTGAGGAAATTCTTTTTTTAAAAAAATCATAGAATCAGAATATGACCAATTATTTATATGTAACTTGAATTTATAGGAAATAAAGGGAAAAGCATGGCATATGACTCTACACCATGGAGATAGAATCAACAAACCTCATATTGTGTTTTGTGAAATTCAAAGGGCTTAAATAAGCCAACTATGTAACATACAAGTTGTAGGGAGGGAGGGAAGAGAGAGAGAGAGAGAGGGAAAGAGAGAGATGGATGGATAAAGGAAGAGGTGGAAGATTTGAAAGATATATTTGTCAAAACAGGTAACAGTATTATTTTAGGGATGCACATTTCAGTAATAAAACTATAAAGAATGCAAGGAAATAATAATAATTATTTTTAATGTTTATTTTGAGAGAGAGAGAGAGAGAGCGAGAGAGAGAGAGAGAGAGAGAGAATGCTCATGAGCAAGGGGAGGGGTAAAGAGAGAGGGAGAGAGAATCTCAAGCAGGCTCCATGCTGTCAGCACAGAGCTGGAAGTGGGGCTTGATACCATGAACTGTGAGATCATGACCTGAGCCAAAATCAAGAGTCGGGCACTTAAGCAACTGAGCAACACAGGCACCTCGTAGGAAATAATTATTTTAAAAGTTAGATTAGTGGCTCCTTTTGAGGAGGAAGGAGGGCTGGTAATTGGCTTCTGGGGTATATGACAAGTTCTATTTCTTACCCTGGGTAGTTATTACAAAGGTTATCCTTGTAATAATTCACTAAGTTATACCTTGATATGAATTTTTATGAAACTATATTAAATTCACAATAGAAAAGTTTAAAAAAAAAAGATAGTGATTCCCAGAATTTTGTGAATAGTAGAGGACTAATTTGAAGTGAAGTTTCCTCCTCCACCCCACAAATGTTAAAAGCACACCACAGATCTATCTGATAGGGAAACTGGTTTTGCTAATGATACTTACCCAATCACAGGCTAGATGCAATAGTTTGTTCTGTTGCTTGTGAGTCTACTTTATGGCAACTATAAATCTTGCCAGCACCGATGCTACCTCTGCATCAGGCACCTGGCCTTGATAGACCACTTCTTGCTTCCCAAACTAAAGCAAGCAAAACAGATTCTGTGAGATTCTCCTTCCTCATGTTGTTTACTGTCATGTTGGAGTCTCAGGGGGTATGAATGGTGGAGTCTAAAATTAGGGAGATGGGCATAATCCCTGGGAAATGATTGGCAGGTTATGTGACAAAATACCTTTTTATCTTATTTTTAAAATGTAAGGCTTATGTTATATTTATTTTCATGTTTATTTTTATTATAAAGCTTATAAAATATAGACATACATGGGGAGTATGTTAATAGTCTTATGTTCTCCACCAGAGTTAATGAATATTAATATTTTATGACTTTATATTCAAATATGTTACATATAAAAGGTATAAAATGGGAGTCCCTCTCTCAACAGAGAATACAGGGCCCTTCTCTGTTCCTGTCTCAGAGTGTTCTTCTTCAGCTGCATCCAGTGACTGTAAACTATACTATACTGCCCTATGACTTCAAGCTTGGCCATGTGACTTGATCTGGACAATGGAATAGTGTTCTGGGCCAAGATGGCAGAGAAGCATGGAAGTTTTCTGCTTCTCGTGTCTGAAATGCAGCTAGATCAACACCAAACCATCTTGCACCCTAGAAAATTGATCTGAGGATTAACACAACAATTTGCATTACTTCAGCCACATAACACAGCAGGTACATGGCATAGAGAGGTGAACTGGGGGAGAGAGAGGCCGTGGAGGGAGTTAAGGGAGATGTTTTTGCTTGTGGAGAGAGGAGAGAGACAGGGGGGAGAGTACACGAAAAATCACTCCCCCAAAACCAGCTGGAAAGGGAGAGGAAGAGTAGAAACACACATAAAGGACTGAAAGGAGAGAAAGGGAGAAAAGAGAAAGGAGAAAGGAAAAGGTTTCAATACCATTAGGACTCTATAAACAGAGGAGTGCAGAGTCTGAAACTCCACAACTTGATACATGACAGAGCTCTGGTGGGAAGGATGAATCCACAGGAGCAGGCAGTGAGGTCCGAGGGGTACAAGAAGCAATTCCCCTGCTGAGAGGATATTTGGTAGAGGCTATGCAACCTCCTGACAGGCAAAGGCCCCAGTGGACCCTGGAGAACAGCCATGTTTGCTGGTGTTGGAACAAGAACTTTAGGGGGCAGTGATGGTGCCAGATGGTGCCAGGTGCCAGATGTCTGTTGTGATTTACCACACTCCCTGAAATGCTGTTGCTACATGATTTTGCAAACTTTTTCTGGGGTGGGCTGGCACCCAGCCCCAGTCTCTGGGCATCTGCAGCAGCATGGTCACACAAATGCTCCTGGGGGCAAGGCTGCACCTGGCCATTGTTCTGCAAGACCCTCCCCCAAAGGGTTGGAGTGGGTCAAAGGCGCAGGGCCCTCAGAAGTGAGGGGTTTGGAAACATAGCACCATCTAAGATAAAACTTGGGAGGGAGGTGCCGCCTGGCAGGCTTACTGCTTGGTCATGGACAGCATAGTAGTGGGGAGTGGACAGAAGCTGGAGAAAAAGAGAGGTGCTTGATTGCTGGTGAGTGAGAGCACAGAGTTCTGATGCTAGAGACTGGGTAGCTGGGTGACACCATTTTCACCTCTCCTGCTCATGCCCATACAAACACACATACCACAACGATCTACCCCAGTAAGCTAAGCAGTGCCATCCAGAGGAGAGCAGAGCTGTTACTCCAAACCCCATCTAATTGCGCCAACCGTGCTCTAGAGGAACACCACAAGTCTCTCCACCTGCTTAGTTTAGTTTAGGACTATAAAGTGTTTCATAGTTTGACTTCTAAGGGAAACTGGATGTAATTTCAATCACATTTCATTTTATTTGCTGGTCCATTTATTTATTTTCTTTCTTTTTCTTTTCTTTTTCTTGAATACAGAAAAAGAAGAAATATTCTTATTTCCCATTTTCATAAAAAGCATTTTTCTTTAAATTTTTATACTTTATTTTTATTCTTTATTTTTTTGTGAATTTAAAAATTCTAGTTTAACTTCATTATTTCATTTTATCCTATTTTATTTTAATCATTTTTTAAAAGTTTCAAACTTTTTCCTACTTTTCTTTTTTTTTCTTTCCCTTTTTTTTCCTATGTTCTATCAAGTTTCTTTCAACAACCAGACCAAAACATACCTAGGATTTAGCATCCTTTGTTTGATTTTTTGTGTTGTTTTTAATTTTTTAATTTTTAATTTTACTTTTACTTTTTTTCTTCCTCCAAAATGACAAAATGAAGGAATTCACCCCAAAAGAAAGACAGGAAGAAATGACAGCCAGGGACTTAATCAACACAGATACAAGCAAGATGTCTGAACCACAATTTAGAATCATGATAATAAGAATACTAGCTGGGGTTGAAAAAAAAACATAGAATCTTTTTCTGTAGAGATAAAAGAAGTAAAATCTAATTGGAACAAAATTAAAGATGCTATAACTGAGATGAAATCTCAAATGGATGCCACGGTGGCAGGATAGATGAAGCAGATCAGCAAGTCAGTGATGTAGAGGACAAACATGGGAAATAATGAAGCAGAAAAAAGAGGGAAACTAAGGCAAATGAGAATGATTTAAGAATTAGAGAAATAAGTGACTCATTAAAAAGGAATAACATCCAAATCATAGGGGTCCCAGAAGATGAAAAGAGAAAAAAAAGGGATAGAAGATTTATGTGAGCAAATCATAGTGGAAAACTTTCATAACATGAAGAAAGACACAGACATAAAATCCAGGAAGCACAGAGAAGTCCCATTAGATTCAATAAAAACCAACCATCAACAAGGTGTATAATAGTCAAATTCACAAAATACACAGACAAGGAAAGAATCATGAAAGCAGCAAGGGGAAAAAAAAAGTCCTTAATCTACAAGGGAAGACAGCTCAGGTTCGGAGCAGAACTATCCACAGAAACTTGGCAGGACAGAAAGGAGTTCAGTGTGCTGAATTGGAAAAATATGCAGCCTACAATTCTTTTTTTTCATGTTTTTAATTTATTTTTGAGAGACAAAGACAGCATGAGCAGGGGAGGGTCAGAGAGAGAGAGGGAGACACAGAATCCGGAAGCAGGCTCCAGGCTCTGAGCTAGCTGTCAGCACAGAGCCTGACGCGGGGCTCGAACCCACGAACCGTGAGATCATGACCTGAGCCGAAGCCGGATGTGCAACCGACTGAGCCACTCAGGTGCCCCGCAGCCTACAATTCTTTATCCAGCAAGGCTGTCGTTCAAAATAGGAGAGATAAAGAGTATCCCAAACAAAAACTGAAGGAGTTCATGACCACTAAACCAGCCTTGCAAGAAATTTTAAGGAGAGCTTTCTGAGGGAAGAAAAGGCAAAACAAAACAAAAAAGAACAAAAGCAACAAAGACTAGAAAGGACCAGAGAATGCCACCTGAAACTCCAGCTCTACAACACAATGACAATAAATTCATGTCTTCCAGTACTCACTCTAAATGGACTAAACATTCCAATCAAAAGACATAGGGTAACATAATGGATAAGAAAATAAGATCCATCTATATGCTGTTTACAAGAGACTCATTTTAGATGGAAAGACACCTTCAGATTGAAAGTAAGGGGTTGGAGAACCATCTATCATGCAATGATCACCAAAAGAAAGTTGGAGTAGCCATACTTATATCATACAATCTAAATTTAAAATAAAGATTGTAACAATCTAAATTTTAAAATAAATATTGTAACAAGAGATGATGAAGGGCATTATATCATAATTAAGGGGCCTATCCACCAAGAAGACCTAACAATTGTAAACATTTATGCCTCCAACATGGAGAAAACAAATATTTAAATCAATTATTCACAAACATGAAGAAACTCATTGACAATAATACCATAATAGGGGTCTTCAACACCCCACTTACAGCAATGGACAGATCATCTAATCAGAAAATCAACAAGGAAACAATGACTTTGAATGACACACTGGACCAGATGTACTTAAAAGATACATTCAGAACATTTCATCCTAAAGCAGCAGAATACACAGTCTTCTCAAGTGCACATGGAACATTCTCCAGAATAGATCACATATGGGGACACAAATCAGCCCTCAACAAGTACAAAAAGATTGAGATCATACCATGAATATTTTCAGACCACAACACTATGAAACTTGTAATCAACCACAAGAAAAAATTTGGAAAGATAACAAATACTAGGAGTTTAAAGAACATCATACTAACGTAAGACAAGAAACCATCAAATCCTTGAGGAGAAAGAAGGCAAAAACCTCTTTGACCTTAGCCGCAACAACTTCTTACTTAACACATCTCTGGAGGCAAGGGAAACAAAAGCATAAATGAACTATTGCAGAAAAAAATCTTCTCCACAGCGAAGGAAACAATCAGCAAAACTAAAAGGCAACCATTGGAATGGAAGAAGTTATTTGCAAATGACATATCAGATAAAGCATTAGTATCTAAATGTATAAAGAACTTATCAAACTCAACACCCAAGAAACAAATAATCCAGTGAAAAAAATGGGCAAAAGACATGAATAGACACTTTTCCAAAGAAGACATCCATATGGCTAACAGACACATGAAAAAATGCTCAACATCACTCATCGTTAGGGACATACAAACCAAAACCACAATAAGATACTACATCACACTGGTCAGAATGGCTAGAATTAACAACTCAGGCAACAATAGATGTTGGTTAGGATGCAGAGAAATGGGATCGCTTTTGCACTGCTGGTGGGAATATGAACTAGTGCAGTTGGAAAACAGTATGGAGGTTCCTCAAAAAGTTAAAAATAGAACTACCCTATGACCCAGCAATTGTACTACGAGGTATTTATCGAAAGTGATACAGGTGTGATGTTCCGAAGGGGCACATGCACCCCCATGTTTATAGCAGTGGTATTGACAATAGCCAAAGTATGGAAGGAGCCCAAATGTCCATCAATAGATGAATGGATAAAGAATATGTGGTAGATATATACAACAAAGTATTACTCGGCAATCAAAAAGAATGAAATCTTGTCATTTGCAACAACATGGATGGAACGAGAGGATATTAAGTAAATAAACCAGTCAGAGAAAGACAAATATCACAGACTTAACTCATATGTGGAATTTAAGATACCAAGCAGATAAACATAAGGGAAGGGAAACAAAAATAATATAAAAAGCAGGGAGGGGACAAAACATAAAAGACTCTTAAATATGAAGAACAAACTGAGGGTTGCTGGAGGGATTGTGGATGGGGAGATGGGCTGAATGGGTAAGGGGCATTAAGAAATACACTGTTGGGATTAGCACTGGGTGTTATACATAGGAGATGAATCACTGGAATCTACTTCTGAAATCATTATTGCACTATATGCTAAGTTGGATGTAAATTTAAAAAATAATAGTAATAAAGTAGAAAAAAAGTTATAAAATTTAATCCTCCATAGTCTCCCTTGTACCTTCACAAGTTTCAAAGTTCTGTTTTCCTTCTAGAGGCACACTATGACCCATTTTATGTGTATTCTTCTAATTCATGTGTACTGTTCATGAGCAAGAGTTTGCTAAGGAACTGCAATTGGCAGTATTTTAAAAATCATACTGAAGCATAGTGTCTACGTCTATAGATACAGCTGAATTTTCCACTAATATTGGTGGACCACCATTTAAGATTTCTGTTTTCCCATCTTCTTGCCTGCTTGATATTTTTAGACTTATCAATTTTTGCCAATTTGACGACTGTTAATTCACTTTTAATTGCATTGCATCATTTGAAACAGTGAATCATCGGATTGTTTTATTTTATTTTTTAAGTGCAAACTATACTGTGATCTAAAGTGATACACAGATGCTGAACTAGGCCAATAGCACAGAAGGCATGCTGATTTTGTTCACTTACCAAAGAGTAAAGCATCTACTCTGATCATTATAGCAGATGCACACCAAATCAATGATAGAGGCTTGACCTGTACTGATTTTCTGGATTTCTCTCTGTTGGAAATTGAGAATTTGAACACATGAGCCCCTGATTTGAGAACACTAGATTTGGAAGTTGATGTCAGAAGTGCAGTTGCATATTTGAGTGGCCACTTGGGAGTTGGGGAGAGCAGAGCATGGTGGTGCAGAGACAATCAGGAAATCTGAACATGCTGTGACCCCAGAGTCAGGACAGGCAACTTCAAGTTTCCCTCATGCTTTCCAATTCCAGATCCAGGTCAAAGCGAGACCCAGCTGCAGTGCTTGCCTTTATAAGCTCTGGAAAATCTCCTGGGTGTTTTATAATAAATTACCTTTTGTTCATGGTATGTCAAGTGAACACTTACCTACATCCAGCAAATGCTTTGTTATTTAATGGTCTAGATATTTTTGATTTTATAATCATTTTTGTCAGTGGAGACATTTTTCCATTATGGCAAATAAATGATCAACCCTAAGGATCAGATACTTTTGTACCTATTGGGAAAAGTTAGACAAAGACTGAATCAGCAGGTGTTACTAGGCAGAGTGGAAAGTAAAATGGATTTGGAGTTGAAAGATAGGAGGTAGATTCTATGCCACTTTCTGGTTGTTTGAATTCAGGCAAGGAACTCTTCTGAATATAAATTACTTACATACGAGTAAAGACAATACTACCTCAGATTTGTGGTAAAGACCTAACGAGATTAAGTAAAATAAAAGGTGTGAATTGGTGTACAAAACTTGTCGCCATAAAACAGAGTACAACTTGAGAAAAATCAGAGTAAGACAGTCAGCAGAATAGTCCAATTTTCTTACCTATTTGTGTTCCTGGGTTAGAAATACACAGCTAAGTTTTCCAGGGCAGTTTAAACTCTGTAGGATCTTTTTAGCGCGGCTTCTTACTTGGGTAAGCCTAATGTCAGGAAGTAAAGAAGGAAATCTGAAGTACAAATCATGCTTACTGGAAGGTTAGTAACTATCTTCTCTCCCACTCTCCTTTCTCGTCACTACTTGTTTTTCTTATTCAATAAGAACCCAGAGACTTCACATAGAACAGTAAGAATTTCCTAAAAAAAAGAGACATTCTTAGCTGATCTAGATGAAAAGTAGCTTTGCCCCTGATTGCTGGGCAACCTGGAAATGTCAGTGTGATAGTTCATTTGGTAGGAGGTTGGGAATGAGGTTTAAAGATGATTTTCTTTTCTTTTCTTTTGAAGTTTATTTATTGGGGGTGGGGGAGAGGGAGGAAGAGAGAGAGAATCCCAAGCAGGCTCTGCACTTACAGTGCAAGAACTGTGAGATCATGATCTGAGCTGAAATCAAGAGTCAGATGCTTAACCGACTGGGCCACCCAGGTGCCCCAAAGATGATTTTCAAGTTTAATGAAACAGCGATGGACTTGGATTTGATGGGCTCATTGTATGCATGGAGGGGGGAGGGCATAATCAGGGACTTTAGTGATCTAGTAGTTATTAAATAACTCATTCTATTTAAAAAAATTTTAATTATGATAAGATATCCAAAATATAAAATTTACCATCTTAAGCATTTTTATGTGTACAGTTTAGCAGTGTTAAGTACATTCACATTGTTTTGGAAGCACCAGTCTCCAGAACACTGTTCATCTTGTGGAAGTAAAACTCTATACCCATTAAACAATAACCATTCTAATTATTATAGAACTTCATTCTCTTGATTTACTTGGTAAAGTACATTCTAGATCAGAAGAAATATACCCTGTGCCTTGTGCTCATGTCAGCATGTCATTCTTAGATAACAAAGGCCTAGAAAACTGGCCCAGGTCCAAAGCGTTTGTACACAATTTAAAGCAACATGCTTAATAACTAAAAGGACTCTGGTGATAACAGTGATGTACCTCCAAATATCGAAATCTGACCTCTGATTTGATCTAAGGACCAAATTTGAGTTGATTTAGTTCATTTTTCTGGCTGATGAAACTATTTCTTAAAAATTATATATAAAAAAAATAGGGACACCTAGGTGGCTCAGTCAGTTAGGTGTCTGACTTCAGCTCAGGTCATGATCTTGTCATTTGTGAGTTCAAGCCCTGCATTGGACTCTGTGCTGACTGCTCAGAGCCTGGAACCTACTTCAGATTCTGTGTCTCCTTCTCTCTCTGCCCCTCCCCTGCTTGTGCTCTCAAAAATAAATGTTAAGCATTTTTTAAAAAATGATAAAAAATCATCATTAGGATTTTAATTTCATGGGACGACTGATTTGGATAAGAGCTTTACTCAGCTAAGGTTCATGAGCAATGGCCTCCCTGACTTATTTTTGGGTGGTAAATGTGGACTCTCAGACCTGTCTAGAGTTGGGCATTACTGATTTTTCTCTGCAGGAGACGTTAGCTGACATTTCCTCCATGACATATGCTTATATGGCAATAGAAAATAGTCCAAGTTCATTTTTATGCCTACTTGAAGCAATTGTCCAAAAATGTCTCTCCGATTGTCCAACCTTAGCACTCAAAACAAGTTGGGGTTAAATCAATTTCACAATACAGCAGCCTGTTGGGAAGGAAATCAACTGTAAGTACAAATGACAAAGATTTTCGTTGTCATTTTTCTTAGATCTAGAAAAACAACTGAAATTTAAAAAATTAAATATAATTGATCATACATTTCTTATCTGTAATAAACTTATTAGATTTTAAAGTTTTAATGAGGTAAATGAGGTCCTGTATTACTTACAAGATGAAAATGAGCCCATGATAACCGGTGTATATATTCCTCTCATGTTAGAGTTGCAGAAAAGCTGGAGGGGTTTTAACAGATGCCACTTCTCCTAGCATGACACGGATTATTATTCCTATTATCATTTACTCTTCCATCTGAGGGGAACAGGCAGAGCTGTCACAGTAGGAGAAAAAGAAGGAAGCAATAAAAATGAATGTTCTTTCCCAGATGACAAGAATTTATCTTGCAACGTTTGAAATACTATTTAGGTGGAGTAAAAAACAGAATAGGTCTGAAACTGTTCAACCAAGGCACTTCCTGGAGATTACCATAAATTAGTTAAGTCTTCCATAGACACCTTTATGGAGAAGAGCAAAATATTTGAAGGTTTTGTAGGAATGATTTAAACTAACCTTTTTTTCTTAATTAAATCATATTAATCTTCTGAAAATAAGATGCCATAATATAGTGTCAACTTCACTGAAAAATGTACTGTTATGAGTAAGAAAAGAGCTCCTGCCAAACATTTATTGGAAATAAAAAATTATATGCAACGACACGGATGGAGCTAGAGAAATGCTAAGTGAAATAAGTCAGTCAGAGAAAGACAAATGCCATATGATTTCATTCATATGTGGAATGTAAGAAACAAAACAAATGAGCAAAGGGAAGGGGAGAGAGAAAGAGAGAGAGACAGAGAGAGACAGAGAGAGAGAGAGAGAAACCAGAAACAGACACTTAACTGTAGAGAACTAACTAATGGTTACCAGTGGGGAGGTGGGTGGGGGATGAGTGAAATAGGTGATGGGGATCAAGGAGTTGCATTTGTCATGATGAGCACTGGGTGATATATAGAATATTGATGAATCACTATATTGTATGCCTGAAACTAATATAACACTGTTAACTAATGAATTAAAATAAAAACTTAAGAAAAAAATATTACATGGCAGTAAATATTTGAAATAAGAGAATCAAAGAAATGAGCTACTGGTTCCAATACCCATTTATTGCTTATCATATTTATTTAGGCACTCATTTTATATCCTTAAAGGCAATGCATTAAAATAAAGATACTTGAAAAACATATATCGCAAAAGAGCAGGATCACATGCTTGACCATTTATGGAATGTTGTAGAGAAATAATTTTGATAGTACTCATGCTTTGTGACATTATTATTCATGCAAAGAGATTTAGAAATTAACTAGTATAATTCTGTCAAGTTGTGGAAATAAACGAAGACCAACCAAGTGTGAACAAGCATAGGCTATTTATTCTGAGAGTGCTGGATCAAGAGAGTCAGCCACAGTCACCTGAGTTTTGGCAGATACTCAAAGACAGGCAGAGGAGTAGGAAAGCTTTCTAGAGGAAAAAGGAAAAGCTTCAAGGATGTTCTGATTGGAGGCTGTTGGCATGAGGAAAGTGGGCCACCTAGAGGCAGGGCATCCTGTGTGATATATTAGGGATGTATATTTGGTTTTCTCTTGGTCCTAGACTGGAAGCAGACACCAAAACTGACAGTAAAGCTGTCAGTTATTAATCAAGGGCTAGACTTTTGGAGCTGGTTCTTACAGGGGTTATTGTTTGGCTTCCTGAATTGTTGCTAGCAATAACAGTCTGACTTCTTACACATCTGGCTTAGAGCAGGCTGGCTTCCTGGGATTGCTATTGCAGAGAACAGGTTGGTTCCTGGGGCAGGTTGCTGCAGGTTGTGGGTCAGAGTTCTATTTTTGTGTAAGTTTTGGTCACTGCCCTTTTTTATATTCAATCTCTCAAAAACAAACCAATGTGAAGGATAAAATGCACAGGACAAATAAAGAGATGATTTTATTTAGGCTATAACAATAGGGAGAAAATTCATTAGTGAGAAACGACTCAAACAAGAGAGAAAACCCAGAGTTTTATAAAGGCAGGTAAAAGAGTAGAGTTGGGTTTACAATTGCATTACTCATATTTACTGAATGGAGATTGGACTTAGAGGGAAGGGGTCTTTTGCTGTTAGCTCCCATAATACAAGGGAGTGGGGTTATTTCTCAACATGTGTTGCCTTCTAGGAGCACAGGGCTGTTCAATATTGTCACAGGGGATGGATTGAAACAAATCAAATGCTTAGAAATAATTAGCTGCTTGATCTGATGTTCCCTCTTGGCATTGTCTATCTATACGCTGCCTCTAGCCTGAACACATTCCACGATGTGTTTGTATGAGAAGTCTGTGTAAGCACCATCACTTCTGACAGGAGCAATTTAAGAAGACTTCATGGATATGTATCCACATGTGAACTGGACTTTGAAGGATGGATAGAACAGGGATAGACATTGCAGGTAGATAAAATGGAATGCAACATGACCCAAATCATGAAAGTAGGAAAACCTCAAAGCTTCTTGGGTGGATTGGCAAGCTGTCATACCCTTTTAAGGGCACTGTGTAGGGAAATCTGGCTATGCTAACCTGGGAAAATAAAGGGGGAAGACCTATCACAAAAGGTCTGAGGAATACAGATATCATTTTGCAGACAATGGGGATCTAGGGAAGATCTGGGCCAATGTAGTCATGTGTCAGAATGATACTTTAGGAAAATCAATGTCTCCCTAAACACAGTCTCTTCATCAGGCAATGTAAAGTCTGTATTCTTAGAAAGATAGTAATGAGAAATTTAGGAAATGTCAAAAAATAAAGGACTGAACTAGAGGGTGACAGTGGTTTTTGAGAGGAAAATGAGGACAACTGCTTGTCCAGTTTGTATTTCACCTTCCTCCAGTCATTGCACATTGGATTTCCTTTCTCTTCTGATGAATCTTCTTCCCACACTGTTTTGTGAAGTTTAGACTTGTTTATTTTGAGATGCCAGTGGGATAACCACATGGGGATGTCCAGAACATAGTTTGATATTTATGTTGAAAAATTAACTCATATTTTTGGTCCCAAACTTCCTCTCCTTCTGGATTGCCCTATTGGTGACAGGGGTCAGCTTCCATCAAGGTATCCATAGAATCCTGGGGAAGTGTCTTGACTCCTTTCTCTCCTTTATCTCACAAATTCAATCGACAATGAAATCTTATCCATTCTACTTAGTAAATAGGATCCAAATCCATCCTCTATGCTTTCTTTCCCCACTACTACATTCTCTTAGCTGACCTTCTCATCACCTTTGAATGGGCTTCTGAATACCTCCCAAAATGCTCCATATTCCTCCCTTCCTCACTGGATCCAATCCCTGAATCAATATTGAGATTTTTATAAAAAATGCAAATATGGTCATACAATGCCTTTGATTGCTCCTATTTTCTATTACCTTTAAAATAAAGTTTCAAACTCTTTCACATGGGTTAGAAAGCCTGGATTACAAAGCCTCATGTGACCCAGCTCTTCTATATCATCATCTTGATTCCTCAAATCTACCCTTTCTATGCTTGAGATTGATCTTCACTTAATTCTTTAGATATACCTTCTTTTTTTTAATTTTATACCTCCAATTTCTAAAATATGCTTTTCTATCGTCTTGTAATTTTTCTTTCTTTTCCAGATATGCTTCCAACCCCAACTCTTCACTAATTATTACTTACCCTTTAGATATTATCTCATATTTCATTCCCTTCATGGGGACGATTGAGCCTGAAGCTTGTCAGGACTAAAGGCATGTAGTCAATAGTGAAAACTGAAAATAGATGGAATTTTTTAGGGAGAGCACATGAAACAAAAGAGAAAATCGCCTAAGGTGGCTCCTTGGAGAGTACTAACACTTAATGGAGAGGCAGAACAAAATGGAAAGTTGAGGGTAGATAGAACAGGCACTAAGGGATGGAGTTCAGGACAAAGCTAGCAATCAGCAGAATTAGGTTCATCACTGAGGTCTGTTAGGGTTAAGATCTTAAAAGTGTTTTCTGGATTTGCCATTGAGGAATTGGCTGGTGATTTTTAAAAGAGTAGTATTAGCACAGTAGTGGGGATAAAAGTCAGGTGGCAGTGAGTTAGTGAGTTAAATAGTGGGAATGAAGTAGACAAAGCAAGAGTAAAATAGTCTTTTGGGAATTAAGGATGACAAAGAATGGAAAGGAAAGAAGTTTTTAGCATTGTAGTTTTAGGGGGATGAAAATGGAAAAGGGCTTGTACAGGTATTATGAACTGGAGGTAAGAGGCCAAGGAATAAAAAGAGATTAATTTCTTACTATATGCTCATCCTTCATCTTTGAGGTGATAGCTTAAGGCATGTAAAAAATGGCAATATGAGACTACAATATGGCTAATCACGGGTAGAATCTATAATAATCTTCTAATTGGTTTTGGAAAAGAAGTTCTATTACTATTGATACATGGTTGTTTATAATATGATGAACATTTTATTTATTCTGTGATTGTTTAGAAGGTTTGGGCCTTTATGTGTCAAAACAATCTGAATAGAAACCATGTATTTTCTTCCTTAAGTGACCTCAGTTCCTTCTTGCAACCCTCTCTAGGCTATAGAAGGAGAGTTTGTGAATCAGACTGGTATGAAAATGTAGCTCAACACAACCATCATTTTCCTTCTTCCTTGAGCAAAGATTTGGTCCAAAGATAGAATAGTTTGCCTCAGGGAGTAGTGAATTCCACATCACTAAGATTGTTTAAGCTTCTAAGAGTCATTCAGATTGATGACAGGCCTAGATGATTTTTAAAGGCCCTTCCATCCACAATAGTCTATGAATTTCACATTTCTAAATGACTTTAGAGCTTGAATGAAAGCTACATGCCAAGTTAAGAATAAATAGATGTGAGCTGTTAACAAAGTAAGCGGTGAAGTGGAATATTGTTTTTGCTGGCCAGATTTGCCAAGGATAATCTGCTTTAAGAGAACTGAGAGTTGATTCTATTAATATTCATTGTTGCTCTTTTTTGAAAGACTTCCATTTGTGCTTCTGAGTTGTATTTTCAAGAAGAATATGAAGATAGGATCAGAGTCTGGTGATAGGATATCTGTCTATATCCTGAGTAGTAAACAAAGCTTTGCATTCTTAGGGAGTTCCAAGGAAATTGGCTTAGTTCACTTTCCCCCATTTAAGTGTGGTTATCATCTTTTCACATTGTTTCCTTGTCCCTTTTATTATCCACCCCCTTTCAGATGAGGAAACTGAATGAGAGCCATTGCACATGGTCCAAGGTCAGGGAGGGGAATGATGGAGAGAAATCACCATGTACATCAAGAGAAAACGTCAATAACAGAACGATCAATGATGATTCATCAAGATCGTGTCTTGATGCTGACATTTGGCCTTATGCTTAGCATTTCTGCACGCCCAGTGCTCCGGGCATGTTTTCCACTCAGTACAAACTGAATTACTGCTGATGCCCACACATTATTACTTGTAGAACAACTCAGCAAATGTTAGAAATAGTAAAAGTCAAATTTGTATTAGAAGGCTCATTTCTCTTGCCAAAATATCTGAACATTGCCTTTACTAATAATGAATTCCTTAATATTCTTGTTTTTCAGAAAAAGAAGTATGATAACAGACACAGAACTATGAATTTGAAAAAAAATTACCTCAAATATTTTCTAAGCTTTATGTTTCATTAAAGTCAGCAAGAGAAGAAGCCACAATAAAGAGATACAATCCTTCTGTGAGTTTTATATATTTGACAGGAAAAAGATTAACAAAACTATTCAACAATTTATTTCATGAATGCAAATGGTGGAAAATCTACATTAATTTGACTTAGGTTTTATCCAGATAATTCTATTTTTTACTTCTTTTACTTAAGGAAGAAGAGTTTAAAATTTTTATTCTAGCCAACTCTTATTTTATTTAAAAAAATTTTAAATGTTTATTTATTTTTGGGAGAGAGAGAGAGAGACAGCATGAGTGGGGGAGGGGCAGAGAGAGAGGGAGACAGAGAATCTAAAGCAGGCTCCATCCAGGCTTTGAGCTGTCAGCACAGAGCCAGATGCGGGGCTTGAACTCACAAACTGTGAAGTCATGATCCGAGCTGAATTTGGATCCTAACTGACTGAGCCATCCAGGCACCCCTAGACAACTCTCATTTTAAAATAAGATACTTGAGGGTGCCTGGGTGGCTCAGTCCATTGAGTGTCTGACTCTTGGTTTCAGATCAAGCCATGATTTCAGGGTCGTGGGATCGAGCCCTACCTCCACACTCAGCATGGAGCCTGCATGGGATTCAATCTCTCTCTCTCTCTCTCTCCCTCTGCCCCTCTTCCTCACTTAAAAATGAAATACTTGAACATAATCAAATGCCCAATTAAATATAATATATTTGTCTCAGGTAAACAGGCATGAGAAAATAGAAACTCCTTTTCTCTTTCCCATCCCTCATCTGAGGGGATTTTAATAGAATTTAATCTAACAAATATTTATTGAATGTTTACTGTTTCAAACACTAGTATAGGCATTTGACACAGAGAAATGGAAGATACAATCACTGTCTTCAAGGACACATGACTCATGGAGGAATTCACAGCCCTGTGAGACAGTGTTTCTTAAAATGCTGAGTACCATAGATTCCCATTGGTAAAGCCATTTCTGTTTCAAAACTGCATTAATTCTTCTTACTTTGGTTGAAGCATCTAAACCAGTCCTGCCCTCTCAATTTTCATGGAATGGTATGAAGGATCAGATCTGAAAATGTCATGAAGAGAAACCCTGGCAATATCCTTAAATACACAACGTCTATGTTATACTTTGAAACTTGTTAGTGGAATAGACACTCTCCCAGACTCTAGCCTTTCTCAACCTGCTTAATGTATTTGCATGCATTTTGATGGAAGCCTTATTTTTTAGTTAGTCTACATCTTTTCTTCTAAAGAATATGCACCAGAATATCAGAAAAATCAATAACAAAATGAGAACAAAGACTCCAAATTTAGAGTTTCTAGTTACCTTCTCACTAGTCCTTATGAAAATTGGCTGTGGATGTGGGAACAACAACAAAAAGAACTGATTAATTTGTAGGAAACAAAAAAAGTTAGAATTTTATGAATCCAAGGTGGTATGTTTTTCCTACTATTAGAACAGGTAATTAGAAGTGATTGAGTATGCCTATCTCATAAGTCTCAGACATCAGTATTTCACTTTACTGCATATCCGTTCAGTGTTTTATACTGCATGATTGTGAAGCCGAGGACAAATAATAGGTTAGGCAGTGTTTTTCAAATGTTAAGGTTATAGTTGACCTGGAGGATTTTGTTAAAATGCAAATTCTGATTCAGAGTTCGGGATGGGTGCTGTTCTATATCTGCTTTGTCCAATACTGTAGCCACTAGGCACATGTGGCTACTGACCACTTGAAATATGGCTAGTATGATGAAATTTTTAATTTAACTTGAACAGTCATAAGTGGTGAGTGGTCTCTGTATTGCACAGTGCATAATTAGTCTATCAAGAAAAGTCAGATGATTGACAGATCATTGACAGGATAGTGGTCTGATTTGCTTATTTGATTTTCTTGAATTTTCTGGTAGAATCTTTGGAAAGCATATGGTACTTTTTTTGGTAAATCTATAGAGCTCTGGCTGAGAAAAGAAAAGTCAGTGAAGTATGACATTTTGTTGCCTTTTCCATCATAGGTAGAGCCCACAAAGCACAGGATCCAGAACACATTAAAATGCTCAGTGAGAGCTAATACACTACATTCACTCATGGCAAAATGACTTCAGGTGCCAGGTATTAGAATAAGGATATTTACTTTGGATATATTTTATTTTTTTCATTTATATTGAAAGATTCTTTATGTCTCTTTGTCTTCTGTTAAAATGAAAGAGTAAGATACTTTGAAAAATACTGGTTAGCAAATATAATCAGTGGGTAAATCATCTAATTAATATTTACTCTGAATCAACATAAAGGCCATTCCTTCAAGTAATTTGTCCTGAAAAATAAATCTTCCCTAGGTGCATAAAATAAATTTGTCAACTTAGCACATTAAATAGGCTCTGACTGAGTTGACCATACTCTCATAAACTTTTCAAATAATTACTATTAATACATATTTACATAGTATTTGTTATGTGACAGGCACTATTTTAAGTGATTTTAACCAATATTTATTGAATCTTCATGACAATTCTTCTAGGTATTAGTATCCCTCCCATTTTATAGATGAGGAAATCGGAGCACAGATAAGTGGAGTAATTTGTTGAAGATCAATGGCTAACAAAAAAGAAGCAGGTTGAGAATTGGTACAGCCCATGTCTAAATTCCTGTACCATGGTGGGTGAATCATTCGGTATTACATTAGTATTAATGGATAGGCTTGCTCGTGTTAGGCTTTTTATTTTCAGAATATTTCAAGAATCACTAATTCATTTGCAGCCTTTAAAAGATAAATGTGTTGTAATCATTTTTATTTCAGTTTTTCGTTATGGTCAAGAAGGCTCTGGAATTTAATGCCCAGCTCTGTCTCACTGAACTTGTGTCATTTGGGACAAAATTCTTCATCTCTAAACCCTGACTTTCTCACCCCTCAATGTAGTCAATCATAAAGGTTACATCACAATGTTTTTGTTAGAATAAAATGAGAATATATGATCCACACCAAATACCTTGATTAAAATGTTAATTAAGTCCCTAAGAAATGCCAAAGCAAATAGAAATTTAAACAAAACTTATTTATGTCAATAAGTGGTATTGACTGAGCCTGGCTCTGTATCATTAAAACAAATACAAAAATTGCCTAAAAGTTGATGAAATTTAAACTCTTAAATCACAGTTGTGCACTAAAGTAGAACACTTTAGTAAAACTGTCTCTTTGGAGGGGCACCTGGGTGGCTCAGTCAGTTAAGCGTCTGCCTCTTGATTTTGGTTCAGGTCATGATCTCACAGTTTGGGCTGTACACCAACAGCATGGAGCCTGCTTGGGATTCTCTCTCCTTCTCTCTCTGCCCGTCCCCTGCTCGCATTCTATCTCTGTCAAAATAAATAAATAAACCTAAAAAAATTTAAAACTGTTTGGAAAATAGAAAGAAATTAAATGGATAAACTGCTTAGTTTCTTCATTCCCTATATGAATGTATAAGATATAATCTTAATTTTTCTTTGTGTTTATTGATACACATTTTAATGGAGACTTAGATATAAAAATGGGTTCATCATACTCATTCCTTTTTAAAGTTGTTTAGCACCTTTGACATCAAAATATTACCATGAATAATTGTGCCTACAAAATAAATCATGTGGTTGAAGGATACTTGGGATATCTTTGAAAGCATATTTCAATTGATTATACTGTATATAGTTAACTTTCAATGTATGCATTTCCTTTTCTTTAAAAGCTTAGTGGGGGGCACCTGGGTGGCTCAGTTGGCTGGGCTGTGGGATCAAGCCACACATTGGTCTCCACTCAGCAAGGAGACTGCTTGGGATTTTCTTTCTTTGCTCCCCTCTCCTGCTCATGTGCACTCTCTCTAAAATTAAAAAAAAAATAAAATAAAAGCTTAATGGTAAAGGTTGAAGTATGGTTATAAGGTTATAGGATTTATTTATTTTTATTTTTATTTTTTTAAGTAGGCTTCATGGCCCAGAATGGAGCCTAGTTCAGGGCTTGAATTCATGACCCTGAGATCAAGACCTGAGGTGAGATCAAGAATCGGACACTTAACGTACTGAGCCACTCAGGTATCTGTATTCTATTTTTAAAAATATTGTTTCACATGTCAACTACCTTTAGCCTTTAAAAGAGGTCATTTGGAAATTTTATTTTTGTTGAGACAACACTGCCAGGATCCAGAGTATTTCTGAATTCCTTTTTCTCTTCATATTCTTTGACACACTTTTAAGAGTTTAGCCACTGTGTTCATTCTTCACCTGTTTGAAAATGGATTTGAGTATTAGCAGCACTCAAAGTTATTCAGAACCAAATGTATGGAATAAGGTGAATGGTTAAAAATTCATATTATTTTGATGACAAAAAACAGAGTTGACATACAATTATAATACACAATTATAAAGAAATGAGATGTTGCCAACACACCTAGGCAAATAACACTAGTGTCAACAAGAACTTGCTGAAGTTCTAGTCTTTTCCAGCCACTATATTAGGTACTTAGTTCATACTACTTTATTTAATCTTCACAGCAACTTGGTATTATGTTTTCCATAATTCAGATGAAAATAATGAGACTCAAAGCTTTTGTAACATTCAAGATCACATAGCAAGAAGTAATCTAAGATGTCAAATTTAAGATTGTATAAATCTAAAACCCATTCTCTCTCCCCTACTTGCATATTTCTGAAGTAATATTTTCCAAAGGATTTAATCATCATGGGTAAGGGAAACATTAAGGATCAAGTGCATAATTTATCAAGGTAACGAAATTAAGGGCAACATTCATTTGGATGATGTATTTATAAAAGTAAATTCCATTACTTTTAGGACACAATTCTATATTCTGGTAATTTTACAAATTCAAGCGCAAATCATAAAGCATTGATTTTATCTAATATGTTGAGTCAAATATTTGTTCATCTAAGTGGAACTGGACTATGAGCTATTGAATTGGATGAAATGTAATGTATTTTAATATATATAGTTTGTGCAATGATTAAGTTAATGAAAATCTTTGTAGAAACTTTAATATTTACTATTTCACTTATAATTTCAATGACTAAAGAAAGCAGTCTTTTAAACATGCTTTATTAAGTCTGTATTTATTTTTACCACACCCTTTTCTCTAAAATTCTCAACTGCCTTTGCTTAATAATACTAAAAGCTACTGATTTCCTTTCTGCTTTTTAAAAATGTTTATTTATTTTTGACAAAGAGAGCATGAGCAGGGGAGGAGCAGAGAGAGAGGGACAGGGGATCTGAAACGGGCTCTGTGGTGACAGAAGTGAGCCTAATGTGGGGCTCAAATTCATGAACCATGAGATCATGGCCTGAATCAAAGTCAGACAGACACTCAGCCACCTGAGCCACCCAGATGCCCCTCCCTTCTGCTTTTATTAATGCTTATTCTCTAACTCCTTTGCTAATCTTTTTTTCTCAGTTTGGATCTTTAAAATGGATAATGCTTGGTTCCAGTATTGAATCACCTTTTCTTACCTTTTCTTATTCTTCTTGTCAGATTCACCCAGGTACCCGCAAGTATTCTGCAGGCACCTCAAAGTAACTCAGCTTGCCCTAACCTGAAGCTCCTTTCTTCTCCAAACCTGTCCCTGTATCAGCACTTGCTTTCTCGGTGAGGTGAATAGTATTATCATATGGCAAATCATTCAGAATAAAAACAAACAAACAAACAAACAAGCAAACCTAGAAAACCTAAACTCAGAGTCTTCTTTGATTTCTGATTTGGAAGTCACTATGCAGCTCTCATCAGACCCAGCTCCATGTTCATCATTTACCAGGACAACGTTTCTTATTGGCATTGCATATGCAGGTAAACTTTTTCTAGGCATTATGTTTTGGCTGTCCACTTAGCAAAGAATCCACTCTATCCGCTGTATGGATAAAATAGAAAAGTTTCTCCCTCCACCTAGCCTTGTATTTTCTCTTCTCTCTGTTCACTGTCATTTTGGCAAGCAACCTGATAAGCCAACCCTTGCTATGCTAATAATAATAATAATAATATAATCAATAATAACTAAAATTATAGCTAGCATGTTTTGCTAACATATACTAGTCATTTGCTGAGCACTCTACATATAATAATCTTTAGCTTTATCAACTTCTCTGAAAAGCCAGTATCAGTTCTTCATGGATTGAGATCAGGAGATAGAGGCTTAGAGAGTCACAGTGACATGTCCAAGGTCATGCAAATAATGAGAGGAAAGGCAAATTCTAGTCCATATCAGGAATACTCCAAAGTTGGGGCTCTTTCCCCTATCTCATGTTGCTCCAGCTTAATGCTTTGTCTCTTCCAGAATTATTTCCACTTAAACAGAGAGTTTACAGAAACAATGTCTTTAAGCCAGTGAGAATATCTCTAAGGCCAGACTTTCAGAATACATTTTTAAGATTATTTAATTATTTTGAGAGAGGGTGAGCATGTGCATGTGCTCCGAAACTGGGGAGGGGCAGAGACGGTGGGAGAAAGAGAATCCCAAGCAGGCTTCACACTATCAGTGGAGCTGACATAGGGCTTGATCTCATGAACCATGGGATCATGACCTGAACTGAAATCAAGAGCATTCCAGCATTTAACCAACTGAGCCACCCATGCATCCCCTAGACTACAGATTTAATTCGTGTTGCCCACATTTGTCCATTCTCCCAGCTAGATGTCACTTCTTGCTTTCCTCTTTTCCAAGAATTCTCAGATTTGTCCAGGCAGATGAGAAACCCAATGACTGGACTCATTGCAAACCTTCAGATCTCCACTATAGTAAATATCGTCATGCTCCACATGACCTAACTTGCCATCACATCGACTTGCTACGAAGTGGTTAAAAATGCAATTACGAGAGAAAGCTATTTGCAAACAGTTTAAATAAATATGAGTTTATTTTCAGAAAATGTTTGAGGGTAGGCAGTGATATAGCTAGTTTCACAGGCTCACTACATTCAATGAAGGGTCCAGGCTGTTTTCTGGTTCTCAATTCCCTCCATCCTTAGGACCTGAATATTCACCTTATGGTTGAAATTAACTGTTGCAGTTTCAGATATCAAAACTTCACTCAGGAAGGAGGAGGAAGTAAGGGCTCTGGCCATATCTATTTTCTTTTTTCAAAAACAGAAAGGCAGAATTTCATGCACGTTTGTCTGGTCAGAACTGTGTCACGTGGCCACTGCCTGGTGTCAGGAGATGCCAGGTAAGAAGAGGTGTTGTGCAGGGCTCCACATCTGGCTGTTGGACTCCATTCACTAGGTAGAAGGGGATATTGGATGTGAGATCGGCAGCTTGGGGCACCTGCCACACTCTTCCAGTTACACATATTACCCTCTTATAACCCCAGGCACAAGTCACTCCCTTGCATGTTGGCAGAATCTTTGTCTTTATCATCTTTCTATTTCCATTAAGTCTCACAACATCTGGCCTTTTATAGCATTTAATAATTTCTTGCTTGCTGAATACCACTGTGAACGGAAAAATGCATTCATGTATTCTTCCCAAATCAGCCTTAAAAAAAGAGGCTTGCATGGGAATTGGAAGAGTGAAAAAAGAATGAAAGGAGGTAGAGGAGAGTGAGGGAAAATGGGGACAAGAAATGAAGGACTTTAAGTTGCTAGCCATCCTGGAAAGGAAGAAATTAAAACTCTGGGCTAAAGAACTCATGTTCAAGAGAAAAAAAAAGTCATCTTAACTTTGCAGCCCTCAGGTCTCTTCCATGACTGTGGGGACCTCTCAGGGGTTGCCCGCACTGTCTTGCACTGCACTCATTGTTGGGATGGGCATGGGGGAATGCCATGGATCCTGTCAGGATTCTTTTCTAAGCTTCGTTCTGGAAGCCTGCAAAAGTTGGGAAGCTTGAAGGCCAGTTGTAACTTCTCCAGTGAGGAAGTACACCAGTATGTTATGTGTTTTCTCTCCCCACCAAAAACAAGGTTTGCCTGTTTCCCTCCTAATTTAATTTATGCCATGCCTTTTAGGAAAGAACTATGTAACCTAGCACTCCTAAGAAAAAAATAAATTTCCGGACGGAACCAGCATGAATATCCAAAGCGAAAATTCTCTTCCCCTTTGTTTTCTTGCCTTTTTCGCAGGTGGTAACCAAGGCACTCCGTATAATCCTGCAGAGAGTTCTAAAGAGGGAGGTGCCCAACAACAGGGTGGCAGAGAACAGTGCTTGTATTTGTGCGTCATGAGAGCCAGGCTGCTGCCAGCACTTCAGGACAGGATGGTAGGCTGACCTGGCTAGTCCCTTGACTGCTCTGCCACAGTTCCCACAACCACTAAGCCTATTAAAGTGTAAATAGCAATATGACAAGTCTCTATTCAATTTATAGTGTTTTTATTGCAGGCTGTGGCAGCAAGGGTTTTATCTAAGGTGGAATTCCCTAATGACTGCAACCAGCCCCAATGTACAGGCCAATTTAAAACAGTGCTTACAAATTGCAAAATACTTGAAAACAAAATCAAGAAAGATTGATTCTTTGGTTATAAATTTAGTTAGTTCCCAGACACTAAATATATGGATTTTTAAATAGCCATATGGCTTAAACAAAATAAAGCAAGAAAATGCTCTCCCAGTAAATCACATAGTAGAGAAATGCCTTGGCTTGAATTATCTTCCTTAGGGCTTGATCAAATAGTAACTTTCCAAGTCTATTGTTTTTCAATAAGAGTCTTTTCCTGCAAACTTCTATTTGAAATATTTATGCCAATGCTCTAGTGGTTTCTTTAATGGGGTTTCAACATTGAGAAGTGGGGAGTGAGTACTGCAGATGGTGCCTGCTTTTTGAGCTATGGTCTCTGAACAAAATCAGCTAATTCATTCTCTACTCATCCTGCCTTGAGAATTCCTTTTCTCTCATTACCAGCGATGGCAGAGCATACCTGTGGCCAGGCAATACTTGTTCCACATTCAGGGACCACTGGGGAAAGAGTTCCCATTAAGTCATGACCCAGAAAAATAAAAGTTAGTTATTATTGAATCACATTTAAGCTTCTTGCATAGCTACATACCTGCCCTAGAATTAGGGGATCTCAGAATTTCAGGACTGGAAAAAAACTATGAAGCACACAAAATCACAAAATTGTCTCTTGAAAGAGACTCATATTGAGAGCTTGGGAGCAATTTGCATTATGGAAAAAATATATCCATGGGCCTGGAATACCTAAATTCAAGGGTAAAAGAACTGTTCGACTTGGCTAGGCAGAATTATCCTGCAATTGGATTCTAGCTTGTGCCTTTCATAGGTCAGCTGCTACCTGGAGGCCACATGGGACATTTATATTTTAAAGTTGAGACAAAGTAAATTGGTAGAAACATCAGAATATTACTCTCTAGAAATGCCTGCTGTCTTTTGGGAATAAGGGCCCTTTTTAGCTTTCCCTTACATTAAACTTTTCGCAGGCATGGAACAAACCTGACTTAGGTTTTGGTTTTAGAGTCTCACATATTCACCCTTTAACAAATATTATTGAATGCCTGTTATACATTAAGCCTGTTTAGTCACTGGGAACACAGCAGTTAACAAAAGAGACAACAATCCCTGTTCCATGGAACTTCTATTCCAGTGAGAGAAGACAGATAAGAAAGAAAACAAACAGTAAATCATGTAATGTATTAGAAGGTGAAGTATACAAGGTTAAAAAAAATACAGAACGGTAGAAAGGTAATTGCAGTTTTAAACATGGTGGTCCAGAAAGGCCTCCCTGAAAAGGTGACATCTGAGTAGACTTGAAGGAAGTGTCGGAATGTGATATCTGAGGGAAAGCCATTTCTGGCACAGGGTGTACAGATGGCAAAGGCCCTGAAGTGGGAATATGCCCGATCCACTGAAAGAACAGCAAGGGCATGAATGTCACTGAGTTCAGTTGGGAGAGAGAGTAGGAGAGAAGTCAGGGAGGCTAAGGAGTCCAGATCAGAGAGAGCCTCACACAGTTAATGTTAATGAGTCAGGGAAAGCTTCTTGGAAGAAATGATATATTAAGTAGATCTTAAGGAAATAAAAATGTAAAGACAAAGGGGAAAACTATTTTAGGCAGATCAAAACAATCTATGGAAGGGTTTAGAATTGAGAGAGAGAGAGAGCACATTGTATTTATAAAATGCAAGAGTTCAGTTTGCTTGGACATAGGGTACAAGGTTGGAGTGGGATGAGGTAAGAATAGTTCAGACTGCCTTTCAAAGCAAATTTATCAGGACCCTTCACACTCAGCCATGTACATAGGCAAATGCCACACACAATGACAAGAGTTTCAGGTAATTTGTAGGTAGTGAAACCTAGGGAATAAAATTTTATTCTTCCTGAATTCACTGAGCATTATTGTAAGGTCAAAATCAGCTATGGGTGAAAAATGGCATAATCTCATTCAACTTAAGAGTGAGCTTTCTTCCCAATATGAAACATAGTTAATATCAGCATATAACATTTATGTTATAACATTAAAGTGGATAAATGTGTTACAGAGCAATTAAGAAATTCACTTATTTGGTGTAGACTACTTGTTCTGCCTTCTAAGTTTTAACACCCTATCTTTATGTTAGTTTCCATTGCACAGTTCAACAAATGGTCTCAAGAGAATTTCAGGAGAATATAAGGAAGTAATAGGCTAAAGTGATGGATTCTTTCTGTGGGTCAAGGAAGCCAGATGTTTGTAATTTCCCATAAGAATTGTGAAGTTTCTTATCAAGGCCAAAGAGGCCCCAAATACCCATTTACTTAAGAAGGTGGAAATAGCTATCTAATAAGGAAACAGCACATAAAATTTGGGCAGTCTTAGCTTTTAAACAAAATATTGTGTCTGTGTGTGTTTTTATTTTTTGGATTCCCAAACTAGCAAAGAGGATTGGATTATAGTCAGCTCAGCCTTAGGAAGGAGATATGTCAGACCAATCTAATTTTCTTTTATGATGGAGTGACCAGCTTTGTAGATGGAAAAAGCAATAGGTATAATATATCTTTCCTTCCAGAAGGCTTTGACTTTGCTCCCCAAGATATGCTCATAAACAAGCCAGAAAAAATATTGTTGTTTATTTATGTCAGATGTCAGATGTTTGGAGGTTCAAGAGACTACTTATCAATGATTCAGAGTCAACATACCGAAACCCATTGAGAAACTCTCTAAGTGTGGCTAAAGTTCAAAATGTAGAACAATGTCACATCACACTCCCTTGGAATTTGGTATAATTTGCTGATGACTTACCAAAATGATTGACCTGAAACTCAATTGATGAAGTTTGAGTAGGATGGAGTCAATTATTTCTGGAATAATAGTTTTACAAAGTTAAAGGGGAACAGTTGTTTTAGGGAAGAAAATAGAGAGGAATCTAGATTACGCTTATGAGTTGACTTGTGTACCTAAAAAGATGAGTTGATGTCCTAAATCTCAGTACCTGTGAATGTGACAGGTACTGGAATTATTGGAAATAGTCTTTGCATATGTTTAATCAAGTTAAGATCAGATCATAAGAGTGGATCCTAATCCAATAAAAGTATCATCTATATGAGAAGAGAAAAATGTCCTGTGAAGACAGAGACATATAGGGAAAGTGCCATGTATGGAAAGAGGGAGAGATTTGATTGAAGCCAAAGAATGTCAAAGATTGATGGTCACCACCAGAAGCTAAGATGAACAAAGAAGGATTCTACCGAAAGTCTCAATGAAAGCATGGCCCTGTTAACACCTTGATTTCAGACTTCTGGGTTCAAGAACAGTCAAAAATAATTCTGATGTTTTAACTGACCAAGCTTGTGGTATTTTGTTATAACAGTACTAAGAAACTAGTAAAATGACCAACAGCAGATGTTCCACCAAAGGAAGTTGTGAATATGAGGATACAGAACACCAAATAGACCATAGGACTCTAGGAATAATACAAGCACAATTACTCATTAGCTATGACAACAGATATACAATTTCACTCATTGTGATCTTGGCTTCCTAAACTTTACAAAAGAGAGATGCTGGTGTAGAATGGATTTAGATCAGATTTTCCTGAATAGTATTCTGCCAGACACACCTTTCCCTGGGGTGAAAAAATATTTTTTTTAAATTGCATAACATGTTAGGAATTTCATAGATGTTTTGCAGCCCAGCACATGGTCCTCAGCACATGCAGCCTCAGCACATGGTCCTCTGCCTTTAAATAATGCTGCCTCTCCAAAAGCAAGCCACTTTAAGATGATATTTTTCATTGCCTTATCATGGCAGTAGGGCAATTTCAATCATCCAGCTATCTAAAGGGAAGAAACAGACTCCTTAACGTATTGGATCTTCTGCCCTCTGCCATCCGTCTATCTACTCCTTTTCCAAGTACCTGCACCAGGTGCATTTTCTCTACAAAACTTCTTGTCTACATTCTTTCATTACCTTCTCCCCAAAAGCCATCATCTGGGCTTCATGGCATGACACTTTATCACTTGTATATTCAGTGACTGTTTAATAGTTCTCATGCCTTTGCAAATAGATTATAAAATAGTGCTCCTGGTTTGGAAAGGATGAAAAAATGACAACAACAAAGTGCACGTAATCCTCACCATGGACAGCTATTCACCATGGGAACTGCAGTGAGGATTTACATTTCAGCATCAGTGTTCCTAAAAATTCAATCCTGGAAGGGGTGGTGAATCAAGTCAAGTGCAGTGTGAGAGATAGAAAGAAAAAAGGAGGAGAAGAAAGAGAAGAGAAAGCTTGTATATTGTGATCAGTTGTTATCTATAACCTCCAGAAAACAATAAGAGGACATGTGGTAAAATTTTATTGGGGAAGTAAGAAGGTTATATCAGCCTTGCCATTGTTGGCTTAACATTTTTAAGTGGATTTCTGGATGGATGTCGGGCATGAGCTTTAACAACGGGCTTGATAAACTATCAGTGAAGATGAGAACACAGGCTTCACCCCTGAAGTCCTTCCAAACCAGCACTGCATAAGAAAAATCATTACACCCTCAAAAGTCACAAAGCCAAAACAAAAGTCTCAAAGATTGAGCAGATAATTCCATGGAGGCCTATTTAGAGCACCTTCCTCAGTTACAGTCAATTTCCTTCCACATGATGTTTATTCCGTTGTCAGATATTTATAGTCCTAATACCAAAAGTCCATTGAACATCAACCATTGATACAGTAACATAAAGCAGATTTATATATTCAGCTTGTCTAATTCTCCATTGGGAAGAGAAGGCATTGCTCAACCTAATAGCCTCCTTTCTTAAGAGGTATTCATTTTAAAATGTTGTCTTATAAATACAAGATGGGTTGAGACTTGTGTGCTCTAAATATTTTAAGGGATTTATGTTTGCATTAACTGTCCTTTTAATCAAACTTCAATGCATTGCTGGCACTGCGGAGATTTCAAGGAGAAAAATACTACGTGCTGTTTCAAAGTTAAAAGTTTCCTAGTAAAAAAGGAAATCCAAAAAGTTCTTAAAAGAAAATATTATGAACATATTGTCAGACTCATTATATATAGAAAATATTCCTATGTAAATCATAGCTGTGAATTTTAAAAAACCCCAAACTTTCCTATTCTTTTTTTCTCCAATAATACCTTATAAAAATGCTCCAGACTTGTTTGTCCACATTTTTGTGGTATTAAAAAAATATGCAATATCTCTACCTACTTAGTTTCTAAATGCACAAATTTCCCTTTTAATTTGGCGTATTTCAGTTTCTGAAATATCAGCAGTGTCTTTAAGACTGTGTCTACAATGACTAGAATATCTGAAATTCATTGAAGTTGAACATCACTCCATTGACTATCTCCTCCCTCTGGAACCATCCCTTCTTCCCATTCACTGTACTTGCTCCTCAACCTAGAAACTCTACCTTCTGTTCCCAAAATAACATAATCTTCAACCTTGAGTCATTTTCTCTTTCTCTTCCCCTCAAAATTTCTTGAAGGAATCATTTAAACATTTTGTCTCCACTTTTCTCAGCATCTTTGTACTCTTCAATTTATAACAGTACAACCCCACCGGTTCCCAGCCGCTGCCTGAAACCACTTTCCCTCAGGTCCCAAGTGACAAAGTGTATTAATGGTTTTTCATTTATTTTCTTAGTTGCCTTTGTCAAGTCACTAAGTCACAGGTAAGCAAATTTGGAAGAATGATCGACATCAAATTTGGTATGCATTTATATGGTGTTTTCAAAAGTTTTTAAGTGGTGAAAATTTCTTAGATAAAATATTATTCAGGGGTGTGGCTTATTTAGTTAAGCATCTGACTCTTGATTTTGGCTCAGGTCATGATCTCACAGTTGTGGGATTGAGCCCACTTCGGGCTCCTGCGTTGAGACGCTGAGCACGGGGCCTGTTTGGGATTCTCTCTCTCCCTCTCTGCCTCTCTCTCACTCAAAATAAATAAATAAACAATTTTAAAAAACGTTATTCAGAAGCCCAAAATAGGTAGGTGTGGTACTCATTTGATTGAATCAATATGGGGGCCAGCTACATAGTATTAATTAGAAAATTTGGATGCCAGTTTTTTTTAAAAAAATAATAACTTATAAGGGCTTGAAAAATATGAAAAAGTTTTTTCCAGCTTTATTGATGAAAAATTGACAAATAAAATAGTAAGATTCTTAACGTGTACAATGTGATGATTTGATATATGTATACCTTGTGAAGGAATCTCCCATCTAATTAATTAATATATCTATCACCTTATATTTATTTTCTTCTCCTTCTTCTTCTCCTCCCCCTCTCCTCTCCTCCTCCTCCTCCTCCTCCTCTTCCTCCTTTCCCTCTCCACCTCCTCCTCCTTCTTCTTCTTCTTCCCCCCCCACCTCCTTCTCCTTCTCCCTCCTCCCCCTTCTCCTTCTGGTCTCACTCCTCCTCTTCCTCCACCTCTTCTTCCTCCTCCTCCTCTTCCTTCTCTTCTCTTCCTCCTCTTCCTCCTCCTTGTCCCGCTCCTTCTTGTCCTCCACCTCCTCCTCCTCCTTCTCTTCCTCCTCCTTTTCCTCCTCCCCCTCTTCCTCCTCCCCCTCTTCCTCCTCCTTGTCCCGCTCCTTCTTGTTCTTCACCTCCTCCTGCTCCTCTTCCTCTTCCCCTTTCTTCTTCTTCTTCTTCTTCTTCTTCTTCTTCTTTCTTCCTTTTTAAGAATATTTATGGTCTACTCTCAGAAAATTTCAATTATACAATAAGTATACAATTATCTTAATCATGTTATACCTTAGATACTCAGAACTTGACTCATCTTATAATGAAGATTCCTACTCTTTTACCAAAGTCTCCCCATTTCCCCCACCCTCCAGCCCCTGGCAACCACTTTTCCACTCTGTTTTATGAGTTTTACTTTTTTTTTGATTCCACATATAAGTGGTAACATGCAATATTTGACCTTGTGTGCTTATTTCACTTAGTATGATGCCCTTTAGATTTATCCATGTTGTAATAAATAATAAGATGCCCTTTGTTTGTTTGTTTCTTAAAGTAATTTTTTAATGTTTATTTATTTTTGAGAGAGAGACAGTCAGGGAGGGACAGAGAGAGAAAGTGGGACAGAGGATCCAAAACAGTCCCATGTTGACAGCAGCGAGCCCAATGTGGGGCTCAAATACACAAATCAGATTCATGACCTGAGCCAAAGTCGGGTGTTCAACTGACTGAGCCACATAGGCAACCCAGGATTTCCTTTGTTTTAAGGCTGAATAAGATTCCATTATATAGATAAATAAATAGATATATAATCACATTTTCTTGACCTATTCATCAATTGATGGACAAATAGCCTATTTCTATACCTTGGCTATTGTAAATAATGCTGCAATGAACAGGGGAGTGCAGATATCTCTAGGAGACACATTTTCTTTACATATGTACCTAAAAGTGGCTTTACTGGGTCTATGGTACTTCTATGTTTAATTCTTTGAGGAATTTCCGTATAATTTTCCATAGTGGCTGTACTGTACCAGTTTTCTCCACATTCTCCTGACATTTGTTATCTCTTGTCTTTAGACAATAGCCATCCTAACAGATGTAATGTGATATCTGATTATGGTTTTGATTTGCATTTTCCTGATGATTAGTGATGTTGAACACCTTCTCATGTACATGCTGGCCATTTATATGTTTTCTTTGGAAAAATGACTATTCAGGGCCGTGTCCATTATTTAATTGATTTATTTGTGTTCTTGCTATTGAGTTGTATGAATTCTATGTATATTTTGGATATAAACCCCTTATTGGATATATGGTTTGCAAATATTTGCTCCCATTCCATAGGCTACCTTTTCATTTGTTGATAGTTTCCTTTGCTGAGCAGAAGTTGTTTAGTTTAATATTATCCCATTTTAAAAAATTTTTGCTTTGTTCCCTTTGCTTTTGGTGTCATAACCAAAACATCACTGCCAAGATTGATGTCAAGGAGCTCACTGCCCATATTTACTTCCAGGAGTCTTACTGTTCCATGTCTGAAATTTAAGTCTTTAATCCATTTTGAGTGGATTTTTGTGTATGATGTAAGACAGGCATCCTATTTAATTCTTTTGTATATGGCAGTTCAGTTTACCCAAAACCATTTATTGAGGAGAACCAGTTAATGATATCTACAATCTCTACTCTCCATTTACCCTCTTCTTTCTCTTTTGTGATTTTAGACACTACATGGAAGAGATTTTTGATGAATATAATTATGTATCTTATTTAAAACAAACTTGTGGCTACTTGTAGTTTTTTTGTTGTTGTTTATTAATTTATTTTGAGAGAGAGAGAGCACAAGCAGGGGAGGAGCATAGAGTGAGGAAGAGGGAGAAAGAAGCCCAAGCAGACTCTGCACTGTCAGCACAGAGCCCAACACAGGGCTCAATCTCATTCAGGGCTTGATCTCACAAACTGTGATGTCATCACCTGAGCTGAAATCAAAAGTGGGACACTTTAACTGACTGAGCCACCCAGGAGCCCCTGGCTACTTAAACTTCTTGAACCTTTTCTAATAATTTATCAAAAAGAAGTAATTAATATTCTTTTCCCTTCTTTACTGCTTCTGTCCCCACCGGCAGTGGAATTGACTGCAAACTACAACACTCCATTCAGAGAATTAATCCTTTCTCCATAGTGGCCTTGATAATCTCAAAAAGTTAAGAATATTTAAAATATTCAGTTGCTTTTTCCAAAAACTGGTGACACCCTGCTGTCGAGCAACTGAAAGTTGAAATGTTGAAAATAGTGTTGTGCTTATTTGATTATTGGAAGGGTAAACTCCAGGCTACTTATCTGAAAGTGAATATTCTCTGACACTTGCAGAGTAAAGAAGTATAACTTGACAATTTTTTTTGCTGCAAGAGAAAGACAGAAAATAATGACTTTCAAGCCTTCAGTCAATGACTAAAGCCTTTGACCACAATAAAGTACAGTGTCTGATTTGAAGATCTTAATAATTTAGAACTGCTTTTTGATATATGCATGAAGCAGACAGACTAGATAGATTACAATATGAAAGCAGTAAGATTCAAATTAAATGAGAGAGTACAAAATAAAACCAAACAAAACATTTAAAGAAACCATTATACTTTTTTTTGCTTGTTTGTGGTATTATATGTTCCTAACTGTACAAAAGTATAATAGTTAATAAAAATAATAAAGGACACAATTAAAGTTAACCTAATTCAGCATTCTGTTTAAGAATAATAAATATTACTTTCTGAATAGTTCATGAAATTTTAAATGCAACCTCAAAAAGTTTTTTTTCATTTTTTTTAAAGCAAAACCAACAAACACAAACACTTCTTATTCTTAGTATTTACTATGTGGCCCATGAATACCGGAGAGGCCAAGCCTATGATGTCAAGACAAATATCAAGGTGGGTATTAAGAAAGAAGTTTGAAAACTGGGAGAACTATGTAGAAGCCAGAAAATTATTAAGTGTTTACATGCTAAAGCCACTTTTCTGAAATAAGTACAAGGAAGAAATCAGGAAAACAAATGAGAAAGCTGGTTTTATGGGCCCTGTAGGGCAGTGTCAGAAGTTGTGATGTCAGTTCATTTCATACTACCTACTTAGGTGGTTTTCTTCCATTCCTCATTCAAACCCTTCAATCAGCTGAAGTCCCACCTACATCATGCAGTTCAAACAGGCTACATTATGATTTCATGGACCTCTCCTTCCACCCAAAAATATCAAAAATTATATTTCATGCAGACATGTTCTGTGTTTTCACAGATTCTGTATTTGCCTATTTGACATCCATTCATTACAGAGCCAATATAAACACACCTCAGAGATACTGAGGATTCAGCTCCAGATCACTGCAACGTAGCAAATATCTCAATAAAGTGAGTCAAATGAATGTTTTGGTTTTCCGGTGCATGTAAAAGTCATGTTTACACTATCATATGGTCCATTAAGTGTGTGATAGCATTATGTCTAAAAAATAATTTGCAAAGCTTAATTTAAAAATATTATAAAGCTCTCGGCATCATCGGAACTTTCAGTGAGACATAATCACTGATCACAGACCCACCATAACAAATACAATAATAATGAAAAATTTGATGTATGATAAGAAGTACCAAAATATGACACAGAGACACAAAGTGAGCAAGTGATGTTGTAAAAATAGTGCCAATGCTCACTAGATGCAGGGTTGCCACAAACCATCAATTTGTAGAAAATGTAATGTCTGAAAAGCACAATAAGGCAAAGTGCAATAAAATGAGATGTGTCTTATTATATTAACTACACTTTCTTATTTTCTGTACTCTCAGTGCTCTGGCATTTGGGAGACTTACAGACCCAAAGAGAGACTGCTTCTCCCAGAACCAGCTGATTCCGAAAACCAATAGCAACAAACCAGCCAATCCTGAATCTCTATACCCAACTACTTCCTAATCTAACTCTCATACACCATCCAAGGGCTAGGGATCAGGCAACTAGAGACCACCCTTACAGCCCAGAGCCTGCCAGAATTTCAAACAAGCCAACCAAAACTGTTTACCATCTTGCCTTGCCTTGCTTTTTTCCCCCTTTCAGAAACTCCAGTAAAGGCAATGACCTAGACTTTCTCCTTGCTCCTTTCTGCTTCCTGACCAACACTGCTGCTTTCCCCTTTGACTGTGCATGGTACGAAGGACCTTCCCCCCACCGCCCGGCACCTGTTAATATAATTGACTTCTTCCAAGCTTTGTTCTCATTTTTTCCTGTACCATCTTTACCATATTCAACATTTATATTCTTAGAAAACTGAGTTAGTATAAAGACAAGTGTATTGCTATTATACATTAAAAATTAGTCAAAAAGCTCATTTTTTTCTGATTTCAAAAGGACTTAAAATGTTTTTGTATGCTCCTAAAAGTATCATGGGCCCTTGACATTAGATCCAGTATACCTTGTAGATAATTTAGTCCTAAATCCAGAGACTGCCTGCTCTGACTGACATCTGTGGAAGCTCCTGAGAAATTGAGTTATAAATAGACAATGGCCAGTTCATATATAATCAATAGAACTGTGACCCACAACCTCACAAGATGTCAGTTAAAACCTCTTTAGCAGTTGGCCCCAAATGGTTATGAATTGGTCAGTGACTGTCAGCTTCCATATCTTTTGTCCTTGCTTCTAATTCAGAACCAACCAGAGAAAGTTAAATATACTCCCCAAATCAATCACATGAGATGTCTCATTTCTAGTTAGCCTATTTCCAGTGACTCTAGAAATGCTATGCCAGTGACCTCGATCAGAGCCTTCCTATACAAATCTTCTTTTCTGTCCATGAAAAACTTTCCCACCACTTGTCCACCTTTTAGTTTCTGCCAAACTCAAATGATAGTGACTGACTCTCTTGCTGGAGCAGTCTCAATAAGTAGCCTCCGTTTGTTCTCATTTAGGTGGTCTTTGCTTATTTTCACACATCCCATCTTCCTTGCAATTTTTAGATAAGATGCTTTCTTATCTAAAAACCACCCATTCTGTACATCTTCTAAGAAAAAGGTTCATTTTGCTTTCCAAGATGACAAGCAGATAATTTGATGAGTTAATCTATGCACATATGAAGACAGAAGATTCATAAATGTCTTTGCCACTTTCTTAGATAGAATGCTTATATTGAAACCAGAAATTCTTGAATCTCATTTTCTAAAGATTTTCTTTATCCCCAAGGAAATATGAAAAAAGCTAAATAGAGTTAAATATAAGCTAGCACCAGCACCAGCATTACCTGGAATCACATTCAAAATGCAGGTTTCTGGGCCTCATCCCAGCCCTATTTTGAGTGATCTTACTGCACTCTGAAGTTTGAAAACCATTGGTCTAAACCATGGTATCCTGGACAAGTTCTTGAGATTCTCTGAACATTACTTTCTTCATATATAAAATGTACTTACGGTTTCCTCGCTTCCAATTTTAAAGGATTATTGTGAGGATCAAGCTTTTAATGGACTTGACAATTTAATGTTTTCAAGATGTTTTCTCTGAAGAAAGGAAAGATAAACTCTGCTATGTAATACTTGAGGAGTCTTTAAGAGAGGAGTTGTTTCTTACTTATACAAGCAATGGGGATAGGTAGGAATTATATAATTTTTTTAAAAAGGGAAATGAAATTTTAGACCAGGAGAACAGAGATTGTCATTCACTACACTTCCTTTACAGCTTTACTTAACACCGGTTCTGGGCTACTTTTGACGATGATCCTGAGCTTAGTCCCACTCATCAGTGGATGAGTCATTCACTGATAGCACTTATTAGATCAGCCACTTAACAGCTGTGTTTCAATGAACATGTTCCTTGTCCTGCTTGAGACAGTTTTCTTATCTGTCAAATGACAATGGGAGTGAAAATATTTACCTTACAGTATAATAGCAGGCAGTAATAAAGATAATGTACATAACATATTCTTTCCCAAGAAATAGCAACTGGAAATATAAGAATAAGATATAAAATCCATATTTTCCTGCTTCATGACCATGCTTTGAGAACTATAATTTGCCTTCAGGCCTTTACAGAGAGTATTCTGAGAATATTCTGTAATATTTGAGTTTTGCACCAATAATTAGTCCCCAGGATTAACTCTGGATCATCTGTCACTTTCTTCTCCTCTTTTAGGTTGTGTTGTCTTTGATAAATGTCCAAGTTAAACAGTAGCAAGTGAAATATGAGTCCACAAAAATCAGGCTCTTATCCTGGTTGGTGTTTGATGTCTACATGGGAGCTAATTACACCCAAGTCCAAGGGCAGAAATGTGTGTCCAAAGGCCCTCATCCCTAATGTGTATGTGGCACTGGTGGCTATCAGTATAGTCACTGGTCTAATGCTGCTGTTCTTGTGGCACCTTCATCAGCACTACTATTATTGTCATTGCTGATGCTTCACATTCTAAATGTCCCATAGAGATTAAAGGAAAAAATAGCTTTCATTTTTTTCTCCACTCTTTTATTGAGATTCCCTAAAACTTTTATTAAATCCTGAATCAATGGGTTAGATTGAGTGACATTGCTATGGTATTTTTTAAAAATCATGCCATCTCATCAGTGCTGTCCAGTTGTCCTTGGACCAAACTCAGGACCAAACTCCTTAATCCTTCATATAAATGGCTCCTTGAAGGTTCTGTCCTGCTAATTCTCTGAGTATACTCAGAACTCCCTGAGTCCTAGACTAATCATAACTTAAGCTTGTGTTGGCTCCTCTAATACATGTATTCATAGAAACAAACATGTATATGTGAAGACATTTTAGAAATATAAAGCATTGTAAGAACTATGTAATTATAATCCATCATTTTTGTCATTACTACAACCTTGGTGTGGTGGACAGACTTTAAGGTGGGCCCCATGACCATCACTTCTTAGTATTCATGCCTTGTACAACTCCCTCCCTTATGACTTGGTTTTAAACAATAGAATAGCACAGAGGACCATGGGGAGGGGAAGGGGGGAAAAAGAGTTAGGGAGAGGGAGGGAGGAAAATCATGAGAGACTCTTGAATATTGAAAAGAGAGGGCTGAAGGGGGAGGGGGAAAGGAGAAGGGGGGTGATGGTTATGGAGGAGGGCACTTGTGGGGAAGAGCACTGGGTGTTATATGGAAACCAACTTGACAATAAACTATAAATAAAAAAATAAACAATAGAATAGCAAAAGTTATGGATGTCACTTCCATGATTGTTACATTACATAAAACTCCATCTTGCTAGAAGACCCATAATAGCAACCTCTCACTCACTTTGAAGAAGGAAGCTGTCATGATGTAAGTGGCCATGCTGGAGAAGATTTTGTAGCAAAAGCTGCAGAATCCTCTATAAGCTAAAAGAATCAGCCAGCAAGAAATTAAAGCCCTCAGTTTTATGACCTCAAGGAGATGAATTTTGCCAAAAACCTGTGGGAGCTTGGTGGTAAACCTTCCCCAGTTGAGTCTCTAATGAAACTGCAGCCCCAACAGATATCTGAATTGTAGCATAGTGAAATCCTCAGGTAGAGGACTCAACTAAAAATGCTCAAATATCTGACCCACAGCAACTGTGAATTAATAAATGTGTGTTGTTTTAAGTTGCTAAGTTTATGGTAATTTATCGTGTAGCAATAAAAACCTAATATACCAGGTTAAAGGAACAAAATCCAAAGGGAGCCATTTTATTATGATCCCCCTAAAATATATATTAGGTAAAAATGTATTTACATATTTTTTATATACATCAGTTATTATGACTATGAAGTAGTACAGTTTGCTTTATTACTATTTCTATTAAACAATTAACAGTTTATGCCTAATAAAATTATGATGATATATTCTAAAACATGCAGCTCTCATAGTAAAGACTTAAGGACTTCCAGTTAAACATGATTAAATGAACATATGTTTTAATGTTTGCTTACTCAAGAAACTCACTAAAATAATAATTTAAAAAACAGGCATAAATTCCAAGTGGAGCTAGAGAATGAAACAATATCTGTACTAGATTAAATATTCCAGTAAAATTTTTGATATTGGGAATGCAAATGGACAAGTAGCAAGGTAACTGGCATGAGAGAGTGTGAAGAAATTTCACATCTAACTGCCTATGGAGCCTCAGAAAAGCTAAGGAATTCAACATAGCAGTAACCTGTAAAATTGGCTGTGTAGGATGGGATTAAAAGCAGGAGATTCTAAGTCTCAGTAGGAGCGATTAAATCTTTGGATATCTTCATTTCATCCAGACAACTAACCTGTATGTGTGTCAACAGAAATAGAAGTTTGCTTTATAAAGAGAGTGCACCTTGGGGGTCCTGGGCTTGGAGTAGGTAGGAAGCACAGTAGAAAGACAGTTGTATATTGATATGTGGGCTTTTAGAACTCCTCACTATCCCCCAGCTTCCTCCAACTCAGCTCCCAGAACAGAATATAGATTATGACTTTCTGGGAAAACTCATAGTCCAAAAGAGAAGCTCTCTAAACACAGACAGTTTGGGGATTTAATAATAAAATATCCCAGCCAAAAATTTTTACTGAGAAATAGCCCCTTCTTTCACATTTGCATATACAGAGTTTCCACTGAGGTTTATTTTCTAAGTTTATTTATTTTGAGAGAGAGAGACAGAGACAGAGACAGAGAGGAAGAGAGAGAGAGAGAGAGAGAGAGAGAGAGAGAGAGAATCCCAAGCAGGTTCCGCACTGTCAGTTCAGAACCCAACAACATAGGGGCTTGAACTCATGAATTCATAACCTGAGCTGCAATTAAGAACAGGTATTTACTTAACTGACTGAGCTCTCCTAGGCACCCCTCCACTGAGGTTTTTAATGCATTAAACTTAAATACAGACTCAAAGATTTCCTATTTCTAATAATGATGAGCTACTTATTTTGGGACTTGTCTTTCACTGAAAACAACTGCAAAAACCAGGAAAAATGTTTTTAAAGTTCTATATGATTGCATGAGAGATAATAAGAGATTATGGGTCAAAACTCTAATCTAAGGAGGTTTTCAGCATTTTGGGCCTATTTCCTCTAGAACAGAAGTTGGCAACCTTTTTCTGTAAAGGGCCAGATAGTAAATATATTTGGTTTTGTGGTTTATATGGTCACTGCTTCAACTAATCAACTCTTCTCTTGGAGATAAAAACAGCCATAAACAGTATGTAAATAAATAGGCATGATATTGCTTCAATAAAATTTCATTTGCAAAAGCAGATATGAATCCTGAAGCATAGTGGGCTGACCTCTGCTCTAGAAGTGTTTGTGAATTATTGAAGAAGTGGCTGAGAAGATAAAGAGAGTTTCCAGTATATTCAGGCTAGAACAAAATGTAAAGCTAAAGGCCTATGAAGAAAGGTAATATATTTTTGAGGCTTGGGTTTGGACCCTAAGTGGCTGTATCTTAGAAATAGGGGTAAAGTAGAAATAGACTAGTTCTCAAATAGATTAAACTCCAGCTTTAAATCTCTACCCTGATTGGGTTAAGTTGATCTGTCATAGCTCCTGCCATTAGCCTAGCTTTCTTGAAGTAAACATAAATTTTGACAGAAGAATGACATGATCATTCATAGCCTCAAATTTATAAATAGTTTCCTGAACTGCAGAAAGAGACAAGGTTAAATGGTACAAAATCAAGAGGAACTAGTGACAATATAAATGGACCTGAAAAAAAATAGAATAATAAGAAAGCAGGTTTAAAATATGTTCCAAAAAATAAATATATTGCAGAAAAATAGGATACAGATTGTGAATTTTAGGCTGAGAATGGGAAGTTGTGTAAAAAAAATTATGGAACTGAGAAATGAAATAACTGAAATTGAGAACTCATAGAATGGATTCAATAATAGAATATACACAGTTGAAGATACGATTAAAACTCAGAGACAATTGGTGGGCAGTAGATACAAGTGCATATAAGATGTAGTAGAAAGGTCTAATGTATGGTTAAGAGGAATCTCACAAGAAAAGGAGAGAGAGGTAAAGATCAGAATCATTATTTGAAGAGATAATGGCTAAAAATGTTCCAAAATGATATCAAATCACAAACTTCAGAATAACTACATAATCCAAATAATTTAAAAGGAAAAAGAAAACAAAATAAGACAAAAAGTAGAAAAATGATAGTAAAATTGCAGAAATCAATGTGGTGGAGGTCTAATAGTAACTAGAGAGAAAAAAAGAAAATAGCTTACCTTAAAAGAAATAGCAGTGAGACTATTAGCTACTTCTCAAAAGGAACAGTGTAAGCTTGAAAACAATAGAACAGTATTTTCAAAGTGCTCAAAACACACACGCGCACACACACACACAAAACAAAACAAAATAAAACAAAATAAAACAAACAAACAAACAAACAAAAACACAAAAACACAAAAACCACCTCTAACCTAAAATGTCATATTGGGTAAATTTATTATTCTAACAAAGTGGTCAGTGGGGGATTTCCAGCTTACTGTTTGTCTTTGTAAACAAAGTTCATTGTTGTTGTTGTTTAACAAACAGCCAGGATCATTCATTAATCTATTATCTATGAATGTTTTCACACTACAGAAAGAAAGTTGAAGATATGGGATATTATGACTCAAACCTAAAAAAGAACAACACTATTTGGCTCTTTATAGAAAGATGTTGGTCTTTTTTCTAGAATAAAGATAAAATGAGGCATTAAGAGAATTTTTTTTGCCAATAAACCAGTTTAAAAAGAAGTTTGAAACTTAACAACAGAAGGAAAGTGAGCAGTAGAACAAGCCACAAGCAGTAGAACAAACTGTAATAAGTTAGTTACAGTAAATGAATATTGATGCTATAAAATCATCATCATCATAATTTATGGGTTTAAAATGTATTTAGAATGAAAATATACTACAGCAAAAGCATATGATTCAAGATGGGGATACTTGGAATTAAATGTTTTAATGTCTGTGCATTGTTTGGTAAGTGGCAAAAATATGAATTTATATCACACTTGATACATCAAAATGACATTTAGAAAAATCTGGAGTAAACATTAAAAGAATAGATTTAAAAAATACTACCAAACTAGTAAAGTGGGAAAAAATGGAAAAAGAGGAAACCAAATCCAAAGGGAACAACAACAAAAAGACCATAATGTTACCAAGAAAATGAGAAGCAAATATTAAGATGGAAATCTTAATCACAAATATAACTTCAACTGCATTATATCACATGTGAATAGAATAAATACTCCAATCAAAAGTTTGAGTTTTACACAGGATTACAAAATAAGATGATCCAACTATATTCTGACTCTAAGAGCCACACTTGAAATATAAGCATATAGAAAAATTATAATTAAACACATGAAAAAACTTGTATCAGACAAACACTATCCAATATAATGCTGCAGCTATATTAATATCAGACAAAGTGGACTTGAAGGCAAAAACATTTGAAGTTTAGAGAAATATTTCATAATGATAAAAGGTTTATTCTGTGAGGAAAGTGTAACACGACTACAAAACAAAGAAGTAAGAGGAGAAATAGTGGGAAATTTTAGCCCATTTTACTCAGTACCTCAAAGAACAAATGGACAAAACAATTTCTTAAAGATATATATTTGTATGACATCATTAACAAATTTGGCCCGACTGACATTCAAAGAACACTACACACAGTAACAGTAGAATACAGATTGGTCCCAAGTACACAAGGAGCATTTACAAAATTAGCGAGAGGCTGGGCTTTCTCTGCAAGTTTCAAAGGGTTAAGACCATACAGAGTAATATACTCTTTGAACATACTAGAATTAAAATGGAAGTTAACAACAAAAACTATAAAAACTTCACGAGTTTGAAATCTAAGAAGTTTACTTCTAGATGATTCATGGGTGAATAAAAAATAAAAATGGAAATAGAAAATATTTATCATTTGGTTATAATAAAAATACTATATATTGAAACTTGGGGGATACAGCAAAAGCTAAGCATAGAGGGAATTTATAACATAACTGAAGATATTAAAAAAGAAACACCCTGGAGATCAATTGTCTAATTTTCCATTTCAGTAAGTTAGAAAAATAACAACAAAACCAATGAGAAAAAAACCAATAGAAAAGAGAAGACAAAGTAATATAAATAGAGCAGATGTTAGTCACAAAACACAAACCTACAATAAAGTATACAAAACTGAAAATTAATTCTTAGGAAGAAAAACCAAACTAATACCATTCAAGAAACCTTAGTGAGGGGGGAAAAAGAGAAACACACACAAAAATCAGTAACACTAATAAAACATAATATAATACCAACTTTACAGATATTGAGTAAATTAAACATTAAAGTGGAAATTATAGAAGGGGACACACACACACACACACACACAACTTACCAAAACTGAAACTAGAAGGAATCAAATTTTATATAATCTTCTAGTTCTTTAAGAAATTATATCTATAGCTTAAAAATTAGCATAAAATGGCTTCATCATTAGTATCAAATTAATACAAACTCTTCCAGGGAGTAGAAAAAATGGGCATATTTCCCAAGTGCTTTTAACCTAGTAGAGATATGGATATGGGACTTGGAAACTATTTCAAAAAAGAAGATATCAAAATGGCCATGAAATATATTAAAAAGGTTGAAAATCATTAACAATAAAGAAAATATAAATCAAAGTCACATAACTTAAAGACAATGCCAAATTTGTTGAGGGTGTAGAAAATTTAGAACTCTTATAAATAGCTTGTAAAAGTACAACTTTGGAAAACTCTTAATCTCTCTTTACTGAGGTTGAACATTTGCATATCCAGTAATCAATTATTTTTTCTCTGGATATATAGCCCCAGAAATGCATGCATATACACACCAACATTGTGTAAAAAGTGTTCACATTTGTATTATTCATAAAACCTCCAACTAGAAGTCAAATGCAAATTAGTAGTAGAATTAAATACTATTGAGTAATTAGTTGAAGAACTATAGTCATATGAGACAGTGTGGATAAATACCACAAATTGAGTGAGAAAAGCTGAACATAAAATAGTACCTACTGCATGATTCCATTATACACAGATTTTTTTTTTTTTTAAGCAAAAGTAATCAACAGTGTTAAGAAACTGAGTAGTGATTTCCTCTGTACAAAAAGAAAAGGTATAGTGATTGACAACCAGCAAAGTGGGGGGTTTGGGGTGCTGATAATGATTTATTTCTTGACCTTCATAATAGTTACATATAGGTATTCTATTATAATATTTGTTGCTATAAGTTTATGCACTTTCTGATGATATGCTTCAATAAAATATGTAAAAGTTAAAAATGCTAAACATATAAACAGAAAGCAATGATTATCAGATATTAGAGGAAAGCTTCTAATAAGGAAGACTTAGACCAAAACAAAGTGATAGGAGAAAAAAAACTTGGAGTAAATAGATGATGCAGCTAACAGAAGAAAATTTCAACAAAATTCACTAATATCTTAGGAGTGTAAAATAGTCTATTGCATTCACAAAATCAGAAGATTGTAAAAAGTGAAATTGCAGGAATTAAGAAGATATTTTCCAATTGAAAAGTTCTAGCACGGGGCGCCTGGGCGGCTTAGTCGGTTAAGCGTCCGGCTTCGGCTCAGGTCACGATCTCACGGTAAGTGGGTTCGAGCCCCGCGTCGGGCTCTGTGCGGAGCTAGTTCAGAGCCTGGAACCTGCTTCAGATTCTGTGTCTCCCTCTCTCTCTGACCCTCCCCTGCTCGCGCTGTCACTCTCTCTCAAAAATAAATAAAAAACATTAAAAAAAGTTCTAGCAGAAAATTAAAAAAAAAGAAAATGTGGAAGATGAGTTTGAGAAAATATCTTCAAAACAAGAACAAAAAAATAAAAAGTTCAAGAGAATGAGAAAAAAAGTAAGCCATTTTTTCCTCTATGATATCCAATATACAAGTTAGCCTCTTACTATTTTGAGTCTCTTATTTTGAGGCTCCATGGTTTTTCCCTTCTTATAAAACAGGAAAGGTAAAATGGAGAGCCAGATTAGCTTTAACCTGCCTGTAAACTTTGGGATTTGGTGAAAGTCCATACCAATCAACATCTCTTCACCGAGCCCTATGTCTTTACTGCCTATGGCAGAGTTTTCTAAACTTTTCCAAATTAAGTATTGATTTTAAAATGTTACTCATATGTATTTTATGTAGTGAAATTTGTAACCCCTCTATAAACTGCAAAATCTGTTTAAATTCATATATAATTGTCAAAAAACTTCCGATGAGTCATTCCAAAAAATACATATAGTATTAAGGCTTAAATATTAGGATCAAGAGCATTAAAATCATATGCAAATAATAAAGGACAGTCAAGTTTCAGGTATTACATCCATAAAATGAGGATGTTCTGACTCATAGCATCATCGCAAATATTTCATGTTGAATTGAGCTGATATAATTCTATGACAAAACAGGAAAATTTAGCAGTTTATCTGACAGAGGCTTATTTTGGGTAATTGCTCAATTTCTGTTCTACTTTTTCAAATAATGAAAATAGATTCACTTACTCATGTTCCCACTTTTGTAATCCACTACTAGTCTGAATAACCCAGATTGGGAATTATTTGCTTAATTTTAATGGAAATCTTAAAACCTACTTTCACATTTATGATGTATAGAGTTAGAATAGGTCCTCTGATTTTTGTTTTCTGTAATTTAAACCAAATACAATATGCTTTTTTTCCAATTTAATTTTTTTTTTTTTTTTTTTTTTTTTTTTAGAGAGTGGAAGCCAGGGAGAGGGGTAGAGGAAGAGAGAGAGAGACTCTGAAGCAGGCTCCATGCTTAGCGTGGCACCTGATGTGTGGCTCAAACCCACAACCCTGGGATCATGCTAATCTGAAATCAAGAGTAGGATGCTCAACTGACTAAGCAACCCAAGCACCTCTACAATGTTTTAAAGCTAAAATTAAACATATTCAAAAAGAATCTTGAATAATAGTAAAATTATTTATACTACAATTTAAATTATAAGTGATTTACATAGATCTCTAGAATCATTTCTTTGGCCCCTAAAATTATATACATAAAATATGAATAAGTTAATGCATCTGATATGCAAAGTGGCATGCTAGGTATTCTACCAAGATCCTTGTGAATAAGTTTCTAACATTTATTTATTTTTGAGAGACAGAAAGAGACAGAGCGTGACCGGGGGAGGGGCAGAGAGAGGGGAAGACACAGAATCTGAAGCAAGCTCCAGGCTCTGAGCTGTCAGCACGGAGCCCAATGTGGGGTTCAAATTCACGGAACCATGAGATCATGACCTGAGCCAAAGTTGGATGCTCAACCGACTGACCATCTAGGTGCCCCCCTTGTGAATAATTTTTAAAGATATTATTTTTCAGGGCACCTGGGTGCCTCAGTCGGTTGAGTGTCCTACTTTGGCTCAGGTCAAGATCTTGCGGTTTGTGAGTTTGGGCCTCACCTCAGGCTTTGTGCCGACAGCTCAGAGCATGGAGCCTGCTTTGGATTCTCTGTCTCCCTCTCTCTGTCCCTCTCCCACTCCTGTTCTGTCTCTCTCTCTCTCAAAAATAAACATTAAAAAAATAAAAAAAAATGTTTTTCAAAGTCCCCAAGGAAATGGGGGAAGGGAGGAAGGAAGGATAGAGGCATAAGCTACAATTAGAGAGATTTTAAATTAGTTATGAAGACAAATGCTCAAATGAGAATGATTTAACACAGAAATGGGATTTTCGAAGAACCATCTTTTCTAGAGATTTTAAACAATGCTTTCCCAGGGGCCAGAGATTTTTATATTCTATTTCTCATTATCTCACCCACTCTTTGGAACCTTTCAGATACCAACCCAAGTCATTTGCTAACATTCTGGATGCTGTCACCTTAACCCTTTCCAGTCATTTTGTATGAAGAAGTGGTTCAAAACTCTGGTTTGTGTTATTGAGATGACCTCACCTGAGAACCTTTGGAATACATTCCTGGAATGGTTTAGGGCCAAAGTCTGACCATTACAAGGACCAGCCAACTTCTTAGGGTCCCACCCACCCAGTCCTAGGTTAAGTTGTTTTTGCTGATGTTTAGCTTTATAATGAAAAAAGGAAGCTCTCAAAGGAAGACTCTCTTGTTGTCTAGATTCATGTAATTTTGCCATTTTGCCACCTGGTGGATTTCCACCATAATTGCAACCATTGGACAAATTCTTAGTGGACAAGGATATAATTTCACCACAGACTTTCAAAGAAGTCTTGTGACTTTGATGAAAAGGAGGCAGACATATATAGGTGTCTCTCTCTTGTATCTACCTTTCTTATGTGAGGGACTTAAGAACATCTAAGGAGAATCCTAATATTGACAGGATGTTTTTATGATACCAAGGGTCCAATAAGAAATCTAAAACACTGAAGCAGACAGAGGTTACCATACCAAGAGATGTCATGAAGACACTGCTGTCTTATGGTGTGTGTGTATGTGTGTGTGTGTGTGTGTGTGTGTCTGTGTCTGTGTGTATGTGTGTATGTGTGTGTGTATGCAACGATATTTTTGCATAAAAAAAACCTAGCCTGTGAAAGTGTTCTGACCTACTCTAGGAACAAATTAAATAATTAACATAATTAGGAATATCTCTTTATGTATCAAAAAAATGAATACTTATATCAAAATGTCTACTATCTGAGCTATGACTCTAGGATATTTAGTAAGACGCGGACATTATCTATTTCTCAGCAGGGCTCCTGAAATACCTAAGTTATGGTTAAAAAGGAGGCTTAGCTAACCTGAGACCTTTAGAAATTCATGGATTAAGTGATCTTTTGTTTCACCTTATTAGCTGCAGTATAATATCATAGAAATAGCCTAGACCATTTGAATTCAGTAAATTAGAAATCTCCATTATCTCCTGGTGTCTTATAATTTTAAGTTCCTGTTCATGGGAGCTAATGATTTTATACAGAGTGAAAAATGCAGCTTTGAAACTCAGAATTCCTCTGGGCTTCTTCAAAATGATTCTTTTTTTTAATCTGTGACGAATCCCTCCTTAAAAGGGCCATCCTTCAATATTTGAAAGGACTGATAATATACCACCTACAGTGCCTAAAATTCCACCATTTGCAATTCAGACAAACATTCTGTTTGTCTGGAAGAAGAGAGAGAGAGAGTGTGTCTTGGAGGTAGTAAGGGGAGAGAAGAACATTAAGATAAACTTTGTTGTAGAACCTGCAAATAACTGGTTTTGACTGTGGGATGCCCTGGAGAGCATGAGATCATGGATGGTACCTCCCGTTTATATGTTCAAGTATTTGTACCTACATAAGCCAGTATCAATTTTTATGTGTGAAAAACACTTTACGCCTGAAATATATTTTTTCTTATTGATTCATTTGTTCACAAGAATGATTTTAATAGGAAATATCAAGGAATGTATGTGCTGAGTGGTATCCAAAGCGTCTGCTTTGACATTGTCTGTCACCTGGAGAATCTTCAAAACCTCTGAGCTAATCTATTATTCCATCCTACTGACTTCAGAGATGCTTGTCTCCAGTTTTTTAGGCCAGTGGATGAATTCCCTAGTGACTGAATGCATTAGGCTCTATCACGCCTTTCACTCAGGAATCAATGATATGTTCTTCCTTATTTTCTAACTTTGACTTGTATTTCAAGATTATTTTTAATTTTTATGTGCTACAGAGCCTTGTAAAATTGTATTTGTTCAGTGCACCTGCCAAAGACAGGCAGAGCAGTTTTTGAGTAAATATTCCCATTGTTTTATCTTCTAACCCAATCATGGTGGACAAAATGGTGGCTGCTGCATTCTTGCAGCCTTCATATTAGGCCATTGTTGATGGGGCAAAGGTAAGCATCTGACACAATAGGACCAGTCATAGTTGTTCCTTGCAGTATTTGAGTTTGGGAAGATGGAGAGAATATAAATCAGTTCCTCTCTGGTGATGAGCACTGTGGGAAGTCATATTTGGGAACTGTCAGGCATCATATTCTCTTGCACATGAAGGAAACCCAGTTTGCAACAGGAGAATGTAAGGCTGATCTGTGGAGACAAAGAGATGAGAATTTTTCAGCAGTTTAGTCCTGGATTTCAGTAGATGTTGAGGTAACTAACTTCCTATTGTTACAAAACATACCTCTAGTGTATTACATATATATCCTTCAAATATATTTTTTCTTCTGTGTAACAATTTAACTTGATGTCACTTGGAGCTGATAGTTCTGAGGGACACATAGAGCTCTTTCCAAGTATGGTATGTTTCTACTCTAGCATTTTTCTCATCCACATACAATGTAGAAAAGTCTTTCCAAGTCTATGACTTCTGACCATGGATATGTAGCCCCTTGTTTCCTCTAAAGGAGACTAACAAAGACAGAAGAAAGTTGGAGAAAGAGTGCAGAAAAGGAGAAAGAAAATAGCTACATAAACCAGTTTTGAGGACAATGGATGGAAGAACTAGTTCCCTTTGACTTCCCAAAGACTAATTATGCTACGATAATTAGTACTAATGTCCCCCCAGGATCTCTTGTCTAAGCTGACTTAAGAATGTAGAGTCGGGGCACCTGGGTGGCTCCACTGGTTAAGCGACCAACTCTTGATTTTGACTCAGGTAGTGATTTCAGGGGCATGGGATGGAGCCTGCTTAAGATTCTCTCCCACCTTTTCCTCTGTCCTTCTGCTTATACACTCTCCTCCCCCGCCCCCCCCCCCGCCGAAATGAATGCAGTGTGTGTCCCAGAGTGATTACATATATTCATTACCTTTAATTATTGAAAGTTTATTTCTGTTTGCTAAGTACACTTAAGCATAAGCCTTACCAGGATTTCGCTTCTCATCGGACAGAAATGCCACCCAGCTCAGGGGATCTGGAATAATTCTTATGTGACATCGATGATGGAATCAAAATGTAAATTTGTAGTGAACATGTGAAAATTTTTTTGTTTGTATTAAAAGCAAATTGAGCCCAAATTACTCACTTTAACATTTACTACTAAATGCTGTGACTGCACTATTAGTCATGATGATTCAATACCTTTTCAAGGAAAGATTGCATTCAATAAAGAAGGGCGGTTGACCTTCTTAATGTGAGCAATTCAATTGGTGGCAGAATACATTCTGTAATTAGGAAAAAATGCAAGAAAGAACTCCTGAGAGTCCTATATATTGAGGGAACTGACCATGTCTATGAATTTGTAAGAAAGTCTCATAAACACCATTATAGAAACGAATGGATCAGCTGAAAGAAGTGCATTTGAAACACTTTTTCTCCACTCAGTAAAGGTGAACATGTTCATATTTCTCACCAGCTCCTTGACCACTTCTCCCAAGAGCCTCTGCAGGGAGCCCAGGCCCAGAAAAGGCAGCAGACCTTGATGTCAACAGATTTCTCACAGTGAGATTTCCTTCCCAACTATTCTGATAGTTGGAGTCCATTTTCTCTCTGAAACCTCATATTTCTGTAACTGTCACATATTTCTCAGTGTCATTTATGGCAGCGTTACTGATTTTAAGTCACTGCTCTAAGATCACTTTATGTATTTAATGATTTATTTAAATACAGTTACAATGAGAAGGAGTCAGGTCACATATCAGTATACTTAACCAGTTTATCAACAATATCATTCTCTTCTAATAAAGAGGAATTTGTTTGATTTGGTAAATGTCTGCTACACCTATATTTATCACTCAAAATGGGATAATTTTGAGTGAAAGAGAGTACTATTTTCTATTTATCATTACACTAGAGCAACAGGTGCAAATTATAAATTTCTTAGGAAATCAGGACATATGGCTTCCCAAATTCAGTGATTATGATTTTATTCATACTTCCATTGGATAGAATTTTTTAGGATACCTACCCATGTTTTTTTTCTGAAAGCTACTCTTTCCACATTCTCTTCTGTGGTTTATTCTTGGAAAATCCTGAGTCACGGTGCCTGCCCTTTCCAGCTTAAACTATACATTGAAGTGGACTCAACTAGAGGTGGGTTTGGACCCAAAGCAGGCCAATCAGATGATTTATTTACAAAGCAATTTAAAATTGGGATTCAGAGGTCCTGGCTAGAATCTGTTGGCATTTTAAACTGAAAGATTGTGTAAAGCAAGACAATGATGATCATGTAAATGTAGACACAAGAATGTTGCTCTGTTGAAGAAGGAAAGAAGACACATAGAGCAAAGCAGAATAGTAATTCCATCTGCTCTATATGGTGACAGAGATTGGCTAGGCTTCAGACTCCTTCTGCTTCTGGGTTTTATGATGTACCTGGGATCCCTGATGTATTTGAATACTCAGAATGAAGACATCTTTTTGCTTATGATGGTTTAAGTGTGATTCTTTTGCTTAGAGCCCAATATTCCCTGACATAGGTGTATATTTGTTTAAGAGGCTCTCTTTCTATAAATCTATGAATTTCAACAAAGTTAGCTAAGCCTTGGTCTCTGCAATGAATTGTAATGTCAGAAAATTAAAACTACTTATTAAAAGTAAATATGCTTTAGTTTCCTTATAGTCTCTAAAGGCCAATTAAAATATGTCTTATTTTTGAATTGACATATAATTAGCATTGATGGAAGAAATAGTAACAAAAATCTAATTTTCTGCTTGTTCCACCTTGCTTCAGAGTTTAGCTGGTATTTGCCTTCAACACAAAAGAAATACTAATGAGGTAGGAAGGCAATTGGCGTATTCTCTCTACTTCTTTGGCCTCTTTCTATGTTTTCAAGCCTGAATTGCCTATTTTAGTTTCATCAATCTCCTTTAACATTTGAAACATTTGCTTTCAAGGAGCTGCAGCTGCAACATTTGAACAGGCCAAGCTCTCAAGATTTAAGTAACAAAATGGAAGAGAGTAAAAAAAAGCCCATTTGCCAAATTCTAGAAGAGGGGTGAAAACTGTGCACATGAAGGAAAATACACTTGTTTACATAGACCAAGACCATCAATATTAATGGGAGTAGTTGGGTCCAAAGAGCTGCTTACCTTGTGGGACCACAGGGGACAGATGAGTTTTGTCAGATAGGAGCAGTGTAATACACTTTCATTCTTGGGGGGATGTCTTGCTATAATCAGAAAGATCAGCCATAGAATTTAGTGTTGATTTTGTAAAAAGTCAAAAACTGTGTTACTGTTAAGTGATTACTATTTCCTTTTGGCCTCGAGCTAATAATTAAAGAAATTAGAATCACTTATAAATATTGGAAGCAGTCCTGCCTAAAGGAAGCCTTAGTATGTCAGTGGCGATGGGTCAACTGAATTTCTTTTCTTAGTTTACAATTATAAATATACCCCACATTTATTAACTTGTCTATTCATGCTACGAAAGGGTGTCAAATAATGGAGTCTGAGCTTAAACTTCAATATTTTGGTCAAATCAGAGCGTTATAACAACCACATAGTTAGAAAGTTTATGTATCAGGTTAAGACCTCCTGAGGCATTAACAGACATAACCTTGATTAAAAAAAGAAGGTTTCATCTATCTTCATGAGGTCATATTTTTCCCATAATTAGAGAAATATGTTACTAGGCTGGATTCAGAAATACTGAATTTAATAGATTTAAATATTCAGCAGATTGCAGGTGATCATTCTACGATTTTTTTTAATATATGCTAAATAAGTGGTTTTTTAAACTTCAGGCCCCATATTAGTGTAATGAACTGAACCAACCTCAAGTTAGATTTTTAAATCAGGATTTTTATTTATTTTTTATTTTTATTAAAATTAAAAAAATATTTATTTACTTTTGAGAGAGAGAAAGAGGGAGAGATAGAGATGGAGAGGGAGCCATGAGTAGGGGAGGGGCAGGGAGGGGGGAGACACAGAATCTGAAGCAGGCTCCAGGCTATGAGCTGTCAGCACAGAGCGGGGCTTGAACTCATGGCCTATGAGATCATGACCTGAGCCAAAGTCGGGCGCTTAACTGACTGAACCACCCAGGTACCCCTAAAAAAGGATTTTTAAAAAAGATATGGGATCAGTCAGGGTTCAATCAGAGAAACAAAATCAGTAGGAGATATATAACAAGAGATTTATGGCAACGAATTGGCTTACACAACTGTGGGGCCGGCTGGGCAAGTTGGAAATTAGTAAGTAAGCCATCAAGAAGAGGCTGGAATTCTCAGGCACAGGTTGAAGGTGCTGTCCAAAGGCACAATTTGTTTCATTTTCAGAGAGGCCTCAGCTTGGCTTTTAAGACTTCTCAGTTAATTGAGTCAGGTTCACCCTTACCAGAGTGCAATCCTATCTACAGAATACCTTTACAGTAACACCTGGATTAGTGCTCTGCTGAATGAGGGCTGAATGACTGGGGACTGCAGCCTAGCCAGGCTGATAACATCAAAAAGATCCTCATGGATGTCTAAACAGTGGACCAAGCCTTAAGGTAAAGCTCAGGTATAATTACGTTCCTCAGCGTTGTCCCAAATCTTATTAACAACTTCATGAATCAAATACATGGTGATTCCAAGAGATAAAAAAAGTTGAAAGGGAAAACTTTTTTTACAACTATCCATGGAATTTATGAAAAAGAAATGAAGTGGGAGTGTAGAGAGAACACTCTCAGAGAAACATGATCTCCACTTTGAAAATAAACATCACTGCTTTCCCTTTTTTGATTTGAAAAAATTCTCTATTTCAGTATTACTCTAACAGCAGGTGACCATTATCCTGCAAAAATGTTCCATTTCCCTGACATTATCTCTAAAGGATGATCCAATGATATATCTGAGAATGGGTTCTAAACTACCACTTTTCTCTCTGTGTTTCTAAGACCTTGGAAATTTTATTGGAGTATGTCAGAGGGGATTAATGAAAGCATTTTCTATTAGATCACATTTAAACACAGAGAGATATGATGTGAGAATAAACTAACTCATGATAAATCGCATGTGCTAAGGCTTTAGCCTGAATTTAAAAGGGTGGTTTTCTAATAAATTTATCTTGGGATGGTGTTTTATTGGTCAAGAGAGGATATTATATTTTATTTACACAAAGATGGCATTTCTCCCTGGTACTAATAAATTTTATTCATTTCAGACATTCATGTAGCCAAATGATGTGAATTTTATTTGAGTAAATCAGCTCAGAGATAAAGATGACAACAAGGTAGTGCTTGTTACTATCTTCTGAAATCTAACTGCCACGTTGGGGAGTTTGTTCAGGTTTGGTTGCTCTGCAATTTCTCAGCCATTTCATGTATTAGTTTTCTAATAACTTGCATAAAATTTTCATTTTTATTCATGTGCATCGCTTGACAAATTTGTACATTCCACATAATTTCTTTCCTATTTTAGAGAAAATATTAGAATTATATGTTAGAAGTGTTCAAAGCCTCTGCATGTCTGGGAAGGCATGGCTTCATGGCTGGAAGAACTGTGGCATCAGAGTTTTTTTTGTTTGATTTTGTTTTTTCTTATTCCATAATACAACCACAAAACCAACAATTTGAGAAGAGCATTATCTATCATTTGCTGACTATCTAATATCTGCCACTCATCATGCTAGGAAGTTTATAATCATCTCTTTTCATCCTATATAAGCATTTCTGCATGGTGACTTCCATTTTGTAGATGAGGAAACTAAGGCTTATGGAAGTTAAATACCCGGCTTACGATCGCACAGCTTCCTGGCATTAGAGTCAGTATTGTGCTGGTGTCTGCCTGTTTCCAAACTTGAATTCTACTCTACCATCTTATCCATCAATTTTGTTTGTTATGGTCAAATATGTAAATATTTGGTCAAATATGTAAAAATGTGTATTCCAAAGAAATGGTAGTTGCGAAAGGATGAAACTTTAAATCATCTTTTCCAGATAGACAACTACCTATAGAAACCGTCTTCATGCAACTTATGTGGAAATATCAACAACAGTCAGAATCACCATGAACCTCTTTAATTCTGACTGTCTATTATGAAACCTGGAACTGTTGGGTGTTGGTATAGAGAATTTATTTAAATTATATATAATTCGCTTTTATGCTATGTGTGCATTTAAAATCAAATGATATCTAAGGAAATTAATTGTACAATTAAGATGGTAGGGCAAATGTTTAGCCTATTTTGTAGGACTGGCTGATTTAAAGGACTTTAGAAGTACCATTAACATACAAATAATTGCTGTGCTCCTTTGAAAGCAGTCTACTTATTATCCATTCATTAGGCTGATCATCAAAGAATTCTGCTTGACAACAATTTGTTAACCTTCTTCGAGTTACTATATTTACTTAAAAGTCATTAACCTGCACTTTTTTGAAAATATTATATAACTGCTTTGGTTTTATACTAATCATGATTGTTTCTTCCCAGTGGTTTCAATCAGTGAAGTTTTTTCTGTAAATAGAATATGCTTAGGTCATATGCATATACATATTTTCTTCTCAAAAAAATCTTATTCATGTATTTAGGCAGAAATAAAATGTTGAACTGTATTCACAAATGACTGTCAGTGAATATTTTGATTAATTTCACTTAGTAACACAAGGACTTAGGGTTGTAATGGCCCTTGGGAGTCTTGGGACTACTTAAAGACTTCACAGACCAATCAATAGTGGTTATTTTGGAGTATTGTAATTATTACCCTCATGTAGGGAGGTTCATAGTGTGACAGCTCACACCCATCTCAAAAATCTTCATTAACACTGAAAAAAAAAACTTAACTGGTACAGTAAGAGCCCTCTTACTTCAGACCAAATTTTTATCATCTATTTTCAAATCCTTTCTTGCCACTTCAAAACAGATATACGTCTCATCACCGGGTACTAGAAGGTGCAGAAGTAGAAAGGGGAATGTAATTAGAAGAAAGAAGAATAGTTAGAAAACATTCCCATAAATTGGTAATATTTGTTCTCAGAACACACATTTTATTTTCTTTATAATTTCTGAGAATTCCTCCATAGACAAGGAAGGCTATCTCAGTTACAAAGGTATGGTTTGGGACCTTCCTCATGCCACATACGCTCCAAAATTATATAGATTCTATACATTTACTTGTGGAAAGATGAAAGTCATTTTGAGGCAGTAGAACAGGGATGGAACCCAGTTTAATAGGTAGGGAAACACAAGATCTACAATACTGCTTAATATAATTGCCAGAAAGCTGAAATAGTGCCTCATCAGAAGAATATGGAAAGGGAGATTTTAACCAGAGGATATTCAATACCATTTAGGCACAGAGGCCAAAATAACTACCTAATTTTACATTATTTTTCTCTAATAGAAAAAAACTTTCTATTCTCTCCCCTACTCGTATTTTTATGTAGATATTTCCACAAGTAACATAGGCGTTCGTTATAGTCATGTGTGTCCTGTGGCAGATTTAGTCCATAATGATACCCTGTTTTGAACTGCACTTCAATGAGATGGAAGAGAAATTGCTGTCTTGCACTGTAGCTTCTATGCTTTTTGCCAATTGCTATTGTCATTGAGTATCTCAACTTCATTTCTGAAGTAAATAACATTGAACTTGTTACTGCTAATTTTCTCTCGACATCAATTAAGTATCCATATTGTGGATTTGTTTTTGATATGAGAATTTAGGCTGATTTCCTTTTATGTTTCAGAAATATGTCAAAGCAAGATTAGCTCAGAGAAAATACTTGTCATGAGCCAGAGAAGACAGATAATGTGTACATTGACTAGAAACTTCTCAGCTATAGAATTATCTAAAAGAAATGAAATCAGATTACCTACCTATAAGTGAAACCCATTTTGTTTAAAGTCCATAAAATGGCAAAAAAAAAAAAAAATTAAACAGTGAACTGATTTTTTTAGGGAAAAAAATCCCATCAATTAACTGGTTTTCTGCCATTCATAATTCTGCCCTTCCTAATTCTGCCATTATGCATCTTGAGAGATATGACAGCAACATGTTTTCAATTCTTTGTAGTAGATATATTTCAGGATAGGTTGTTCTTTTGGGTACAATTTCCTTTACTCCTTTAAAGATCTAACAAAAGTCACAAAGGCACACATATACCAGATTGTGAACAAAATTTCAGTGGATCATAAACCCATTTCCCAACACCACCACCCCCAACCCCACATAGATGTAATCATCAATACATGTATTCTGGACTCTATTCTAAAAATATATCATTCTCAAGAACTGTGATCTCATCTTAATCAGGTTTATATACTTCAGAGAGTCTGGTATAATACCGTGAATATAAGGTGGTTCTTAAATATTTGTAGAATTGATTAGCATACAATTAAAACAGGGTCATTTTAACATGTTCATTGTCAAGGCCAATTATGTTAAGGAAAAAAAAAGTGGTCTGTGACCACTGACACAGAATAGAGAGTTCAAAACGGCCTACACATATGTAGTGGATTGATTTTTTAACAAACGTGTCAAGGTTATTTAATGAAGAAAGTATATTTTTAAAATAAGTGTTGCTTTAAGTATTGGATATCCATATGGAAGAAAAAGCAAATCTTGACCATAACTCAAACCATACATAGAAAATAAATTTAAGTGGATCATAGAACCAAATATCAAGCTAAAACCATGAAGCTTTTAGAAGAAAACAGGGCTAAATAGTTGTAGCCTTGGGGTAGAAAAAATTGCTTAGGACCTGTATTAGAAATACTACTGGAGGTGGGGGTGTGTGTGCGTGGGCGGCTCAGTCAGTGTCCAACTTGGGCTCAGGTCATAGATCTTGTGTTCTGGGGCCGCCTCAGGCCAAGTGTCTGCAGGGATCCTGCTTTGAATTCCCCTCTTCCTCTGCCCCTCCCCCACTCACATGAGCGATCTTTCTCTCAAAAATAAACATTAAAAAAAAAAGGAAAACACAACCCAATTTTTCCCTCTTGTATTAGACAAAACCTCAGTTCCTTCTCCTTTACTTTTACACATAATACTTCTGACACTTCTGGTCACCAAATGGATGTGAGTTTATCCCACACCAAGCAATTCTGCATGACACCCGCTGAGTGTCCTACAAATTAACTCAGTTCTGACACCGTCTACTTGGAGATAGCACCAGATCCTCAGGTTAAGGGCTCAGTCCTACAGGACTACCCTCACCTTCATCCTCAACAGATGCAAGCCACAAGTCCAGATTTTCACCTGTACTTCTGACTGGTTAGAAGCCAGAGGTCCCAACAACCCTCTCCTGGGTTCAATTAACTTTCTAGAGCAGCACACAGAACTCAGGAAAACAACTTATTGATGTGTACTGGTTTATTATAAAAGGATATAAAGGATACATACAGATGAACATTTAAAAAAAAGAGTTGCATAGGGCAAGGTACTTGGGAAGGGGCACAGAGAGTCTCACTCCAGGTACAACTCTGTCCAGCACCTCCATATGTACCCAGAAGCTCTCTAAATCCCTGCACTTTTGTGATTTTTATGGAGGCTTCATCACCAAGTGGGATCAATCATTAATCCCATTTCAGCCCTTCTCCCTTCTCAAGATAAAGAGGTGTGGGGTTAAAAATTCCACACTTCTAATCATGGCTTGGTCTTCTGGTGACCAACACTTACCCAGGAGCTGTCCAGGAGCCTACTCAGAGATATCACATTAGAGCAAAAGATACTCCTATCACCCAGGAAATTACAAGGGCTTCAGGAGTTCAGTGAGAGGAACTGGAAGCAAAGACAAAATATTAGAACAAAAGATCCTCCTAGTGCTCTTATTACTCAGGAAATTCCAAGTGTTCCAGAAGCTTTGTGTCAGGAAATGGGAATAATGATCAATATATATATATATTTTTTCTATTATCTCACAGAACATAAAATGCATAAACAATAAATGAAAAGCATTGATAATTTAGTTTTATCAAAATTTAAATCTTTTGATTTTTGAAATACACAATTAAGAAAAGAAAGGGAAAGCCAGATGGGGAGAAAGTATCCCAGTACAGATTTTCCTTGATTTCTGATGGGGTTACATCCCAATAAACCCATCATTAATTGAAAATATCATAAGTTTAAAATTTATATAATATACCTAGCCTACCCAACATCATAGCTTAGCCTAGGCTACCTTAAACAAGCTCTGAACACTTACATTCACCTACAGTTGAGAAAAATCATCTCACACGAAACCTGTTTTATAATAGAGCATTGACTATCTCATGTAATGTGTTGAATACAACACTAACAGTGAAGAACAGAATGGAGTGTGAATACAGAATGGTTGCCAATGTGTCAGTTGTTGTCATGTTACACTATGGTAAAGCCGAAAAACTGTGAGTCAAACCATTGTAAATCAGGGACCATCTGTACATATATACCTGACAAATTACTTGATTTAGAGTTTGTGAAGAACACTTACAACTTAATAAAAAAATGATAGACAGCCCAATTAAATAAATGAGTAAAAGATTGGAGAGGAACTTCAAAACAGAAGATGTGCAAATAGCTCATAAAAGATGTTCAACCATCAACTAAAACCACAGTGATATACCATTACATATAAGATGGAATGGCTCAAATTAAGGAGGCTGACAATATCAAGTATAGATAAGGAGGCAAACAACCAGAACTCTCAGACATTGCTGATGAGAATATAAAATAGTGCCATATGACCCATATGATCTTATTTTCCTAGAGATCTAGGAAATCTCTTCCTAGATTCCTAGAGATCTAGGAAATCTCTTCCTAGATTCCTAGAGATCTGAATTTTCTATGAGAAATGAAAACATATGTCCACACAAAAAAATTGTGTTCAAATATTTATAGCAGCTTTATTCATTATAGTCCAGACAGGAAGAACCAAAATGTCTATCAACCAGTGAATAAATAAGCAAATTCCCATTGCATGCAAATACTACTCAGCAATAAAAAAAGAACAGACTATGGCTACACACAACAGGGATGGACCTCAAAACCACTGGGCTGAATGAAAGAAGTTAGAAAAAAGCATGCACTACGTGATTCCATTGATACAACATTCTAGTATATACCCAATGACATGAATGCAGCCAGAAGTTTTCCGAGGCTGGGTGTGTGTCACGGGGGGCTTTGGGGAGATAGCCTGGGAAGGGGCAGAGGAGAACTCTTTAAGCTTATGAAAATATTTTATATTTTGATTTTGATAGGGATTACATGATGTATATATTGTCAAAACTCATTGGACTGTACACTTAAAACTGATGTTTAATATTTTATGTAATTATATTAGTTTCCTAGGGCTGCCATAACAAAGGACCACCAACTGAGTGGCTTACAGCAACAGAAATTTATTCTTTCATGGTTCTGGAGGCTAGAAGTCCCAAATTAAAGTTGTGCAGGACCCTGCTCTCTCTGAAGACTCTAGGGAAGGATCTTTCCTTGGCTCTTACAGCTCTGGTGTCCGTAGGCAATCCTAGAGATTCCTAAGCTGATGGCCACATAACTTCATTCTGCTCCATTTACACATGGCATTTTCCTTTCTGTGTCTCTGTGTCCAAACTTGCTTCTTCTTAAAAGGACAGCAACTGCTGGGTTAGGGTCCATTTCATTTTACCTTGATTATGCCTACAAGGACCCCATTTCCAAGTAACGTCATTTTCTGGGGTTTTGGGTAGACATAAATTTGGGGGCACACTACTTTTGTGACACTACTCAACCCAGAATAGCAATATACCTCATCAAAATTGATTAAGAATAAGTGGAAAAAGAAAAGCTATCCTCTTGAAATCTACTAGTACTCTTAGAAAAGTCATGCATGTTTCAGAATATATTACCTCAGAATTGCAGACAGTGCCACATGCACATACCAACTTCCATAGTGGAGGCATTTCCTTTTTTTAAGGCCTACATTCCAATTTTCACAGGAAAATCATATTTGGATTCTTGTTTTTTAAGTTTTATTTATTTTTTGAGAGAGCGTGAGTGGAGGAGGGGCAGAAAGAGAGGGGGACATGGGATCCAAAGTGGGCTCTGTGCTGACAGGCTGATAGCAGTGAGCCCTATGTGGGTCTCAAATGCATGAACCGTGAGATCATGACCTGAGCCAATGTCAGACACTCAATGGACTGAGCCACACAGGTGCCCCCATATTTGGATTCTTAAATTGCTAATTGCACTGCCCAATTAAGAGCTAGAACTTGAATTTAGTTACTACCAAAAATTATATTTAATAATAGCCACAGGGTTGCTGAAAGTACCCTGCTGAAAGCACAATAGCTCTTTGAGTTCAAATGTGCCTTATTAGTGCGTGTGCATGGCCACTCTGACCAGTACCCAGCAGACCTCCTGATCACATACCAGCCTACAGTGCACAGGTGGTCAGAGTCGTTGGGCGACCCAACAGCCTTTATGTCAGCTGAGGGGGCGACAGGGAGACATAACCGTGGAAAGGTCAAGTAGGGCCATATCAACAAAGTTAACAGGATATTTAACAGAGCCCTATCTTTTCTTGCCTTGCTTCCTGGCATTGGCTGAGGACTTTCCTCTTCACACTGTATATGTGACCCCACAGGGAAGTTCTGCCTGAGTAATTTGGCACACGTTCGCTTAACAGAAGGCAAGAGGCTCCAGTACACAGTTACTCAAATCTCACGATGCAGGTTACTAGTGTGATAGGCTAAGTGGGGCTGATTAAGCTGGTAGATCAGAATGAGTCAGCTACTGTGAGGAGAATGGTTGGGGTACCTTTTGCTTCACTAAGGGATAGAAGATAGACCTTCTATGAACAAGCACCATACAGAAGAATGGGAAGAAAAACTAAATACCTCAGAAGTATAAAATGGTATATTGATAATAACAGTAACATACCCATGATGTGTATAGCATTTTATAGCTTAGAAATTATTTTGTGTGTGTTTTTTCAAGGAATCCTTGCAATAAACCCATGAGGTGAGCAGGAGTTATTGGCTGCATTTTATGGAGAAGGGAGGTGGGTTGAGTGACTTGCCCAAATTATTGAATGAAGTACCTGGGACTCAATGTAATGCTTCTGACATGCTTGTTACTGCTATTATTATGATTGCTAAGATTATGATAGTGTTCCCACTGCTTCCTATGGTGCCTCACACAGAGAAGCTGCCCAAGAAATATTAAGTGAATGAATGCATTTTCAGCAATATTCACCATATTTTAGTTCCATCTTTAATCAAGCAAAATTTTGATATAGGAAATCCTGATCAGATAAACCAAGCTTCATTCATAAGTGTCATATATATGGGACTCATGTTGGATGTTGAGCACATGCTTGTTAAATTAATAGACGTTTCTCAAGTACCCATCTCTCAGAAAACCACATTTAGAGGACCAAGAGTATAGAAAGGTGCCCTAGGTGTGTTATCATGCTTTCTTCTTAAGCCAACTCAAATCTAGTACTGAAAATTTGCCAAAGTGACAAATACTAACATGTTTCAGTATCTCTTTCCTCTCCTATGTGAGATCAAGCTATGTTTAACCCAGAACTCATCTTATAGTCTTGGTTTACATGTCACATTTTCTGCAATGCCCTCCATGACTCTAAGTCTGGGCCTAGACTCAGTAAATAGAAGCTCCATGCATTCAGGACAGTGTCTGTCTGAGGTGATCGAGTGTTCCCAGAACACACAGTGGATAATCAGGAACGGATCCCCCCAAAGGATGCTAATATGTGGAAAGGCTTATGGGGTTAGAATAGTGAATATAGCACTTTTGGCAGTAGCCTACATGCAATGACTGGAAATTCTGAAATCACACTGTCCCTCTACTGGCATTTACCGTTCAAATACTGAAGAAAAATTCATGAACACAAAGTGTCAATAAATGTTTATTATTTTATGAATGATGATGCTCATTTTGAATGAAATTTGGAGGTTCTTAGCACTCTGGGGAACGCCAATCCCTAACAGGGAAATTTACTAGAAAAACAAAAGGACTTCTTCAGGACACATTTCCCTGGCTGTTTGAGACCCCTTCATCACTTCCATGCTGCAGAAAAAAAAATGTTAAATAGAAACATTTTAATCTCTCCTTCATGTTAAATGTGTGGTTCAACATACAAATCTATGTCTTATGATTTTTTCTCATTTATGTTCACAAGTTATTTAGGTATTTTCTAGCATAAGTTACACTTTAATACATAGAATGCTCATGTGGACAGTGTTGACTTTTTCTACTTCTGAACACTTTCTTTCTAGAAAAAATACTGGCTTGTAGAAGAAGCGTGTTGTAGAAAGGGAACCTCTATGTCCCTTCACCCAAGAGGCTTCTCCTTTCTCTTTTCCTTACACTGACCCTCCCCATCCATGTTTCTTTGGTTGCAGCTGCCAGGCCACAAGGCCTTCTCTCCGGGCACAGGTGTGGTCACTTGACCCAGACGAGGCCACCTGCCCACACTGCTCAGTCCAAGTAAAAGCACATTCCCCAAAGTAGATCAAAGAGCTCTTCCCGCAGATTGTTAGGTACAGCTGGTGCAAGTCTCCTAGGGTGCAATCCAATAGTAGCTGAAGACGTAGTCCAGTCTTGTTGGAGCACTTTTTGTGCCTGGTTTGTATGTGTGATTGCTAATGCTATACTAGTTTGATTATATGAACCAATAAACTTCCTATTTTTATTCAGGTTCAGTTTTGATCCCTAGAAACTGAAAGAGACACCATTAGACTATTAGAAGCCTTAGCATTTTAATCACATCTTGGAAATTCTTTTTTTAATTAAATTAAATTTGGGGCACCTGGGTGGCTCAGTTGGCAAAACATCTGACTTCGGCTCAAGTCATGATCTTATGGTCTGTGGGTTTGAGCCCTGCATCGGGCTCTCTGCTGAAAACTCAGAGGCTGGAGCCTGTTTCAGATTCTGTGTCTCCCTCTCTGCCCCTCCCCAGCTCTTACTCTTTCTCTCTCTCTCTCTCAAAAATAAATAAACATAAAATTAAATTTAATGATTTTTTTAAACTGCAGGTTATTTTTTCTTAAAGTATAATTAACATATAGTGTTATATTAGTTTTAGGTATTCAATATGATGCTTCAACAATTCTATACATTTCTCAGTGCTCATCAAGATGTGTACTCTTAATCCCCTTCTTTATCTATTTCACCCAAATTTTATACATTCTTGAAGATTGGTCTAGAAGAGCTCAAAGTCACTTCCTATTTATTCCATTTTATTGTCCTTTAATTCTTATGTTTCGAGGAGAAAACTTTTACTTTTCTTTTTTCATTTTTCATATTTGGATGACAAAATTATTTTGTATAATTTTGCACTAAGATGCAGTATTTGTCAATAGCAGAAAGAGCAAAACTGAAAGATGCTTAGAAAGTGAGGAATGGGTATTCTGTGCCATGGGCATGTTTACAGATCTAAAGTTCAAAAGTAGCTGGCAAATAGCTATCATTTTCCAACTTTTACACATAAAGAAACATGTTCAGGGGCCCTATTTTTAGTGGCTTAAACTCTGAGGTTGATCTGTGTTCAAAGTAATTGCCTGAAACAGTCTTTCTAATTCACTCCTTCATCTGTATTAACATTAAAATATAAGCTAGAAAGGAAGGAAAATTATTTAACTGGGGTGTTTTATATATCCATAGATATTTATAGTTATTTACAACATATTTGTAGCATAGTCTTATCTACTATCTTTTAAATCACACTTATCTACATTGAATTAAATAATTATCTAAAAAGATGTTTATGGAGGCATGCCAGGGTGGCTCAGTCAGTTAAGCGTCCAACTCTTGATTTCAGCTCCAATCATAATCTCACAGTTTGGGAGTTCAAGCCCTGCGTTGGCTCTGTGCTGTAAGCTCTCTCTCCCTCTCTATCTGTCCCTGTCCCACGCACACGTGTTCTCTTTCTCCCTCTCAAAATAAATAAATAAACATTTTAAAAATTAAAAAAAATTAAAAAATAAACAATAACTAAGAAGGCATTTATAGAGAAAATGAACATAAGGTGTTGTCCTATATAAGAAATCTTGAGATGTCTTTAGAAAACTCTATTTATTCTAGATATGATTTCAATATGATATGAAGAAAAATATTAATTGATAGCTTTTTTTAATATGTGAAAATTAATATTTCTTCAATTTTTTCTGTACCTCCACATGTGCAAAGTAGAGTTGAAAAGAAAGGAGCAGATGAGACAACAGCCATTTCAAAAAGAAGAATAGAATAAAGGAGAGCAATAATATATATCATGATATATACACAATAATGAAGAACAATAATATTGGCTATGGTCTTTCTCAGGATTCAGAACTTCTCAGAAAAATACTCTGATATTCTTAAAATTTTGAAATGCAATTATAGGTAAAGAAGCTGCAGAAATCAAATTGTTCTTTTTGGGTTATCTAAACACAAAATTTTGGAGTCTAATACATCCTTTGTGATCAAAAGAGTCATTAAGAAACCATTTATCTACAAAAAATGTCAGCAAGAAAGCACAGAATCCAGATGGTTATAAAGTTTTATTTTGGGAAATATTCAGTGATAAAGTATATCCAATTTTAAATAAGAGTTGCAAATAGGCAGTAAAGCTATTTTATCTTAATTTAGTAAACATTTTCCTTCTTCAAACTGAAGCAAAACCTCCAAGATAGGATTTTCAAAAAAATTGGCTTTATAATTTAACATAAATCCAGTAAACTTTACCCCCCAAATAAAGGATTATTATATTTTAATATTTTAGCAAAAAAAGAGTTGAGGCTCATTTTGCAAAATGAGAGGACTCATTTTAGTCCATTTCCTTTCTCCCTGCATTGGATAAGAGTATATCTCCAAGAATACAATAAAATACATCTCCTTTAGACATGATGATGATATGAATAATACTGATGGTTTTGTTGTAAACTGTCTGAATGTACAGGTGTGGAGGACAGCACCTTAGCGATCAATATATCCTTGCTATGATAAAGAAAACTTTCCAGTCATAAGATTTTGATAGTTTCTTAAAGCAGTTGACAGTCTATTATAAACTTTTAATTTTACCTAGGGAAATCTATCTGTTATTTTTGCCACTCAGCATCCACTTCACCTTCCTTCTGATAGTGATCCAGTATACCCTACCCTAATCTCTCTCACTCCATGGGCTTCAATTGACACACCCTCTGGGCTTTGAGGAAGGGGTGAATAAGCAATATTAAGAAAAGAGAAAATTCTATCCACTTGATCACAATACTTGGTTCAGGAATGGATCTATGATCTATATCCCAGCCAGGGCCCATAAAAGTCAATTATGGAACTATTGGTACAATCTGACAATAAAGATGTGTCTAAAGTTAGTCTACTCTAAGTTGTTCAGGTATCTAAGCCAATATACTTTCTTTTTTAAAATTTAAGTTAGGAGTTTATATTGGATTTTCTATTGAGAGAAGCAGAGTTCTTATTGATACATGATATGAGAATGGAAATCAACAGGGGAGGTTGTTAAATTTACAGATTCTCAGACCTATCCCAGACCAACTGAATCAGTATCTCTAGAACAGGGCTCTATATTATTTATTTTAACTAGAGCGCCAGGTGGATTTTATGACCACTGAAGTTTGTGAAACACTCTTTTAAGGAATTTCTTAGAAATAGCCATTGAATATTATTCAATTTGGTGATAAAAAGCACATATTTTAGAGCTGACAGAAATGTGTTTAAGACCTAGCTTTTCACTAAATAGATGACTTGTGGCAAGATACGTAATTACTCTAGTTTTCTCATCAATAAAGTAGCAATAATAGTGTTTTACACATCAGAGTGTTGTTTTGCAGAGTAAATGAGGTAAAGTATATAAGATTCTTAATATAGCATGTTAAACATATCAGGTATTTAATTTCATTAGTGTTTATTATATTATTGAATTTATTAGCAGCATAAATCAAACTCTTGGGAAACACTGAGAAAAAGATCAAATTGAGTAAACTTTACTATTGAATATAAATCAGACAGAATTGAACAATGATCTTGCCCAACATTGATAAATATATTAATTATGTTATTTAAAAAATATTTGGCTCTTGATTTTATATGGTACTTTATTTTTCACAGGCAATGAAACAACAAATACAAGTCAATTCATTCATTCATTCCATAGATTCATTCATTCATTCATTCATTCAAGTCAGTCAGTCAGTTTGACTTCTATGTGCATGGTCATAATGAACAGGCCTTTGGTCTACAAAATAGATTTGAGAAGGACAAAAAGTTAATTTGAAAGGAGTCACCTTTCATAACTTCAGATTCAAAGAGGGTCCCAATTTGACCCAAGATAATCCAGAGGAAGAAGAAATATTGTTTCTTGCTCTGAAGTCTGGCTTAGAATTCTTCCCTCACAGTTAGATAGATAAATGTGAGAAAACTGGGGTAAAGTTTTCATTTTATTTTACCATATTGCAGGGTAAGCACTATATTATCATAACAGCTGGCTACAGAATTCCTTCCATACAGGAAATGGTCTTTAGGGACATAGAACCTTAATTAACTGCATGGGTTAGGAGGTAAGAGTTTAAAGTTCTGGCAGCAACAGGCTGAACAATAAAAAACAGTGATAATTCCCTGAAAGAAAGAATAGGAGGGATTTGTATTTCTTCTCTTGGAAGTAAGGACTAGAACAGAACAGACCAGAGAGGCAAAGATGAGAAGGGAAAGAGAAGAGTCTGGGAGATGTGTAAGGACAGGGACTGCATGATTTCTGGGGTGGGTGAAAATTTCCTTTTGAGAAAATGGCTGAAGAACATTTTTACATTGGAATGTTTGCTTCTCTGCAACTAATGTAAAACCCACTTCCACCCTTTCTGTTCCTGTCTTCAACCCAATCTCCAGTAAAGTCTGCTGCCTATACTTATATTTTTGTTTTGTTTTGTTTTTAATGAAAAAATAGTTGCGCCAATGAGATAGCCAACAGAATCTGGCTGCACACCAGCAAGCGCCTGAGTTGACATTTGCCACTCCACCCCTCTAGGAGTTCACAGAAACCTTAGGGAAGGCTTTGGACCCTACTCGGGTGTAGGATTTCTGGTAAAATCCTTTGCAGATGCCTCCCCTCACTTATATTTTAGATCTTGAAGGCTGAGTAGGTCACAGTTTTCTGGGTACAAGAACTGAAAATTAATACCATTGGAGCTTTGTAAGTTATAAAATAGCGTGTTATAAAAATAAAGTTTTTTGTGTGTATGGTACCTGATTTGATGCATGTAGGAAATCTGTGAAGGTAGGCAAGTTAGGTACTATTACCCTTGTGTTATAGATAAAAATAGAAGGAAAAAAACAAACAAAATCAAATTCAGAAATTAGGAATCTATTCAAAGCCCCGTGGCCAACAACCCTAAAGTTAATGCTTTTGACTGGGATCTGTCTCATTCCAGATTCATCTTCCCAGTTGCTGAACGTGGAAGGTCCATCAAATCCCACCATAACTGTGAGCTGATCTTCTGCGCGATAGTCAAGGACCCTCATTTACACCATACTTTTATATACTTAAATCCAACCTGTCTGTGTATTGAAACTCTAGACTCCATCTCCTTTCCTCCACCAAGATATCTCCTCCAATCTCTTTGGACTTGGCATTTGTCTTTTCTAAAATTTATTTGTTGCATTTTAGACTTCATGGTCTTGTGTGGACTGAGCTCTACTCAGTCCTATCATATCGGTTTCCTGTAGCTGCTATAACAAGTTACCACAAAGCTAGTGGCTTAAAACAAGAAACGTATTCACCAACAGTTCTGCAAAGCAGAGTCTGAAGTGGGGATTGTAGTCAAGATGTCACCAGGGATGCATTCCCTCCAAAGCCTCTAAGAGAGAATCCATTCTCTACCACTTCCAGCTTTTAGTGGCTGCCGTCATTTCCTGGTTTGTGGCTATATCACTGTAATTTCTGCCTCTGTGGTCACATTGCTTCATCCTCCTCTGTTTCTGTGTCTCAACTCTTTCTGTTTCCTTTATACTTGTGATTGCATTTAGAGCCCATACAAATAATCCAAGTTAATCGCCCATCTCAAAACCCTTAAATTAATCACATTGACAAAGACCATTTTCCATTCCATATAAAGTAAAATTTTCAGGTTATAGGTGTTAGGGCCTGGTAGAGGATCTGGTGTGTTAGGATTAGTTACCACTATATCAATTTATTACGCTCTATCCTCTTGAATAAAGATACTGCATGACCTTTTGCTTTTGGTTCTGCAGAGTTCCCCTTCTGACTCTAAATAAGGGCAAAGCTTCACTGTTACACAACAGTCTCTGGAGTGTTTAATTATTGTACCTAGCCTGAAGGTCTTTTTCTTAAATCATACTGCTATTCACTCTGAGATTTTATGACAGAGATGAATTGATTTGGAAATTGCTCAGTTTTCTAGAAGAATCTTTCTGAGTGATTCTATAGTTCATTTTTGAAAGCACATAAGATCCAGTTACCCTTCCAATTACTTCCCATGTTTCTTCTGTTCTTCATGATATAACTTCATCACAGTTATTTTACATGCATTATATTTACTTCATATGTTCCCATTCCATCTATGATCCATTATAATCGGACTTCCACCTCCACCCCTTCACTGAAACTATTCCTGCTTTAGTCACCAATAACTAGAATGACCATAAAAATTATCATCCAAATGAGGATGTTTTGAAAGTGAAAGTAGATACTATATTATGGTAACTACTATTCTAGAAACTAACCACACAAAGGTATGGAACATAATCTGGGGTTACCCAGGAAAACTAGGGGGCTTCTTTCCCCTTTTATGATCTTCACATCGACCTAAAGCTTCTGGCACAACTCTATGGAATAAAACCCTGGGGTGAAGAGGCAAAGGATGATAGAAAATCTAGACAGGTAAGGAATGATGTCAAAACCAGAGGACTCTGATTTGTTGTGGCCTACAGCATTCTTGGAAAGGAACATCTTAGAACACTGGCCACTACTACAGAGAAAAGTGGTATCTTGTCCTCAACAGAAAGAGCATGGGTACTACCACCTACGTATGACAAGTAAGAGATCCAGTTATTCCAGCATGCTCTCAGCAGCATTTGGGAGATACCTAAGTTGAGAGTTGAGTCTACTTTAGGATTATCAATGGCAGAGGAGAAGTGACTTTTAAGTAGAGGTTGCATAGAAGACAGACTAGTTGGGGGCCAGGTGGAAAAAAGGCTGAGACTCAGGAATTTAATAGTGCCCCCCCCCCAAAAAAAATAGCTCAGATTGGGCCAAATGAGTGAGGGAATGAAATGGAAAAAAAGGATTATTCACTGAAAGCAGAGGGGATCCATATTTGGTGAAGCATGACATGAGAACATTCGTGTTTCCCCAGAGCCATCTTGAGGATTGGCAATGGTAGGGAACTTTGGGAAGAGAAACAAAGCTATAGTGGGGAGTTAGAGCTTTGATTTTAGTGACTTTATCCAAAAAGACTTAGCTAAATAGAAAGAAGCTGCTTTAAATGAAAAGGAAATGACAGATTTCTTTTATTGGAAAGATTGAGATTTAACTCATTACCCAATAAGAATTGGGCAAGACATGAGCAAGACAGAAGCAATTATAGATGATAAAGAATGCTACATAATCTTGTACATCTGAGGTAGTGTGCACATTTAAAAAAAATCTTGATACACATAAATCAGATTTTAACTCTCTTTTTTGTACCTTCAATTGGCTATTATTTCCTTTTGAATCTAAACTCAGTAGCAAGTATTGCAGTGTGTAGCATGATATAGCCAATTCTAAATCCTTAATCTCTTCATTCTATTTTTCCTCCTGCTCAGTGAAATGCAACTGCACCAACCATCTGTCCAGTCCTTCAATAAGCCAGGCTCTTTTCTCAGCCTGGGACTTTGCCAATTTTTCCCTCCTTCTGGAATATTCTATAGTCCCAACATTCACATGGATGGATTGTTAGTATTATGTGGTTTTAGTTTAAATGTTACCTCTATGAAGAAGTATTTCCCTACCTAAAATAAGTATCTCTACTCCCCCTCAATAATTGTGGATAATTCTTAAAGATGCAATATTTCCATATCATAATCTTATTTTATAGCACTCATTACAATAATTGTACCTATCTGTTCTTTGTTTCCACAAGTGAACTCCATAATGACAACAGTCATATTCATACTGGTCACTGCTGTTTTTTCAGTGCCAGTTCAGTTATCTGTACATGGTAAATATTCAACAAACATTTGTGAATGAAGAAATAAAAATTTCATATTCAATGATTTCTTATTTGTAACAGAATTTAATTAAATATCTTAGATTACCATTACATAACTTTGTAATATAAAAGTCACCTTCCATTGACTTTACAAGTATACTTCCTACTTTTTTCCACAATCCACATACTTAAAAAAAATCCTGAGATAATTATTAGTTCCATATTTTGTCCTGGGAGTTCTTGCCGTTGTATCTTTTTGCTCATATAACTTCTTTGAGCTGAATAGCCCTTTTCAATCTCTAACTATTTTAGTCTTATTTATTATTTAAAGCTCTTCTCGCATACCACCTTTCCTGTGAGGCTTCCATCAACCTTAGCTTGATGCTCTGTAATCTAACGGAATTTTGGCCTTACCTATGTAAAGCTACCTGTCTCATCTGAACTATCCTCTCATAAATACATATACATGTATAGACACACTTTTTTCTTATCTGTTAATGTCTAAATACATAAAATGTATGGCTTTATCCTTTGGTTCATTGGTGCCCTTAGCACCCTTAGCACTATGTCTTTCATGTGCATAGGGCACTAAAAAAATACTGGATGTCTATGTTAAGAAAAAGAAAACTATTTTACAATAGTACTATGCTTTTGAAAACTTCTTTCTACATTTGCAATGCATGCTACAAACAATACCTATAAAGTTAGAACCACTCCCAAACCACAAATTTGCTAAATTCCCATCTATATTTTTTAAAACATGAAAATATTCATAAATGTTAAGGGGCAAGATTGAGTGCAGAGACAGAAGGAACAGAAGTTGCATTCATTAGGCTTTTGCCAAGGACTAGAAATTATACTAAGAGGTTTATTTGCATTGTCTAATTTAAATTTAAGCCTACAATATCCCTATGAAGTAAATGTGCTAGTTAATTTTTCAAAACATCCGACTTAGGAAGCAACGGGAATAATCCATGACAAATAAGGACTCACAGCTACAAAATTAAAATGCTACCATTACTAAGAGAGTTCCACACCAAAGAACAGTTTTTAGTTGAATAAAAAGAAAAGTAGCTGAGGGAATCCACCACAGATTCAAAGAGTTGTTTAAGAATTAAATCCTTAAGAAATATTAAGAAGGTGAAAAATTGTTTTACTAAAGGGTATTTTGTCAAACTTACATAAAGAGTCAGAATAGATATTAGCAAAGACAGGGAAATTAATTTATAAAGAAGAATGTTAATGAAAACCTAAAAGAAATCTGGGAAAAATTACTTCTGTTATTTATTTCAAGAAATCTTTTGAACTGCTAATGAGAACATTTGGATTATCTCAGGGCTAATTGCCTTAGTATTTATTGTATCAAATTATGAGTTTCTAAAGTTAAGGTGAAGGAGAGAACTTAGTCACAGATGAAAGAAAAAATAATGTGGCAACACAGAAATAAGAAATTGGTAAACTAAATATAGGTTAAGCTTAGACTTATGTAAATTGAAAGTAGGATAAAGCTTTGGCACTTTAAAAACATATTTAGGGTTCAACAATTGCAATGGCATCTGGAAAGTTGCCCCTCACAATCCATCCCACTTTCTCATTATTATATATAGGGACTCAGAAAACAGATATTTGAAGAAAGAGGAGGAGAGAGAAGAGGAAGAAGAAGACAGAATCTAGAAAGGTTTTTTTTCACCTACCGTAAGACCAACATTTATATTTAAGGAATCATAGAATAAATATCAGCATTTATAGAAGATGGCTCTGAAATATTCTTATTTGGAGATTTTTAAAAATTGTGCTAAAATACACATAACATAAAATTTTCTTTTTTAATCATTTTTAAGTTTAGTAGCATTAAATGCATTCAGGTGGTGCAGCCATCACCACTTTCTATCCCCAGAACCTTTTTCATCTTCCAAAACTGAAACACTATACCAATTAGGCAATTATTCCCCATTCCTGTATTTTCCTAGCCAATGTCACCCACATTCTACTCTCTATCACCATGAATTTGGCTATTCTAGGTACCTCATATAAATGGAATTATATACTATTTGCTCTTTCATGACAGACCCACTTTACTTAGCATAATGTCTCCAAGCTTCATTTATTTTGTAGCGTGCGTCAGAATGTCCCTCATTTTTAGCGTTGAATAATATTCCACTGTATGAATACACCACATTTTGTTTATTTGTTCATCTATTGACGCATACTTGGGTTGCTTTCATCTTTTGGCTGTTGTGAATGAATAATGCTGCTATGAACATAGGTATCCAAATATCTGTTCAGGTCTCTGCTTTCGATTCTTTTGGGTATATGTTCAGAGTCAATTTGCTGGATCATATGGTAATCTATGTTTAATTTTTTGAGGAACCATCATGCTGTTGTCCACAGTGGCTGCATTAGTTTACATTCCTACTAGTCATGCACAAGAATTCCAATTTCTTCAGGTTTGTGGTTATCTTAAATACATTTTTTTCTCTAGATGGAATGATTATGAATTGAGGAAGACAGGAAGATCTAGATGATCTTTAAACCCGACCTGTCTTGTCACCTGTGATGCATTGCCTTTAAGAAAGAATTTACTGAGTTGTTCTCTACTTACCCCACAGAGTTAATAAAACTTTTATTAATACATGACTTTCTCTTAGAGAATAAATTACATGCCCAACTTAATCTTTCAATACTCATAGCAATATATTGTTCAAAGCATATGCATCCCCATGTTCTGCTATCAATATTATAAGAATGAAATAGCTGGAAGTTGGTGAAAGCATTACATTTATTTGGTATTGGTGTGTTGAAATGGAAATAAAAATAGAGGAGACTTGTCTTGAGTTAATTCCCCCAAACAGACCCTGACACGAAAATCTGTGTAAAAGTGATTAATTAAGAAGTGCTCCCAGGAGAAACCATTAAGGGAATGGAGGGAAGAAGGAAAGAGAAAGGATGTAAGCCAAACAAGGGTACAATGTGTAGGGTGCAATATTGTGGAGCACTGTCACTCCACAGAGTCACTTTGGCTGACTCCTGCCGAGAAACTCTAGAGGTGAGTTGAGTTATATCTCAGGGTTGTTCCAGTTGGGGAAAAAAAGCCAGCTTATTGACCAGCTATTGGTGAGGTGTGATCAGGGATTTCCAGCTCTCCTGTGTAGCAGGCAATGTTGAGTTCTGGCAGCTGGAGGCAGGCCTCCAACAAAAAGACGTGGGTATTGGCTGTTGGGATTGAAGCCATACTGGGAATGTGCATGAACATGGTATAAGGATCCAAAGGGATATGGCAGAGCACTGTACCTCTGCCACAGAGATCAGAAAAAGGCAGTATGTATCCTGAGGATAGGAATAGACAGGCAGGGATTAGGGTTGGGTGCATTTAGTGCCAGCCATTTAATATAAATAACTTGGGGCACCTGGGTGTCATCCTCAGTTGGTTGAGCGTCTGACTCTTGATTTTGGCTCAGGTCATGATCCCAGGGTTGTGGGATTGGGCCCCACATGTTGAGCATGGAGCCTGCTTAAGATTCTCTCTCTCTTTCTCTCTCTCCCTCTCCCCCTCTGCCCCACTCCCCCACTCACATGCTCTCCTCTAAAATAAAATATATACATATATATATACATATATATGTATATATATAAATAACTTGAAGAAAGAACTTTGTATCAAAACTTTATTTATTAAACAAAAAATGCACCATTGGAATAACATTTCTATAAAAAATGAATATGAGACTGCTCTACAGTGATTACAAAACCCCCTTTTCCTCGTGTGGTAGTATACAAGATCGAGTGTAGAAACAGTCATTGTTTTAAACTGTAAGCAAGTATCCTTTCTCATAGAACAAGATTTACACTTAAATATTGCAATCACTAGTCTAATTTGGTTAACAATGCTAGAGTCTTGACAATTTAAAGAAACTCTTTGTAGGCTCAAAATACCTTTGTTTTTTTAAAGGTGTTTTGTAGCAACAAAAAATTTCTTTTTCCACTAAGGCTAGTTAAAGCTGTAGTATACCCATTTCTACCAAATAAACCTACCACTAGCACACTAACAATTTGAATTGCAAAGCCCTTTGAGAGAATGAGTAGCACTGATCTGCAAAATGCTATCAGAATATTTTAGATTTGGTGTTATCTCGTTTGAATGACCCTGGAAAGGGAGAAGATGGTAATGATGAAACTTCAGTAGAGGCTTTGCCTGGACATGTCCTCATACTCAGCAATGGACAGTTCATTTCCAAAGTGGTCCCTCTGAGATATGGAACACTGCAGCTTTAATAGCCGTATCTAGATTCCCAACCAGATCTCCCTTTTATCATAAATTATCCAAAAAGAAGCCACTCTAAATAATAAATTAAATATTACTTATAAAAAGTACACCCCAGACCCACCCACCCATCCCCCAAACAAGCTGACAATTCACAAAGTTCAGAATTGTCAGGTTTACCCTACAATAATAAAAAACAGCATTTCTCCTCCTCTCCAACATTCCTTTCTTGCATCTGAAAATACACTTTCAGCACACAGTGAGATCCCTTGGCCCATGCATCTGTGACATCTTGCAGAGTTTTGCTGTTGCTCTCCAACCAACAAAAAATTATAGGATGGCAATGTACAAAGGCTCTCTACTGAGAGCAGGAGAAGAAATCCTTCAGAGAGTGCAGCCAGAAGTCGCCAAGTGAACGTTACCCAACAGAGGCAATGCAGAACGCAGAAGTAATATGTACTTGCAGATGTGGGTGTGGTTATTTGGTCTCCTATACAACTTCACTGACCAGGAAGTATCAGGCATTTCATTCCATCGTTACCTTTTGGAAGCAGGTATTTGGATAGCAAAGTGCGCTGAGGCATGGGAATGTGTCTTTTTCATTGAAATGGAATGTCACACAAAATATCTATGATTTTCTATGTATCCAATGTGATTTAAAACATTGGAATCAAGTGAAAGGCTTTTCTGTGTAACATTTAAGTGACTTCTGACATTCATGAGAGAAATAGACATTACGAGTAAAATGTTGCTTCAAAAGAAATTTTTAAAAGAGAGAGAGAGATTGTAGATCTGAGTGTATGCCTGCTTCTGCAGCTCTAGAATGTTATGGGATCTGTATTGTATACATGGTTATGAAGAGGCTAGGATACTAGTCCCTGGCCTTCAGGACAGTGTGCAATTGCCTGAAGTAAACTAGTTGATAGAGGGAAGGAAAGCAACCTTGTTCCACATCTATCTTAAGGTTCAGATGATTTTGTTTTCTTTAAACATACCTAAAACTAGGGAATTTTTTCTATTTTTCTCTGTCTCATAGTCTAGAAATGGAAATTCTAAAACCACAAGTCTGAGACTGGGATCCAATTTCATCTGAAATGGCATGGTGATTTGTTTAGAGGTGACATTTTGTTGTCGTTGTTGGAGTTATAGTTCAGCTGCCATGTGTGAAACCCTTTATTAAATTTGGAGGAGATTTTAAATATTCCTCTAACAAAATCAAGACAGATGTATCAAAAGGGTGAATAAGAATGTGCAATTATCTTCAAACACAGACTATGAAGGTTTTCAGAAAAACCAACTTAGAGATGCTTTATTGGAAAAGGCAATGAGTGCCAAATATTGTCTGGGACAGCATACTACTGCAGGGCCTCTCTCCTTTTGTAGCTCCTACCAAGGCAGAGGACCAAACATACATGTCATTTTGAACACTCCTTATTTTGAAGAGAATAATGTTATATACAATCCCTCACAGGAAGTTTTAATAAATTCACCTCTTATATCCCTGGCTTGATCTGTTTCTCTCTCTTTTTTCCCAGATTGTCCAATTGAGTGTGCATTTTATAATACCCAAATGTAAAGTTCCATTATTTAAATATTCTACAAGCTTATAGCACTATTCTACAAAGAGGTACTTTGAGTGGTTTTTTATTGAATGTGAATAACTAAGAAATGTTTAACTTTCGGCTAGAGCATCCTCCAAATATGCTTTATGCATTTTGAGCTATCTGCATTTTTGTGAGTTTAACAAATGCAGAAATTTCTAGAGGAAAGAAAAATTGCTTTCTTATCGGTATGAAATACAAAAGAAAAATACCAAACTTTTTCAAGAGGAGGCTCTTGCCTGACAGTTCAGCGCAGTGCAGGGGAAGACTGAGCGGGCCCTGCCAAGCTTTATTTTCTTCTTTTTCAGGGAGAAATGAGTCCTGGTGGCAGAGCTGCTGGTTGGCTGTCAAACATCACTCTATGGGAGTCAGAGAGATTTATGAGCTTAAAGAGCCCTGGATGTTATGAACTAGGCTCGGAGTAGGAACAAAATAGAGGCTATCTTGCAGTGTTCATAGATTGCTTCTTGTCAAGAGATCAGAAGACTGGGAAATTACAAAGTTACCTGAAAACTTGAACAGGCAGTTGTATACAAATGCGAACTCTTTGAGATAGTGGGGAGCAGAGTTTTACAAAAGTTGTGAAGTCATTGGACATTGAAACCATTGGGTAAAGCGCATGAGAGTCTCTTGAGAGAATTTAAATGGATTCTACTATATCTTCAAGGCACGAAGCAAGCCTTATTAGCATTACAAATTACGAAAATAAACCATTGTTTTTCTTTAATGCAGAAAGTTTCAAGAGCATGCACCAGAAATACACCTCTCACTGAAAAACAGATAATGCATATTTTCATGTAGTTTTAACAATTTTTATTAAGGTCAGTGACTTTGACTAGAATCAACTAGAATTTTGTGAAATGCTAGTTCTCTTGATTGTCCAGATATAGTTTATAGACTGAAGATGTGACTCTATCTGAAATTTGAGACTTGTAGCCCATTTCAAACAGAGCGCTCAGGATGTCATTCGTTGGATAGCATATGCCATCAGAGAATGTTCCATGTTAATGAGTACAAGAAAGGAGGGGGGGCATCTAGGACCTTGAATGGTAAAGCGAGCCTAATGAACATTTTCTGAAGAAATGAATTATTTCTGCAAGATTTGGGATTATGTTAGGAAATGCCTTGTTCCCGGTCAGTGGAGGGTTGTCTACCTAAGTGCCCAGATTTTGAACAAGAATAATCTGCCCCATAGAATAACGTCACATAGCTCTTCAGGAGAACTTCAAGAGAATCTTAGTATATTGAAGAAGCACTCTTGTTGAAGGAACAATTTCACAAATGGACCGGACTTTCTAATGAACCATTTGAACAAGCCCTCTCTTTGACATCAGATTTCCTTCCCGACATAAAACTGTAAAAAAATAATCTGAATTATTACTTCTGTTACAGTGCCATTTTGCTCAAAATATTTTATTCAGGGATTCATATATAATTACCCACCTAATAAAAGGAGCTATTAGGTTGTAAAGATCCTATCCCTTCCATGCTCTTTTAAAATTATGACCTACTCAAGCTTGAAATCAAAGACAGAGCTGAAAGGAATAATTCAGCTGAAACTCTCTTATTGGGTTTTCAAGTCGCCTAACTGATAAATATGCAAATTAGCTCCCTTTTGGCGATCCAGCTGCATAAACAGGGATTAACTCCAAATGCAGCTGAAAATTCAAAAACGAAAAGGGTGCACACAAAATGTTCTTAATTTCACCTAGTTCCAAGCTGTAGATAAACATGGTGATAGAAATGTAAAATTCTACTTCACAATGAAGATGCAGCTCTGAAAAGCATCCACTGGATTTATAATGTGTCAGAAGCATTAAATGGCACCTTCCTCTCTGCTCCTCTGCAACTCCGGGCAGGCAGAGTGTAGGTTCCCTTGACAACAGGGCCTGGTGGTTGTCACTGACCAAAACAGCCCCCTCTAAGTCAGTGAGTACCCTGTTGGTGGAAGTGACATCACTCAAGGGCAGGTACTGTTTGCAATTGCCTTCCACTTTCCTTCCCTTCCTGGCCTGTTCTCAGGGAGCCTGCCATTTCCACAGAGGGTGACAGGGACGTTGGTCAGGCCAAGCAGTGTGTGGAGCTGGCCACCTCATCGTAGACTGGCTGCCATGGAGAAGTCAGGAAGGGACAGGACGAAGGTGGGGGTGGGGGGGTGGGAGGGAACACTTCCGGCCAGACTTCTGAGGAAGATGGCCTCGCGAAGCTTTGAAATGTCATCACAGTGTGATATGGCACAAAAGCCACCCAAATTAAAAAGTGTTCTATTACAAGCTTAAGCACATAATTACCGTGTGTCTGAGAAGATTGCATATTGTATCCTCTTTCAGGAAATGGACTGCTACTGGCAAGATGCCACTAGTTGCAGATTTTTATATTCCCGTTCTCCCGACATAAATATTAACCAAGGGCGGATTGACAAATACTTGCAAAGACGGGTGAATTTTGCAGCCACTTGCTAATATCCTGCACTTGTGCAAGATAACTGTCTGAGTTACAAAACATAAGGATTCGCTGCCTTTTGTTTGTTTACTTATTTACTTTTTGTGCTGTCAAGAAAACATCCAATCCTTTGGTGCTATGTAGTGAGAGAATTTCTGTGGGTACTTTGTACTTTGAAGTTGAAAACAAAATAATGAGCTCGCACTGATTTGCCATGGCATGTGACAGGCTTCAATAATGCACTTGCATTTTGTAAGACTGGATCTACAGAAAAAGGAAATGACAGGCCTCGATGAAGGAAAACATAAGCTTTAGTTATGACTGTGTGGTCACTGCAGTGGCAAAGACCCAGGACTAGTCTAGCAGCTTCAGCTTTGACATTGCAGTGAAGATGTATATTTGCTTTTGTTTAGGGACCCCATAATAATCATTGTGAAATTCCTGATGCCTGTGAAAGAAGGGACACTTATTCCTTCTGAACTGCTTCAGGATCCTCCATAAGTGAGTGATCCTGATGGTTGACCTGTATGCTGGTTAAGAGTTCTTGGACACAGGTGTACTGTTTATGGGTAATTGGTATGCTGCAAAGTTCCCAGAAAATACACCTCCTCAAGTGGGTAATACGTGTTAAAAGGCCGAGCCTGTGATGGCATTAAGTTGCTTCATTAGCCCTTCCAAACTTGCCATTTGTTCACTCAAATCATCCTGTTCATAGACCTACAGAAAGAACAAGAACAAAAAGTTAGTACAGATGAACATCAATACATTCCCTTTATGAAGGCAGTGGCCATGTCTAGTTAGTTTACTCTGTATTCTCAGGCATGACACAGTGGCCCATAGCCACAGTGAGGGGCTGTGCTCAGAATATAATCATTGAATGATGATGTTGGTAATAAAAGAGGTGATGAGGAGAGGAGTGATTTCATATTGTTTCACTAACTTTATCCCTGTGTTAAGGAGAAAGCTTGAGTGAAAAGAAAAAGAATCTCAATTTCATATCGAGTTCTACCTGTCTAGCTGTGTGGTCTCAGTTAAGTTAGTGAGCCTTTCAGATATATAGTTCTTCTCAGCTACAAAATGATGATAATTTCTATTTCATAGGCTTTCTAAGTATCATGTAGCATGTTTAGTGACTATCACAGTGGCCAGTAAATGGTTCACATTCAATATGTTCTCCTTTATCCTTCCCATAGGTCGTCCAGCAGGATATGAATGCAATGTATATCACCATGTTTCTTTTCTTCATAACACAACATAGGGTACATTTTTGTGTGGGAGCTTTATGGGCTTTGCCTTGATCAGTGAAAGGTCTGAGGATTATGGCTTTGTTTTGTGAGTGGAAACACAATTCTCACCCCAAACCAGAGTTGGCTGTGTGCACAGTTGTAAAGGCAGTCTTATAGCCACCAATATGATTGGTGGGTAAAATGAAGAAGTCAAACTGCAAAAGTCTTATATTCTCTATAACTCTCACTCACTGTGAACCACTAGAATCAAGTTATGAGTAATACTGGATCATTAGTTCTCACAGATACCCTGGTCACTGGCCTCAGGAATTTTGATTCAGTAGGTATAGGGCAGTTAGAATTTCTCTTTCTCTCTCTTTTTTAAAGCTTCCTAAGTAATTATGATGGCTATCCAGTGTGAGGAACAAGGCCGTGGTATTTCTTTGAATCCTAGTTCTTTTATATACTCTCTCTTTTTGAGTTTGTCTCTTTGTGCGTCAAATGAGAATAACAAGCTTGTTTTGTTGGGTAGCTGGAGGATTCAATAATTTAGTGTTGGTGAGTATTAAATGTTCAATAAATGTTAGTTTTTTTTTTCTTTTCTCAACATACTCTTCATTTTGACTAATATAGACCTGCCTTACTTGATTATTCTCGGATATCCATTTGATTAAGTTATTGAGCTAATGAAGCCTCAGTCATGATTTCCAGTTCTGTGTAGGACAGAAAGCGTTATGCACTACCTGGTCAGAGTGTGTATCTAATCCTGCCAAATAAATACTGTTGATCCCAAAAGAACACTGGTGGAGACTATATAGGGGGTAGGTCCTAACTCACTCTAGCCCTTAAGGAAACAGCTGAAAATGCATGGTATTAAACAAGTTGAAAATGGTATGTCTTATAGAAATCTCAGCATGCCAATGAATGATTTATTCGTATACCACATGATCTCCAGAGCTGAGTGGGGATTGAAAAGTAGCCAATTCGGTTCAAAAGACGGGTCTACATATGAAGAGGAAGGTTGAAGGGAGGTGATTAGTTGATAATTCATTTCCTAAAATGTTGTGTTAGTTGTCATGGTTGTTTTTCTTGAATTATCTAGGTATCATTGTCCAACACAGCAACCACTAGCCACATGCAGCTATTGGATATTTGAAATGTGACTAGTCTGATTTGAAATGTGTTATACAAATAAAATACACACCAGATTCTGAATACTTAGTACAAAAAATGTAAAATATTTTTTGACAATTTTAAAATATTTATTGCATGTTGAAATGGTAACCTTTTGGAAATATTGGGTTCAATGAAAGATATTAAAATTAATCTCATTTATTTTTACATCTTTTAATGTGGCTCCTAGGAAAATTAAAATGACATGTGCAGTTCATATTATATGTCTATAGGATGTGCTGATCTAGATTATTTGCCCTATTTCTCTATATCCTTTAATGTGTAATCTTAGTGCTTTCAATATTGTACCTTTGGCTGTCACTCTTTAGAATCAATCTTAAATGCATATTGGGCCACCTGATATTACAAAATGAGCTATATTACATAAATTTAGGAATTTGATCTGACTTGAGATATGGTCAACCAAGCTGAGACTAAACAAATATTGTACTAAACAACCAAATCCTGAAAAGTAGTGCAGTAAATTCCTATAAATTTGAATCTTTTTAAAGTAGACAAAAAGGTATGTTAACCATATAACATACTTTGTGCCACACATTCACACACATACACATATCCAGATTCCCTGGTTTCCAAGTAGTTAAAATACCTTATTGCTTGTGGTACTGAAAACAATAAAGCCAAGAAAAAAATTATTGTTCATTCAAATGAGATGATTCTAACCTGTCGCATCATCTTTTTTCCCCCTTTCACTGTGATTTTTCTAGGTACATGATATGGCAGTTCTTTGCTCTCCTCTGAAATGCTTTCCCTTGAATTATATTCAGAAACACTACAGAGTTTTTGAAATTTCTGCCTTTAGGTAACATCTTTTCAAATCTCCCTTATAACGCATTTTGAGAAGAACTGTTTTGCTCTCTCAAAATTTAGATTTTTTTTTGGCTCCACTGATTTTCTTTCTGAGATTTCTAATGTGAGCACGTTTTAGCTTTTTCCTCTAGTTAGCAAATTTTTCTTCTCAAATAACTAAATTTCTCCTCTTATTTTCTAATTATGTCAGTTCCTTCTCTTTTTACTTCTTAAACTTCTTCCTTCATTTCTTCATTTTGTAATTTCTTCTTCTCTTATCTAGATTTCCAAGCTACAGTATGATTTTAGAAATGACATGTATGATAACTTCAGAAAAATCTTCAGAGGATAGTTTTTTGTTACTATTTTTTTTATTTTAAAGAATAATTATATAGGTAGTCAAATGCCAAGGTAGTTTATTTAGCCCATTTGAAAGAAATACATATATACATCTATAGACATATATAGACATATATATATATGCATACGTATGTAAAGCCACACATTCTGTAGTCATCTGCTTGTATTTTTAAGATTGCTTTTTGAGTACAGCAGTCATCACTGCTTCACTTGATGCAGCATAAATTTCAAGGATGGCCTTACATTGGCTGGATCCTCTGTTGCTTTGTGGCTTTCCTCAGATACTTCAGGGGCTGTCAAATGCCAAGGTAGTTTATTTAGCCCATTTGAAAGAAATACATATATACATCTATAGACATATATAGACATATATATATATGCATACATATGTAAAGCCACACATTCTGTAGTCATCTGCTTGTATTTTTAAGATTGCTTTTTGAGTACAGCAGTCATCACTGCTTCACTTGATACAGCATAAATTTCAAGAATGGCCTTACATTGGCTGGATCCTCTGTTGCTTTCTGGCTTTCCTCAGATACTTCAGGGGCTGTTGGCACAGATACAGGAAGCAAAGGAGATCTTGCTTTTCCAGCCAACCCAAGAGAGGCTGTTTTAACATGAGTCTTGGGAAGAGTAGGCCCTGAAATAGAAAACACAGAGTGATGAAAGTAATGTATAAAACATTCTGGGGAACAATCTCTCAAGCGTGTAAGCCAACTCCAGTGGGCTGGCATTGATTCTAGGTTATTGTTCATTCTGTAGGATAGAGATGAATTATGACACAATGAATGGTCTCATTTTATTTCTATTGAATGGAAGACAAATTCTGATTAGGCCTCTACAGATGAAGCTCTACCAGTCATACGTAATTTCAAGTGGATTCCAAATCACTCTGTGAAAGGTTGCCTGGGAGCTCCAGACTGTTCATCACACCCTACAAAGTGTCAGTGAACTCATTTGGTGTCGGTCTCAGCTTTGGGCCAGAAAGTCCTGTGTTAGCCTGCCTAAATAAATTCTAAATTGTTTAACGGTGCCAAGGAATATTTTTGCAATTAAAAGATATAGTCACTCTTGGTCTACAATTGAGTATCAGATATTATAGTAAAACAAAATCCTTCGTGGCTAAACTGATAGAATGTCATTATTAATTCTCTTTTGGGGGGAAAAAAGGTGTTATTCTGTCCTTACCAGTATAGATTCTCTCAGTAAAAGAAATTCTAATGTTCATGAAAATAATTTGTAGGAACTGCTGAGTTTCTACTAGACGATATTTCTGTTATAAACAATGGCTACCTTTTCTTTGGGGATCTGAAATTTGCCTTATAAATCCTGCTTAGCTTATAGCAGTTTTATACTATATTATATTCCTGCTTATAGCAGGAATATAATATAGTATAAAAACAAAAGTTTTATGGAGGCTTACTGAATCAGCTAGTATACTTCACATACCTAAGGACTTTGTCATTCTTAGCTTTGTAACCAAAACTTCAGCATAGATGGTATTGAATTAAACCATGGAAAGAAGTTTGCCTGAGTTCTCTTGCATCATCAGTAATGATATTTGAGTTCTAATGATGCCAAAGGTGTATTAATGAAAAATTTGGGGAGAAATTTTTTGTTTTGATCGTACTTTGGTACACATAATCCTAGTTAATAAAACTCACAGGTTATTCTACAATCAAAGAAACTGTGCACATTTGCTTATTGGGAAAAATAATGCAAACAGTCTAATAGGCCAGCAATTGGATGTATGTTAGGCAAAATAATGATAAATCATAACAAAGTAGCTTCTCTCATACTTTCATATTTATATGGCTTGACATGAATTCCTTCATACTTATATTCTTTCACTCTTAAACTTCAGGGATCAAAAGTTTGCAGTTGGAGTAATTTATCACTAGAGGGTGATCTTAAGTTTTTGGTGGCTCAGATGAAAAGAAATACAGAAACAGGAGGAATATGAATCATTTTCTTTAAAAGAAAATATAATATTACCTGAGTATCTACTAAGCTCCAGACCTATGCTAAGTACTTTAAGTCATTTTAGGCAAAATAACATAGTGGAAGAATTTGGGTTTTATCAATCTAATCTACATTCAGATCCTAGAAAGCTCAACTGTGTACTAGCCATGTAATCCCTTGGTAAACTGACTTAACTTCCCTTGCCTGTTTCTTCTTCTGTAAAATTGGAATGATAATTTGGGTGGATTAAATAAGATTATATAATTAAAGTGGCTGTAACTTGTTCAAAGAGGGCAAGCTATTATTAATATTTAATTTTCAAAACAGTTCTAACAAATAACATTATTTTCAGTTCACATATGAGAATGCCAAAGTGGAGAGAAATTAACTTATGCAAGCTCACACATTTAGAAAAGGGAGGGCAGAGTAAAGGTTTGTACCAAGATATATCTAATTCCACTGAACAAATTAAGGTTCTATCATTAATATGTTGATCTAGCCCAACCAATATAACTAACTTGAAGGTAGAAACTATTTATTGTATTATGGTTTCTCATGGTTGAATTGAGTTTTAACATAAAGGGGAAAACAAAATTCTTATAAACTCCTGCATCAATTTAAACTACTTTTATTACAATGTGATTTAAAAATATACAAACATAACACATGGCAGAGCTTTTATAAACTTGTAGTTCTTATACTGTGCTACAAAATCAAAACATTTAAAATCAAATAACAAAGTCCCATAAAAATAGCACATTTAAAGTTACATCATTTATTCAATATAATGAATGAGTGGTTTGACTAAAACAAAACAGCCATATAAATGTGGTACTGACTGCTATGTCAAAAGTCATTTTGGGTTTGTCTTATATGCTCAGATTTCACTACTGATTTCCTCTGGTTGAATAAGAGGCAAACCTTTCTTCCGCAGAATGTAATGCCAGCTAGTCTCCATTGGATGTGAACAAAGTATTTGTATATTAAGTCTAACTCTATCATTTTTCTCTTTAGACTATGTCTATAAAAGCAGTGCTCTTGGAGCCAACTTAGCTGTAAACTCGAATACAAAGGCAGGAACAAAAACCCCTGGCAAAGTGATGCTATAAAATGGCTCTCCAGATGCTCCAATATGTGTGATTCACATTAATATTGTAGATAATTAAGTGAAAACACAAGGTTTAAAGAGGAATTTTCATAGAGGACTGGTGAACCTTGAGAAGGTAGCTATTGAACCCCTCCTTTGAATTACAGTTTCTGGATTAAGTTTATCTTCCCTTCTAGAATGTTCACCATGTGCTGCTTAAACCTGAGTTTAGCTTTATTGCCACAGAAAGCTGCTTCTCTTAGAACATTCCATGAGCCACCTCTTCCTTCCTTATATTAAGTAGAGTAGGTGCATTTTAAAAACTAACACAGATTTCTCTTATTTATCTTTTATTTTTATCTCTAATCTTGACTTAGATTTTCTTGATTATGAAATATACTTATTTACTTTTAACTTTCAGCTTTAAAATTTTTAATAAACTAAACAATGTCTGAAAAATTTACACTTTAACTCTTAAACATATGCAGTGTGTGTCTAATGCATATTGGAAATCAATTCACTTTAACATAGATATCTGCAAAGAGAATGACACAAGAAAAAGTCAATAACAAAAGCATAGCTTATTATGTACGAAATTCAAACAAGCTGTGCCTGTTTCATCCTAGGAAACATACAAGAATAAAGATTATTTTAGAATTTATTAGATTTTACTATAAAATTCCCTAATATTTATTTGAGTACATTTTTTGGTAGTTTTGCATGTGGGGAAATTATAGTTCTCACTATAAAAGTATATTTTGATGGTGTATTTTCTGCCATGGATCCTAAACACTTGGGGAGATCCACAGTATATTATACTGCATCTAAAATACTTATGTTATTACAATATGATGCAAGTATGCCTAAAGAGTGCCATAATTCAGATCTATTATAAAGATAATTATAATAATTGATTTTCTCTAGGGTCCAGGCAACAGTTATACATTCAGAACCTACTGAGTGTCAAACAATATACACGACACTGGATTTTACAAAAGGAACTAAAGACATTGTCTCAGCTTCAAAGACCACACAGAGTGTTTAAACCTCAAGTGACTGCCTTTTCTCAAGTAATATTCACAGATTCAAAAAAATTCAGAATGCTGGCCCCTTGAGGGCTCTTGGAGTTCATCTAAGTGACCTTCCCTTTATTTTGCTGAACAGAACACTGAGGTCCCCAGAGATCAAAAGATCAAGGTTGAATTAAATTCAATAAAATTACAGTATAGGTAAAGAATTGAACCCTTGTTTAAAGTTCATTATTAACAGGGTTTGTATGATGTACTTTATGGTTTTAAATATTTTTCTTTCCTTTTCCTGGATGGGAGTTAAAAATTAAAAATCTCAGGAGAGATTTGCCAATACACAAAAAGACAACTTGGGTCTCAAGACTGCCCTTTAGTAAAGGGGAGCAGACGTTGTAAAACAGACTCCTATGAAAACATGCTATATTTGAAAGCTGATGCTCATGTTCTTGCATGTGCATTAACTCTGTTGCTATGTGATATTTGCATTTGTATAGACTCAGCATTTTCTACTCTGAACCCCCGATGTTTAAAGCCTGGACACTGGTGAAATTGAGTCCTTACAGCTCACCAAGCTGAACCTCTTCCCTCACTTATATACTCGTAGTTCACCATGTGTTACAGGTTCCTGTCTGGATTTTTTAGTGTGCATCCTTATCCTTCCACAGGGCCATGAGGCATGTCTTTAATCCTTTACCTGTGCTAGTGACCTTATCAGTGGCTTACCCCAAAGGTTAAATTCTGAATCCTTTTCTACACCATGCAAACCAAACAAATGTCTTTATATGAAATCACCAGTCTCATGGCATGAACTGTGTCCAAGTAAGAAAGCAGTGTAATAATTTAGCATTTGTATTAGAAAGTGATGGCTGGGAGCTCAGTCCAATCTGAAGAGGACACTGGGAACCATCTTGCTGCTTCTTACCTACTGAGGAATTACAGTTGTTGAGGGACCGTTTATCTTGAGTCCATTCCTTCATATTGAACCTTCCTAGATTTCAGTAACAGGTGGGGTGTTGCCACATTTCCTCCATTGCTGTTTGGCCTCTTCTACACTGCCCTCGGAAGCCAGTTTATAGCCAGCTTTGTTCTTGCAGCCCTGGTCTCCCCTATTCTCTTTGTACTCACTCTTCACCCTGGGCTGCCTTAAGGCATGGCAGCCTTGCTATGACCAGGGGTATTTGGACACACTGAAAGAGAACCACAATCCTAGCCTCCCAAAGAACTCATGGCAACAGTAGCAATTAGGGAAAGAATTTACATCAGGGTATGGAACTTCTATTCTTCAATGTTGAGAAATGATAGAATTTTTCACAGCTTTTCCTACTTTTTGTAGATCTAGGGAGTAACTAAAAGAAAGACAAAAATTAAAAGATTTCTTTCTATGGCTCTCAGCTGCTAATCTAATATAACCTTAATCTGGCGGTCAAGATCCTCTGTGATCACTTCAAAATATGAAGGATGACTTTCAGATATAAACAAGAAAAGCCATGTTACTTTCAGAGAGGATGTAAACAAAGCTGAGGGGGGCAGCAAGTGATAAGAGGGCTGGCACTGGTGCTCTGAAAAACTGTCTCCCTGTAGACAGACCTCTGAGAGAGAGGTTCCCAATAATACAACAATACAAGAATAATACATGAAGACCAGGTTGATCTTCATGACAAAAGGTTTCTGATTTCTTGTATTATTTACTTTTTTTTTTTCTGAGAGTAAACTATGAATGATCTAAACAATAAATTTCCAAAACAGAATGCATGTTCAATAAATAAGTATTGAACTTGAATCCTAACTTGGGACTTAGGAGTCCCAGTTGTATAGTTTTGTGACTTTGGCTCCACAGCCTACTTTCTTGGGTCTCAATTTCTTTGTTATCTATAAAGGTTAAACAATCTATAAAAGTATACAAGGAAGGAGAACACAGCTATTCTCCATATACTTAACTTTACATTTGGATTTCTTTGCTCTCCATAAGATCCAGGAAGCATTAGTTAATCCAAGGTAAAAAATGAATCCAAAGAAATCTCTGGTAAATATATCCTTAAAATCCAATTACTGTAATGTAGGAGTTAAACTGGCACCTTCTACAAGAAAATGTTCTATCATTTTGTCTTAAAATTATTAATGAGAAAAAAAAATAAATAAATAAAATTATTAATGAGAAACCATAACAATTCTGGTTGTTTTACTTTTTTATTTCAAACTAACAATAGGCAATTCAACTAAAAATAGGCAGTGTTAAATTACTGTGAGTTTACATTACCCATGATTAATTGAAAAATTTAAATTTACAAATACTCAATCTGAAACCACTATAGATTTTCCCCTACCCAGGGTGCATGTTGAAGAAGTGTTTCAGGCGACCCTTAGGTAGGACACATGATGCTGATATGCTAAATAAATGGGCCTACAACGATATACCACTAATTAAGTGAGCACCGCTTTGGTTTTAATGTTACTCTCCTCAGCAGGACCCACTAAGGGGATAAAACACAAATGAAGCTGAAGATCTCAGATGGGCCAGCCATGTGCATCAGGTGTAGATAAGCAGCCTCAGCAGGAATTTACTGTTTTAAGCTTTATTGTCACAGTACAGTTATTAAACATTTCATTTGCTCATTAGGTACATAATGTATGACTGCCAGGTGCAAACTCCTGCTAGCATCTCTCCACAGAGGGTTCTCCCAAGTCAAATGATTCTTGGTGAGAAATGTGAAATTAGGCTGCAGCAGGAATGGAGTGAGCAGAGTCCCGTGGGTCAAATCAGAGGCCAGTGGGGAGCATGATTTTGATTTCAATATTAATTTTCACATCCTTGTCTACTTTTTCCATTTTCTTTCTCATTTTCCACTTCCTCACCCTTAAGAATACAGATAAAATGGGTAGTTTTGAAGAGGCTTGGGTTCACATCTCAATTTGGTCTCTGACCCATTCGGTGATGCCTGACAAATGAAACGGACTGTCTTGGTCTAGTTTCTATGTGAACCATAATATCACTCTCACATATATTTACTACGAAATAACTACTCTGTTCTTGGGCTTTCTGGGGAAAAATGGAAGTATCATATAGTCATACACACATCTCACATGCAATGAGCTTTTGAAGCTTTGGAAGAAATAAACATGTACATGGGAAATGTATAATATTCTCTACCTTTTCACTTTGACAATATATTGAACAAAAAGTGAGTGGCTGTATTTATCTAGATACAATAGCCTCAGGCATTCCTCATGAGTGATCGAATTTCAAGCATGTAAGGTTTGGCATCAGTTTTAAAGCATTTAGTCTACCATGTGTATTCTATTTTAAAAGTGAAAAACATACTTAAAAGTCACTTCTGGGGACAGAAGCTTTGTGCTCTTCTAACCTGACCATCTCTCTTCAAAAATAAGGGAAACACTGAAGGTATGTTAATGAGGTTCTTCTGCCCACCTCTCTACCCCTTTGTACCCCTCCTCATGTAAGGTGCAAAGTGGGGGCTACTGTGAGTGACAGGTAAAAGTGGCTTCGATTGAGCTACCTCTCTGTGAAAGTTGAGAGGGTAGGACTGACATGCTAATGGTCACTTCTCAAGTTCTTAAACCTGTCTGTTCTCTGACTCCTAACTCTTTGGCCTTGAACTTTCTGAAGGTCTCATTCCTTAAGCAAACAAGGAAAGGCCTAACTTCAGCAGGGCAAGTAGGTCTCTACTGTCTGTTCTAGCTCACAGCTAATGGGCCCAACAGTACTGCAACCAGGGAGGGAGGAAGAGGTCTCCCAGCTACTACTACACAGTGATTCCAGAGTTATTACATGATTTTCTAGGATTCCTGATTTCCATTAGGTTATCAGCATCTTTTTTTTTCTATTTCCATGAACTGGAACCCAGAGAAAGAAAGGGTAAAACTCAGAGACCCTCTCCCTGTCCCAGAGGCACATAAACTCCAGTAACGCATCTTCACCTATGTTGTCTTACATGTTCTTTAAAATAGGTCTTTTAAATAATATCTTCATTGCTCATGTCTTGGACATGGGAAAGTCAAAGTTCAAAGAAGATAAGGGACTTGCTCGAAGCTATTCAACTGGTGAGTGGAGGTGGACTACTATTATTCTTAAAGGATATGCTCTTTCTTAGGCAAAAAGAAAAAATAAAATTCTACAAAGTAGACTTTGAGGAAAAGCAGAGTGAAGTGGACAAGATGTTGTTATGCTGGAAAGAGAAGGAAAGCGTGGGCAGGAGAAGCAGAGAGAGAAGATAATTTACAGTGTGGGATGGTGGTGATGGTGGTGATGGAGAGAGTAGCAAAAGGAATAAATCAGCATATTCCTGCTCTCTTCCCTATCTTGATCCCAGTTAGATGCATTCCCAGCTAAGCAGTGAAACAGTGTGAATATAAATATCATAGCATCACGTAACTGAAAACTTCTGATGCCTTGGAGAAGAATCATAAATATGGTTTATCATTAAGTAGATAATTTGAGTTTGGCTTTGTTTGAATAATGCAAGGGTGAAAAATGTCTTCAAATATCTTTTCTCTTTTGTACCCCCTTTTCCTTTTTGGATGCCACTCCCCTCCCACACTGCCCCCATACCCTTCTTCCTGCATACCCAAAATGAAATACCAAGAGCCATTATACAGCCCTACATCCTTCCCCATTATAGAAAATGATCCAATAATTTAACTATTGACAAACTGTTAGTAGCTAATCATCTTTCCCTTCTTGGGTTTATTTACATTTTTTTACAGTTAAATATTAGAAAGGGTAACATTTTGGATGCCTTTTTTTTAATGAGTCTTCTTTCACCATTGCATCAGGGTAGAAGAGAGGCTTTTGCTTCCTAGGACACCCCTCAAATATGATGCTGATATTTTTGTGTCTTCTTTTTTTTCTACACGACAAGGTATCCAACTTACTGGCTTGAACTACTAAATAACAATTCAATAGGTAATTTAATTACTTTTCTGAAGTAATACCAAGATCTAATAGCTCCAATTAAAAAGACATGCTTTCTTAGTTCCACCTATGTGTACTCTGTTGTACCTTCATGCATTTTACATTGGAATCTAAGTCCTAAATTGACTGGGTCAACACTAATGAAGAAAATAGTAAAGTTTCCAAAATACTGGAGGGAAGAAAGTGATCAACTGTGTTGAAGACATGAGTTAAATATTGTCCTAGATGGCTCTGAATCCATAAAAATCCTGTACACAGGGGAGATGTTTATTTTACATTTATCATGGGTAAGGGAGAGCCTTACAGAAGGATTTAAAGGGACCTACGTTTGATAAATAGTCATTCTATAAAGTTTATGTTGGAAAAAAATGACTATGGATGAATAAGAAGCCCTCCAGGACAAAAACACTGTCTAATGTGTCTTTTGGTTCTTAGGACCTATAGCAGCGCCTAATCAATACAGAGTAGAACTGACATCATACTTTGGGGAATTCATTCCTGGAAACAAGCTAACAATAAGCAGAGGAGGCTGTAGAGACTCTGCACTCATAATCCAGTTTGTTTCTGCTTCTTCTTGATTTAGACATGTTCTAGAATAAGAAAGTTTCAGGAAAATCATCAATGATCATGAGAAATGAATTCAGAACACTTCTAGGTCTCCCCCTTTCTTTTGATGCTTTTCCGAGGTTCCCTGATCACTTATTAACAAAACAGAAACTACAAAATCAAAACTAAACACCTGAGCTGTTTATTGGCAGGCTCCCACAACTGAAGTTAATAGGTGTACTCTGACTTCTTATGTTATTTTGCATATACTGCCCAAGTCAAGAGGCCTCTCAGTTAATTTCGTGGATATTCCAGATCATTTTTAGATAGTTTGTTATTAAAGGGATATTTGTAGCCTCCTCTCAAATTGATTGTTTATTTTCTTCTAACTTTTTCTAACTCTATTTACAACAAGAAACAACAGGTTTGAGCTCTTTGTTTATGTCAATTCATCAATTCAGAAGTTTTGTGCTCATAGGAGAAAAATTGTCAATTATATTTTTTATGAAAAATAGGTTTAAAAACGCTTCTTGCATTACTTCATTTTTGCTGATATTCTAGTGATCAAACTTCAGAGAAACCATATTCTGAATTCATAAAGAAATAAGTGACTCTGTATAAAATTTCCATATCATTTCATGAAAACCTCAGAAAAATGCAGAAACAATGCAGAAATCAGAAATCTAGACATCAGCCTCATACAACTTTTATAATTATGTACTCTGTGGGTAATTCAATCATTCCAAATTCATCCACATTAGTATGCAATAGATTACATTTCTGGCATATTTCACATGATGTATAAATAGAATGATTTTTACATTCCCAAATCAATTTATTTTGTAAATATTGGAAATATCTCCTTTTATAAAGACAATTAGCCATAGAGGGTTCTGTTTTTATGGTATAAACTTAATTATTCAGAACTAGATTTCTTAATATCTTGTAATACTTGATTTTTAAAATCTGGCTTTGTTCGTTAATAGAAGTCACCAAATCTCTCTTTGTCTCTGTCTCTGTCTCTGTCTCTGTCTCACACACACACACACACACACACACACACACACACAAATGGATATCTGGACATTATGACCATAAATTAACTTCCAGATTACATTTTGGTGTTTGTGCACTATTATATTAACCCAATCTCGTCCAACTTTTACAAGTATACCTCCCAGACACACATACCTCAAGCACAACATGAATAGTATTCATGTCACAAGAACATTTTAAAAACTTAGAGAAACTTACTTAGTCAATGAGGTGATTATATAAGTCAATTGATCATATAATTTAAAAATATTTTCAACTAACCGAGTTACACACCATCACTGCTGCCACCCGAAAGAACATGTGTGCCATTGAGGAAAGCAGCTTAAGTGAACATTTCCATTTTCTCCATCAAGAAATCAACTTCTTTTCTGTATTTTGCTGCCATATTTTTAGGGATGGTCCATCTTGCACATTACCTATTTATTTATTCACCATGGCTCTCTCAGACATCTGGCTTTTGACCGCACCAATCTATAGAAATGTCAGATATAAAGGTCATAAATACTATCATAATTTTTCAGCCTAATGGGTATCTGCCTTGTAAACCTTTCTACAGGATTCGCTGGTATTATGTTTTCTTAGTTCTAAGATTCACAGAAATATTCCTAAAACCAGGATGCTTCTTATAATTGATTCTGTACAAATATTATAGTTTTTATTTGTTCCCTTATGATTATACAACCAAATCAAAGAAATACTCCAAAGGCAATAGCATCTTTATACACTTGCTGAAGTATTTAGGGGTAAAGTGAATGGATGTCTGCAATGTCCTTTGAAATGCATCAAAAATTAAGGTGTCTGGATAGATGAATAGATATGAGGCAAAAATAGAAAAAAAACATGTTAATGATAAAATCTAGGTGGTGGGTGTAGGGTAGTTCACTGTACAATTTTTCTGAGCATTTAATACTTTTATAATAAAATATTAGAAGGAAAAAAGAACTATGGAAACTTTGAATCAAGGAACTATTGTATTTAAAAGTGCCTTGTCCTTGAAATTCTCTCCCTTCCTGGCTTCTAAAAAATTGGACCATCATTGTTACTCTATCTCTCATACCTCTTTCTTTGCTCCCTCATAAAATGCAGATTTACTTTAAATTTCATTTTTCAAATTTCTTTCTTTTCCTTCAAATTCTTTTTCTTGGAGTTGTCATCTATCTACCAGAGACTAAAACTTTCATGTCTCTGAAAATGATTCTCTAATCCACTTTTCAGTTGTGACTCCCTCTTGAATCCCTACCACTTACCCACATCCACTGCATATCTGCATTTAGATGTCCCCTGCCCCTTAACGCTCAACAAACTCCACTTTCTCTGACTCTCCCTTTCCTCTCACAGAGTACCTTCTTAGCTCACTTCCCTCTTTCTGTTTGTTTATAACTGTGTTCCTCAAAACATAGGTTTTGGACAACTGAGTCACCTTGGACTACACTTTCTCCATCATTTTTCATAGCCAATTATTCACTCAATTGCCTGTTTCTTATTTTGGAAGTCCAGCAGCTGTCTCTCCCATCTATTTTCACTTCCATCAATCCACATTACACACTTTCTATCTTAATCTCAGTTTGCCATTTGATCCTCGTAAGTCGCTACTCTGCCCTTTTCCAGCTTATTACCTTTTGATTACTCCAGGAATCATCTTCTTTAGCAAAAGAGCTTTACCTGTAGACTCTGAAAACATATTGTACTTTCTCATCCCTGGGCTTTTTTTACTCACTTTGGTCCTCCTTTCCGGTACACTTTTGTGATCATCCAGCTATCAAGGAAAGAATATTACCGTCATACAGCTGTACATCCTGTCCCTGCATGTTACTAACTGTGACCTTGGAGACGTTATTCAACTCTTCTATACTCTGGGTTCATTCTGTATAAAATGGCATGGCTACTTTATGGAGATGGTGTGGGATTTACGGACAAGTCCTGTGTAGAAAGGCAGCTCCACAGTCCTTAGTTTATAGCTATCATGGAATTGCTAACAGATAAACATTTTTTATTATCAAATGATTTGTATTTTACCCTGAGCTATCCATAAATGCAATTTGCTGAGAAAAATCTATTCTCCCAAATATACTAGTTAATTGAGATTTTATTCTTTATTTATAGTGGAACAAAATGTCAATGAAAAATTCAGACGATTCCTTGCCATGCTGGGCCAAAAAGAAGATCTCTTCAAGTCCATATATGGGAAATTACTTACAAGGAAAATATGTTTATATGCAATGTTTCATAAACTTTTCAATATGTGACATGTTTTGCAGCATGAAGTTTCTGAATATCTCATATCTATAAAATGATTAGAAGCTAGTTCTGAAAAATAGGCTATAGGATATCTTGTAATGGGCTAAGAAATAAGCCCATAGTAGTATTTCTGGGTTTTTGACATCTATATAGATATTTATTTTAGTTTTCCAATGAGAAATAAAACTTTCTCTGGTTGGATGTGTTGGGCCAATTCAAGTATGAAAAATGTGTAACCAATACATAGTTGGAAAGGTAAATGAAAAAAAATGGGACAAAATAAAAGCCAAAGGAAATATAAATAATTCACAGAGAAAACAGAAATTTAGAAAGTCCTTTTTTATCCTTTTCCTCCTGTGAACATATCTGGAGTATTATGTTATGGAATAGTATTAGAATATCTCTGGAAAAAATAACCTTTCTCTTTCTCTCTGTCTTTACATGTTAAAGAAGATGCTAAAATTGTGGAGTGTGTATTATTTGTGACATTACTAATCATTTAATCATTGGCCCTTTATGTATATGATTATAATATAGTTGTTCAGGAAAGTAGGCTTTGGTTTCGGAAAGTTCTAAGTTCAAATCGTGGCCCTGCCATTTCAATATAATGTAACATGGAATTAATTATTTTATCTTCTTTGATCCCAAGATTCCTCATAAGTCACTACATTCCTCTTTGTGTTTCTGTGAAGATTGTATGACATAGAAAATTCATGACTAAGGGCTTGCTAACGGTAATTGTCAGAATCAGTTCATTTTCTTCTTGGATATCTACTGGGTCCCAGCATATATGAGGCTTTATGGTGTTATTAATGAATACTGAAAAGTGGTGTCTATTATGATACTAAATGTTGGTTTGGGAAGACAAGTCATGTAAGTGTGAAATATTTTGTTAGAATCATACTACATATAGAATGAATAAAGAGATCAAATGTGAGATTAAATGCATTAATTTAATTAGGAAGGGACTGATTGTGTGGCATCTGGAAGACAGGGAGAGCAGTGGCACTGGAGCAGGAGAGTGGGACAGCAGATGTAGCCCCCACCTGGCAAAGTTAGCTTTCAGGAACTGGGTCCTGCATCACCTGTCTAACCCAGGAGCTCAAGGAGAAAGGTAACTATGTGCAGAAAATTCTCAAACATTAAAAATTTTTAAGCCCTTTTCTCATGGTACTTTTCAATATTCTATCTTTATTCCTCTCTCTGATCTGCGGCTTCTCAAATTCAAATACTCATGTACCAGTAGGTGCTTGTATAGGACCTGCTACCATTTAAATTAAGAAGCTGTGATGGGGGGAGGGGGCAAACCACCAAAGCTTTTTAGTATAAAAGAAACAAAAAGAAGAAGGCCAGGGGGAGAGGGAGAAGAGATAGAGGGGACACAGAGGGATGAGACTAATCGCTCATTTATTAGAGAAAACAAGTTCTTTTTCTTTAAAAACTCCCTTCTTTCCCACCTGCTCTATACTATCATCAAGCCTCCTCAAATACATATTTACTCCTTAGAATTATTTAGTGCCCAATAAATGATTTATGATGATATTTTTCAGGATATCATATAATACAGCCTAACTTCCTCACTACTCAAATAAACATTTCTTTTATTACCTCCCATTTTCTGTGATTTATATTACCACTGTTTATAGGTTCACTTACCTACTACCACCAAAAAATTTTGTAAAATATTTTTTATAGATTTCATATGTTAATCATCCTGGTGTGAGACTGGCTGAATCCGAAATTTTTATTGAACGATGAGTCACCATTTGAGGAAATGTGTGTGCAATCATTCAGTCTCTGCTGAAGTGCTTTCCGTTGCACATCAGAAACATGGTTATGCCATGGACAGGTTATGATGACCTCCTTAACTGACAACACACCACAGTTTCCCAAAGAACCTCCTCTTCTGGAGAAGATTAATCACAGACAGTTATGAATCTTATCTATCAGTCTTCATTTAAACAACAACAAAAGAAGAGATAGTTTCAGAGGTGGGCTCTCTTTTAAGACAGTAAAATATTAATCTAATTCCTTATTAGGCACTGACAGATATACATTAAGGCCCCAGGTGTTTGTACAAGAAAGTGGATGACTTAATTTTGCAGAATTTCATTTGAGCACGGCCAAAGCGTTCAGCTCTTGGCCTCAGATTCCACAAAGTTACTCTGCTAAAGGCTTTTGGATTGCTCTAAAAAACAAAATGAAGCAAAACAAAAACACTTTGTTGTTTACATGCACAGCTGAGCCTAGATGCAAGATGATGACACAGTGGCAGGTTAAGTGGTCCTTAACTTGTTACAGATCATGAACAGTTTGAGACTAACAAAAGCTATAAACCCACTCAATGGGAAAAATGTACGTGCATGCGCACACACACGTGAATTTAATTTCATGTGCACTACGAAACCCGGGAGTCCTTCCATGAGCTGCAGGTGAAGGACACATGATACGTTCTAGAACCTCAGTGCTCAAAATGTGATCTACAGAGGGGAAGCATCGGCATCTTCTGGAACCCTCTGAGAATTGCAGGCTCTCCTTCAGAGCCACTCAATCAGAACCTGCATTGTAATAAGATCTGCAGGTGATTCCCAGGCATATAAAATTTGAGAAGTACTACTTTAGATAGTCATGTTTATGGAGAGTTTAGAATTAAAAACTTACACATCAAATCACATTTAAAAATGAATCCTACTATAGTATTCCTCATAAAACAAAATACATTATTTGTAAATGAGAAGACAAAGGTGTCAGTAATATTTTACATATATCCAGTGAGAAATAACTTTTTTCCCACTTTCAATAGCTCAATTCATGCTCCTCATTTCTTTTATTTATTTATTTATTTTGAGAGAGCGAGCAAGCGAGCATGAGCAGGGGAGGGGCAGAGAGAGAGAGAGAATCCCAAGCAGGCTCTGTGCTACTGTGGGTTTTGAACCCACAAACTATGAGATCATGACCTGAGCCAAAACCAAGAGGTGGACACTTAACTGACTGACCCACCCAGGCACCCCGCTGGTCCTCATTTTTTACTCTTCCTTGCCCTGCTTTCTTTTTGCAGAGGGTTAGTGCAGGGAATAGCTAAGTCAGGTATTAATAGCTGGGATCTAGGAAACTCTGTAGGCTTTAGTCACATTAAACTGGGAAGGAATTCAGGAAATGTTGTGTTTCTAACAGAGAAAGGCACATGACCCATCAAATCTACCTTTTGGACATAAATCCTTACTGGGTTTGAGGAATGGGACTTCATAACAATTGGTGAAGACACAGATTAAGAAATTGGAGGGGGAATGCTATTTAATGTAGTTTGGTCCTTTGAAGGGGCTGGTGGGAGCTTCCTGGCTATCAGACATATTTATAATTTGAGAGCAAGACCTGTGTCGCTGGAAAGGCCATGCTTCTCTCTAGACTCAGGGAACAATATTCAGGCAGCTCTGAGAAGCCACTCGGCTCTTTTTTTTTTTTTTTTTTTTTATGTTTGTTTATTTTTGAGAGAGCCTGAGTGGGGGAGGGGCAAAGAGAGGGAGACAGAATCTGAAGCAGACTCCAGACTCTGAGCTGTCAGCACAGAGTCCGACACGGGGCTTGAACCCATGAACCTCAAGATCATGACCTGAGTCAAAGTTGGACACTTAACAGACTGAGCCACACAGGCACCCCTAAGCCGCTCTGCTCGTGTTTGTTCACCACTTTATCTTCATGCAAGGGCTCTCAGTTCACTGGCTGCCCTTTCTCTGTTTCATACACTTGTGGCGAAATATAACATTCAGGAGTTAGATCTTGTTTCACTAGCCACTAAACCATTAAAATTTACTTTTAACCCTACTTCCACACGATCCTCCAGCTTCTGAATATAAGTTGTTGGCAACTTCACAGGCCCAATTTATAAGGCAATGTGGTCTCCAGCTTATATCAAATCAGAAGCTCCTGGATTCAGTGCTAACATTTTTAACTAGTATGATTCATGTTTACATGAACAAACCCTTTCCAGAATAGATTTTATTTGCGCCATTTATAGTTGTGAAAAATGGAAGCATAAAGAGGTTAAATTACTTATTTGATGCTAACCCAGCCAATGAGCAGGGAGGCTGGGTCCTAGAGTTTTCTTATTTTCTTCCTGAAAATGCTCTTTTAGTCACATTTGGCTCCTGTCAGAGAAGAGACCTGGAAGACTGGGGTTCACTCCTCATCACATGGCACCACTGTCCTGCCTTTTATCCTGCACTGGAGTAGGCATCAGCTCAGACTGTGTGCACTAAGCAGCCTATTTCTATGAACTAACTGAGGCACCATTCCAGAGAGCTGAAAAGAGAATAAACAAAGAACTATATTTTAAATGCAACACCAACTAAAACTCATGTTTAAACTAGCAATCTCAACCTTGAAAGGTAGACTAGGTCAACACATTACTATAGTTTAAAATATGCTGTTTCTACTAAAAAATCGTGGCTCAGGTGACCACAGAAGTACAAAGATACAACTGGGTAAGAAAATGGGGAATGTGGAAGAAGGATGGGCACTTTGGAGTAGATGCGAAAAGAGCATCCTGGTAATTATCATTATTCCTAATTCCTATAAGCCTCTATGTGCAATGCAATTATGTCATAATATGTTTCTTGGTTTGAAATCAATAGGGCTTGTTTATCATTGTTTTTCACAAGAAGAAGGAGGAGGAGGAGGGCGAGGGAAGGAGGAGAAGGGGGGAAAGAGAAGAAGCAGGAGGACAAGGAAAAGAAGGAGGAGGAGGAGGAAGAGGAGGAGGAAGAGGAAAAGGAGAAGGAGAGGAAGCAGTAGCAGCAGCTTGTTAGAATTCCTTTACCACAAAAGATAAAGACATTCTTTACTGAGAGTCCTGACATTCCAGTAGATGAAAAGACTGGCAATAAGAGCATCAACTCTAGCTATGAAATACACAGGCTGTTTAACAGGCCACTTCAATTCTGTTAAGTCCCTGCCAGTAAGATAAACATTATATAAACATTTAGAAGGAGTAGAGCTCTAAATGGTTTTAACAATGGTTTTCTCACTTTATTTTAATATTACAGAGAGTTTTTGCTTTCTGTGTGTTACATTTTTCATAACACATTTTCAATAGTCCATTAACACAGAGGTTTATGTGAACACTTATTTTTTTGTTTCAAAATTTCCCCTTGCTCCCAAACAAAGCAACTGGAAACGGATACTAATTCATGAACTATCAGGAACTCTGTCAAATACTTAGAATACTTAACAATTTACACTATGCAGTTCAGAATCTACCTGAGTGAAAACTTTTCTCTTACTCATACTTTCTCACAAAGCAAAGATAAACAAAATAGAAAATCCACCCTTATTTCTGCAGTAATTAAGACTTGCTAGAATTTTGTATGTTCCATTCCTCTCTAAAGACAAAAGGCTATCAAATTTCACAGATGAAAATAAATGGGATTCAGCGGAACAAAATTAATTCCCAAACTGACATAATGGAAAGACTCAGGACTCTATTTCTCCTGATCTGCCCTCGCGCTTTTTATGAACAAAGCAAACGTTATTCTCCACTGCACTATGGATGTTAAATTAGTGAATAGACTTTCCAGGGGTGGTGACTTCATTATTGTTTTCTCCACTCTATGCAGTTTAATTCAGTTTTAAAATAAGATGTTATTCAGATTTCAGAATGTAATGTTTTATGAATAAATGATTGTGACTGTGGAAATAATTTTGGCTTACTTAATCCTTTTACCCATTCTCAAGTTGCTTTGCTTCACCTACAATCATCATTCGACTTGAAACTGAAGACCTGAATTCACTTTCTGGCTCTTACTTTTATTGTTCTATTCTGATCAACTCAATAAATATTTATTAAGTGCCCACAGTGGTTTATATAAAGGTCCCAAGGATAATGACCCATGAGTCTAGAGAAGTTACAAGTTATTCAACCTCTCTGAATGTCTATCTCTTCATCACTAATGGTGATTATAGTTACTTCTCTGGTAGGCATGAATTCACTTGGAAATGTAACTATAAAGGTGGCAAAATCTGAAGCATTAACTTTATTAATTTCCCATAAGCTTATTTATTTATCTATTTATTTATGTATTTATTTGAGAGAGAGGGCACAGTGAATGAGGGGGAGAGAGAGAGAGAGAGAGAGAGAGAGAGAGAAGCAGGGCTCATTGAAGCAGGGCTCATGCTCAACCAATGCGGTGCTCGAACTCAGGAACTGTGTGACCTGAGCCAAAGTCAGATGCTTAACCGACTGAACCATCGAAGTGCCCCTCACATAAGCTTATTTAAAAAAGACACTTTGATCCTCAAGATATGTCATACATAACAAAATTTATACAGTAGTAGCTAACCATGTAACCTCTGATGTTCTTAGGAAATCTGAAAGGTATGCTTTCTGCTTTGAAAACAACTTATACTCATCCTTCCCCTTGTCGTTTTCTGGCTGTCATGAGGCCACCCACTCCCAGCAAAATCCAAGGACATTCTTAAATTATATGTTTCAAATTATGTAGTGTACTTGGTAACAAAGTTCTGAAAATAGATTTTTTCATTTTCCCTTATGATTATGTAGGTGGCACTCAATACTTTAACCCCAAAGTTTAATTGTATTAGTTTAATAATTAACCTCAATTTTATATATGATATAACCAATTCTGGTGCATATATTTTTTTTTTTCAGGGAGCAAAAGTTTGTTGAATGAACTCAAATTTTGGCTGCCGTCTTTCACTCCCTCCTCCCAATAGATTTTTGCAGTTCTAGAGAAATGCCAGTTGTTTGTTTTTCATCTTCAGGGACCCTCACATTCTCTAACCCCAAGTCTGAGTAATATTCTCATGTGCTTTAACTTTAATCTTCATGTTACACTTTCTTCTATGGCTCTTTATTTTTATCAACAGACTCCAAAGCCCTGGCTATCTGTGGTGTGTGGTACAGAAAACAACAGATGTCAGCTCCTTGGCTCCTTAGTTTCTTGCATAAGGACACTGACAGGTTGGACAGGTGAGTTTGAGCAGACAGGAACTAGTCTTCAGTCCCTGGCTAGACACTACTCTTGCTAGAACTTCTCTCCTCCATTTAGTCTACATGAAGGAATAAAACATTTACTCAAATGCTAAGCTAAACAATTCAAACTACTTTCTATAAAACAATTCTTTCTGAAGGATATTTAATAACTAGTATCATCCTAAAAGTCCTCTTATAGGAAAAAAAAAAAGGTTGATCTAAGAATAACTATTCACATCACAAAAAAGTTAAATAAAATCCTTTGTTTCTCTTCAATGTTCTATTTCTCTGAATTTTTTAAACTTGGCCATTAGCTCAGTTGTTGACCTTGGGCAAGCTGCTTAACCTTTTAGGATAAGGTTTTGTCATTTATATGTTTTTTTTTTATATTTATTATTGAGACAGAGAGAAACAGAGCATGAGTGGGGGAGGGACAGAGAGAGAGGGAGACACAGAATCTGAAGCAGGCTTTAGGCTCTGAGCTGTCAGCCTAGAGCCCAATGCGGGGCTCGAACCCACGAACTGTGAGATCATGACCTGAGCTGAAGTCGGACGCTTAACTGACTGAGCCACCCAGGCGCCCCAAGGTTTTGTCATTTATAAATGAGACACCAGTCATGTGACTTACTCCTATCATTTCCTCCAGCAACCATTTCCCTCCCTTGGAGGCAATTAGAAGAGCTCTTTCCTATTTAAATAGCAGAACCCCATTCTAGAGGAAATAGTACTTTATTAAAACACCCACTAGGCTCCAGAGTCACAAACATTAGTGATATATAGGCAAATTTGACTTACATTTTACTAAGGGATAATTAAAGATGACTAGGCCAAATGAAATTAGATTTCATCTATTAAAAAACAAAACCTGTTAGGAATGAGGACAGGACAATTTCAAGGAGCTACCTGCAAAAACAAACAAACAAAAACAACCACAGATGAGCTTACATATGAGATAAAATTTAACAGGAGCTAGTGTAATTTTCCTCTCTAAAATTGACTGGTATTGACCCCAATAACTTCAAATCAACACATCTCTCTTACCTAGCTGTGCCAAAGATTTATTTGACCTGACTGGCCTGAAAAGTGACCCTCTTGTGTCACCTGTTTAAGAATGCCTGATGTCCCATGACCTCTGCCTGTGACCAATTCCAGCAGAATGGAACACTCATGTGGTATCCTTGACGAACACCCCCAATGGTGGCCTACAAGTGGCTCAGGGAATGAATTGTATTAATGTATTATAGTAATTTATTGGCAGCGTTGTGTGATAGCATATTTACTGAAATGAGGCCTGTCAAAAAGATCAGGTTATAGCAGGAACACGTGATTTCCCAACCAGCCATAAAATATAAATCAAATGCCTTTTCTGTCCACTGTCAGCCATCTCCACCCACTCCTTGTCCTCAGTCCTCAGACAAATTGAAGCACATGCCACAATTTGCAGAGGAAAAAATCAAACTCAATTTTGTAGTACAATGAAGTGAGTTTTGGTCTTGTCATGTCCACTGACATATCGATCCCTAGAAGATTGAAAAGATCAGAATGTTCTAGGTTTTTGCTTTTGTAAATAAAAATGTGTAGAAATGCAATGTGTAAACAAAGGACAATAAAATATGAGTACTCCTTTACGAAGATGCAAGAACTCCAGGGGGCTAATGTTGTAAAACAGTTACTATTTAGTATAAAAGTCATCATTTAAGAGGTCACATTTTCTTTCTCTTTAGAATTATAGCCTCAGAAGACAAATAGTCTCCTTATCCAGGTTCATTTAAAGTGCAGCTGATCATTTCACAGCTAAAAGGAATTTTCACTAGTGAAGAAAAAAACACACACCCTGTCTTGGCCCTTTGTAGAATTTATGTCAGATCTATAATGTCATAAGCGCAACACTCCATCAAACATTTTCTATTTAACCTGAAAGGGGACTCAGCCAAATCACTTACATGTCCATATCTGTGATTTGCAAAGGGCAGTGATTGCAGCCTCCCTGAAATACGTAAAGACCACACACTTACTCACTGTGAAGCATTAAAAAAACGGAACCACTTTATCACGAGGTGATGATGAAATTGTAAGAAATGCCATAAAATACTCTCGCCAGTAAGCTAAATGCCTAACTCGGCAGGTAGAAGGGAAAAATAAAGCAAGGAATGAATCGGTGTTTTCAGGTAGGCAGAATTTCAGTCGTTATGACAACAAGATGACTTTCTAATTACCACTGATTATAAAAATACTGCAAATGTCTTCCCAACTCCGTGAGTTGGTTACTCATAGTATTACTCATAGCATGTGCTGCCCTATCCTTCGCATCCTGCAAACACAGCTCCGCATGCCTTAATGGAAGTCAAACTGAGGCACAGATCAATGATCCTGTCCTTAAAAAAACACGCACAGGAATATGAGCAGGGAACAAGCTTCTTCATTGATCCCAATTTCAATGGTTTCAAAGCAGAAGGAGCTTCTCATTTAGCGTGATCTTTAAAAATTATAGCAATGCCTCACATTACCATATTCTGAGGTAATTACTCGCAGTAAGTAAAGATAAATTCATTAGAAATTACGCAGTCCTTTATTGTGAAATCCAGAGTAAAATTATTTGAGGTATTTTTTTTAAGCCGACAAGAGAATGACTTTACTTCATCAATCAGTTTGACTAAAGTAATGATTTTCTTAGAATTAAAATTTGTTGAAAGCTCTAAGTATTTCGTCTTTTAGGCTAAGAAGCATGTAGTTAATGTCACAGCTAATACATTTGTCAGTCTGCTAATTTTCTTTTTCTATTAGAATAAGTAAACATCAGCCCTTTCTTAAAAGCATACTATTTACCATGTGTCAGGAGCAATGCAGGGAGAACTTATTTGAAAATCATGAGGTAAGACATTATGAAATGAACAGGAATCACAGGGAGACAATGAAGGAGAAACATGAAAAGGAAAGGCATTTAATAATTCCAAAGTGATGCCTCAAGGTGGGGGTGGGGAGGGTGGCATTTAAAGGAGAAACATGAAAATATAAAATCAACCCAAAACTCAGAGATATCGGAAAATATGAAAGAAGAGATGGTGTTTAAGAAATCATTTAAATAAAAACAAGAACAATGGTTTAAGAAAAAAAGAAGGCTCTTAAGTATACAATGGAAATAAAAGAAAACGAGATCTTGCCTGCATGGCATTAGATCAGAGAATGGTTCTTCAGATATGCTTATTATTTGAGAGAAGAAGTATAGAGAAAGCAGAAAGGACTCTATTTCCCATCTTTTAAAGACATAATACTTATTTATGCTACATTGTGTCAGACTTTGTGTAAGGTCGCTTTGGTATTATTGTAACTGGAAGAAAATAATGAGTAAATAACAATGCCATTATGGCTTTATTCTGTCTGTTGTCAGATGTTCCTTCTAAAGTTAGGATTCTTTGTTACCATAGATCTCTGGAGCATGGCTTGCTTTCCAAATATTGTTATTTCAAGACAAATATTTCTGCCACAGTAAATTATGTGAAATAGACTTCAGAATTTTATTTTCATTTTCTTTTCACTGTGAATCTTTACTTAGTTGATCTTTACTTCCAACTAGAGAGAATAGTTAACAGTATAAAGTGCTTTGGCACATTTGTTTTTTGATGTTATGAAATTGTTGTTCTTTTGCATAACACAGTCAAACCTCTTCCGTTTCCTCATTAAAATGTGAGTGAAGAAGGCTTGTGAGGAGGAACTGGTATTCCTCAACTCAAAATTATATTTCAGATGTTTTTCATTTTTTTCTTTTTAGCAGTTTTGGCCTGATTTGATGTAATAAGTTTTTTTAAAAAAAATTATCTTTGCTTTTGTCATTAAATAAGTTAGACACAAGCTAAGAGGTGCAAACGGGTTCCTAAAATTTCAGAATTCATTCTTTCTGTAGTCAGAAAAAAATTTAAAAAGAATGGGAGATGCTTCATCATTCAGTAGTTTGCAGACTTAACTATGCTACTCAAATTATGTGTCACAATTTCCGCATCCATGAAATGGGGTTAAGAAAGTTGCTACCTCACAAAGTTGTTCTGAGGATCAAATGTGCTTGTACAAGTCTTCAGAAGCATGCCAGGCAAATAGCACATGTTCAGTGAAGAGTTAGTTAATGTTAGTAGTTGCAGTTTCCCTGCTCTCTATCCTGAAGACCAGTCACTTTCAAGTTCTATTTTCTTGGTTGGCATTGCAGTAGGAAACAGTGCAATCAGAAATCACCAGTGTGCTCTTGACACAGGAATTTCATTAAATGAATTCTCTTGCTTCATACTTGTCCTTGTCTTGATTAGCAAAGACCTCATAGTTTCAGGGCACTATAAAGTAGCAGAGTCTCCCCATAATGTGAGTGGCATATATAGATATGGGGGATGGGGAGAGGGGTTTGGGCAATATAGATCTGCTTTAAATCCTACTGTGGGCTTCTTTTGGGTTAGAAGAGCTATTTCCTGTGAAATGAAGTCATGACCTCCATTGAGCCTATGTGTCAGAGAAGACCTCATCCATGCATCCCAAGGGATGGAATCCTTCCTGTGCTCCAACCCACCTCCCAGGGTCTGGTAGCTAAGCATCCACACCACATACCACAGGAAAGGGAGAACACCAGAGGGCCTGAACACAAATCAATGTATATGGTACCAGGAACAAGATATGTTCTTAATATTAACATAAGAGTCATAATCACAATAGTATTTTTTCTAGTTTTGCAGTCATCATGAGGCTTATAAACTAATGCAGTGACTACAATTACTGTAGATATGGATCTGAGCAACAGAAACTTAAACATATTTGCTGAATAGCAGATTGGCCAGTCCAGCTGTGTCTATTAAGGGGGCCACGTCTATTTATTTGGAACCATTGAACTTTACTCCCTTATGCTTGATATATTGGGGCTGTTAAGAATTATTCTAATAGTTCAAATAATTTTAAGCACTACATAGTTCTTTATCTTTATGTATCTACTTATCTATTTATTGGCCTATATTTCATCCTATCTGTTGATCTTCCTCTTTCTTCTCCTTCTCCTCCTCTTCCTCCTTCCTCTTCTTCTTTCCCTCTGCTATCCCTTGTCCCCCTTAATCCTTAACAGAAACAAAAAGGAACTCTGGATTACCACCACTGAACACCAGATGAAGTGATAAACTGAACACTGCATTGGGAATTGGGGACTCTGGTCATCATCTATGTTGATTGATTTTCTTAGAAAGGCATTCTTTGGGGTGCCTGGGTGGCTCAGTTGGTTAAGCAGCTGACTTCAGCTCAGGTCATGATCTCGTGGTTTGTGAGCTCGAGCCCTGCGTCTGGCTCTGTGCTGACAGCTCAGAGCCTGGAGCCTGCTTCAGATTTTGTGTCTCCTTCTCTCTCTGTCCTTCTCCTGCTCACGCTCTGTCTCTCTGTCTCTCAAAAATAAATAAACATTAAATTAAAAAAAAAAAGGCATTCTTTAAGGTTGGTGTTCCCCAATTCCAGTGTTGGGTGTGTGTGTAGGGGGAGGGTCCCCCTACCAACAGCAACCAATTCTCAGGCACCAGCAGAATATCTAAGAATTCAACTCAGTTATGACATGATCTATCCAGAAATAGTATCAGATTCCACAGGTTAAGAATTTAGCCATACAAGACTGCCTCCTACCCCTGACTTCAGATGCCAATCACAAGCTCCAGGCTGCGATCTGTGCTTCTGAGCTACTGGCTACAGGTGGTTCTGATGACCTCCTCCTTAGGTTTGATTAATTTGCTAGAGTGGCTCACAGAATTTGGGCAAACACCTTTGCCAGTTTATTAAAGAATATGATAAAGGATACAAACCAACAGCCAGATGAAGAGATACATAGAGCGAGATCTGGAGAAAGGGCATGGAAGTTCCATGCCCTCTCCAGTCACATCATTCTCCCCAAATCTCTGCATGTAAACCAATATGCAAGTTTTCCAAACCTTGTCCTCTTAGATTTTTATTGAGGCGTCATTGCATAGTCATGACTGACTAAGTCATTAGTCATTGGTAGATTCTACTTCAGCCTCTTTCTCCTCCCACGAAGTTGGGGGTGGGACTGAAAGTTCCAACCCTCTAATTATGTGGTTGGTCTTCCTGGCAACCAGACCCCACCATGGGGTGGGGGTGGGGTTATCCAAAAGTCATGTTCATAAAAAAAAAAAAGTCATGTTCATCAACATAATAAATGACACCTTTGTCTCCTTATCACTAAGGAAATTCTAAGGTTTTTGGGAGCTATGAGCTCCAGAGTGCCCAGAAACTGTGGAGGAAGACCTAATATATATGAGAAAGATATTTTGATCATCTGAATGACCAAATATGTATTTCTCATAAAGCACAATATCATAAGGCACCAGAGAGATGCTACTTGCTATCTAGGTTTTTGGTTTTTTTATTTGTAAAATTAAGAAGTTGGACTCTATCCTGCTTCTGACACTCCTTTCCGGCCCTGTAACTGTGACATAAGAACTTCCAGAAGATGACTACTGAAAGGCACAAAGCAGAATTATGGGATTACATGTCTATCTCTAAAAAGGGGCTTTTCAGAGCTTTGTACTTTTACCTCTAGTCTTGGAGTCTAGCCCTAAATTCTAGGATCCATGTGGCAGACTAAAGAACCAGAAAATTGTCCAGCAGTGTTCAGGATTAATGAACAACTTTTCAAAGGAATGAAGGGCACCTACAAGAATCCAGTTGCTTGCCAAGGCAGGTACTTAAGAGCTGCTCTATAAACATCAGTAACAGACAGAAGTAAACTGGGCATGCAATCAGTGGTGAACAGATATATTGCATCGGCCTTCTCAGGAACCCTCATGCACTTAAGTAGAGGCACCAAGGATATCAACTATTTAAATGTGAACAAATGATCACTTTACCTGGCTGAGACAACAGTGGTGTGTAGGGGACTTTCGGTTCTATTGCACTCATAGGTGGAGGTAGCAAAGGGTTAGCAAAGCTGCGGAGTGGGTGAGTTGGTCGAACACAGGCCGTGGGGATGGTTCTGCTTGGTGCCTCCTCACTGCTGGGATGCTCAGGCTGTGCTGGGGGCAACATGGGTGGCTGTTGGGTGGTTGGTCCTTCACTCACTGCTGCAATGGAGACAAGAAAAGCCAGTCATTATTCCAGGACAGAGCTTGCTTTCCCTCAGTCAGCTGGAGGGCCTCTGAATCAATTGAGAGAAAGATCTGGATCTGGACAATCTTTTCTCCAAGTTATACACATTCTCATTCCTCTTCCTTCATATATTTCTGGGATATAATAGCCCCTCCCCTTTAAACAGTGGAAATAGATCCAGCAGGACAGGACTCTATCTTGCAGGAAGAATAGTAAAATATATACAGCATTGACTCTATTGCCTGAACTAGTGGGGCCCTGTAATCATAAGTGATGAAGCAAGAAAAAAGAGTTATTTCTCCTTTCATAAGGAGCAATGCCAGTGAAATTCAATATCCCAAACCCAGCTACAGCTGCGTTATTATCTACCAGCCAATATGCCATTTTTTTCTGCAATTTAAACATGCCGTGTCAACTGTCAAGCAAACCAGAGTTACCAGGTGTTCAAGGCATTGCTAATAAAATCATACAAATAATAGCCGCTATCATTGTCTTCCATAACAAAAGAGAAGCACATCCATCTAAAAGTTATATGAAAGACAACTTTGCTGGAACAAGTTGCCTGAATGCAGGATTGTAATTTTTCCTCTTTGGCAGCAAACCTTGCAATTTTCAGTCAGATTACTATAGTTGAAGATGTTTCACATAGTCATTTGCAACTGTCTTTAGGTATTTGGACAGTTTTATATACAGAGACACACCTTTTCTCCAGAGAACACAGTTGAGTCAGACTAACATATTGGCAGGACAGTTTCTTATGCTAAGGACACTGTGACTTGATTTTACCATTCATGTTCAAAATCAACAGGTCCAGGTGAAATTGTAAATGAAAAGAGCTGGGTAGGAGGTATAAGGTTGATGAAATAAGAGTATTTCTGATGACTCATTTTTAAAGAACATTCTATTGGGTAAGTGGAAAAAATTCAGTGATAGGAGATAACATCTCACTTTGTTTTTTTTTTTTTTAAACTTTATAGTTTATTGTCAGGTTGGTTTCCATATAACACCCAGTGCTCTTCCCCACAAGTGACCTCCACCAAGACCATCACCCCCCATTACCTTTCCCTCTTCCCCTTCCCCCCTCATTTTGTTTTCAGTATTCAAGAGTCTCTCGTGTTTTGTCTCACTCCCTCTCCCTAACTCTTTTCCTCCTTCCCCTCCCCATGGTCCTCTGTTGGGTTTCTCCTGTTAGACCTATGAGTGCAAACATATGGTATCTGTCCTTCTCCGCCTGACTTATTTCGCT
>CM053566.1:66954137-67048046 GCA_028646485.1 Cryptoprocta ferox | reverse complement strand
TTTTATCTTGATGAGGTCCCAATAGTTTATTTTGGTTCTTGATTCTCTTGCCTTTGGGGATGTGTCACATAGGAAATTGCTGCGGTTGAGGTCATAGAGGTTGTTTCCTGCTTTCTCCTCTAGGGTTTTGATGGTTTCCTGTCTCACGTTCAGGTCCTTCATCCATTTGGAGTTTATTTTTGTGTATGGTGTAAGAGAGTGGTCTAGTTTCTCACTTTGAAAGAGAATTTTTAACCAGGAAATATTTCAAGATAATTAGTTTGTGAGATAATTTTAAGACAACTCTCTGGGAGGCTCAGTGAGGTCAGCAAAGGGCAGAGGAGCTAGAAAGAAAATTTGATAATGCTGAAGGGAGTAGAGATTAAAGATACCAAAGATCAAGACATTATATTAAAGATATGCAGAAGTGAAATGTGTCTTCAGAGGGTATTTGATATTAAAACTCATTTTTCTATATTCAGAAAGGTTAGAGGTCTTCTGGGTCACTGAGAAGCCTCCAGGCTTACCCCATTCAAAGATGGAGGCAGGGGAGACACAGGGTTGGCTGAGGACAGGGTGTAGCCAGAAAGCAACCAGAGCTAGTAAGCAGGCAAAGTCTTGATAAAAGATTTCTTCAAAGAAACTGTAATCAAGACAACAAACTGGAAGGAAGTCTGGGGGTAAGAGGAGTTTGAGGAGAAGTGCTTCCTCTTTAGGCTAGAAAGTCCCATCATGGTGGGGAGAGACACATACATGCGAAATATCAAGGTTAAAAGGTGGGGCTGCAAGGAAAACATTAAGGAAAATCCTTGGTAATGTGGATTCTCACAAAAGGGCAGATGGGATGGAGACTGCAGGTAGGTGTTTATTAGGAACTAAGTTGCTTGTAGGAATGTAAAGGAGAAAGGAGTACCTGGCTGGTTTAGTCACTAGAGTATGTGACTCTTGATCTCAGGATTGTGAGTTTGAGCCCCATATTGGATGTAGAGATTACTTAAAAACAAAACCTTAAAATATATATATAAAAGAGAGAGAAGCAGGTGTTCTTGTATTCAAATTACATAGCCTTGACTGAATACAAGAACACCTGTTTCTCTTTCTTTCATATTCTCAGGGGCGCCTGGCTGGCTCAGTTGTAAGGGCATGTGACTCGATCTCAGGTGCCTGAGTTTGAGCCCCACGTTGGGCATAGAGATTACAAACAAAAATAAATAAAAACTTTAAAAACTGTAATTAGATGGTTGACAGTATAGTTTTAGAGACAAAGATAATTATGCTGGTTTTACTCTGGACTCATATTTAATCAAATGGAGAAAGTGACCAATGGTCAATATGTGAATACAAATACAGTATCTCTTAGCTTTAGATCTGAGAAAAGCAGCTGTAGGAGCCCAGAACTGGATCTGTCTTAATCACCAATGAGCTAGTGTTTATCACAGGTCCATATCTTCCAGGGAAAGAAATTTTATAATTTTCCTTAGGAATCTTACATAAGTAATTCTATTGAAGATGGATTGTAATAAATCCATATCATATTTTAAAAACTGCTTTAGCCATTGAAGAAATAATAATATATTGTGTGATGTGCTTCTTTATTCTGTCCTTCATAGTTTCCTGTTCTATTGCTTCTACATTTTTGAAATAAAAAGGTCTATGTTAAAATATTGTCGTGACATTAAGTTTGATAAAATTTGCATGTACTTTTTTAGTTTTCTAAAATTTAGTTTCTCAAAATCCTCAGGCTACATAGGAATTTTGATGACATCAGGGAATGTTCTGGGGCCACTCTCATTTAATGGGATTGCTCATTGGCATCTCTAAAAATTACAGATTCTTCATATGTCCCATCCTCCATCCAGGTCTTACACGTGGCCTCCATGATTCTCACTGGGAACACATCTCAGGGAAGTAGCGGTAGCTCCAACACAGATGGACAAGATCTTTGGGGAAACCAATCCCTAGCACCATCCAGTATGAAAAGGAAAGTATCTAATCTAATGTGCTAGGTGGGAATGAGAGACAGAATGCATCACTAATCCATAGGGGACTATTTCAGTTTTGTTCAAAAATGACAAGTTTGCTTAATATCTAGTACAATGGGCAAGGTACAGATTTTCCATAGACAATTCATAATTACTATATTTTATGTGGAGCAAAAGAAATGCTTTCCAGAACTGGTTAACATTTGAGGCAGTCAAAACTCTCAAATGCAATAGCAATGGCTCCATGGGAGAAAAGCTCTCATGTCAGATGAAGCTGTTTGGCCAGGTCAGGAGCCAGCTTCAGGACACCTGTGTGAAACAAACTGGCTCAGTGATGTGATATTTAGATGTGCAAAGAGCTCAGAAAGCAAAGAAAACCTCTCTTTGCCCACGAAAGTGCAGCCTTCCTGCAATTCAGAAAGTAAAGAGAATCAAATATGTGCTGGCAAGGTACTTGTTTTCAAATGATGAAGTAGTGGGGATGCATTGTACAAATAGCATACAATTACACAGCAGAGTCAGATTTCAAGGCACCTTATAATAATGTCAACACAGAAATAATTGCTACAGAGTATCTGGCAAAAATATTGCAAAAATGGAAATGAGGATTTTTCTTCTGTCTAAAATCACAATATTTGAAAGAAATGTAGCACACCAATAACTCAACGCAAAGACTTTGAGACACGAATGCTTAAGGAACCCAATTCCCTCATTAATCCCAGAGCACCGTCACGCAGTATTCCTGAGTAACTCCAGTTCCACAGGGTGGATTCTTACAAAGACTCTAGAGAAAGATTCATTAACTGCATTGTGTCTGTGATTTTATCTAGGTCAAGTTCCATTAGTTATTTGACTTCTGATTTGGGAGTGAGCTGGCACAGGAAAATAAAATGGGTGACATTGACCAGCCTTCTCATTAACAAAGACAATACACGAACTAAAAGGAATGGTCAAAAAAAAAATTATCTAATCTTTAGTATCTACTTGTTTCAAAGATAAGAAAATGGGGGCACCAATTTTACAGTGACTTGTAGAAATGGGGCCTCAAAACTATATACTGGTTGAAGTTTTCAAAATATTGCTCTGTTCCTACTTTCCTAGGGACAGTTTGCTTATTGAAGCTAAGAGCATGACTACAGTTTATCAGTAGGAAGAGTGGATATTTGTCTGTCACAACTATATATAAATCTTTATCAGTGGATCACCAAATGTGTGTAATGCAAATGTACTATATCCTATATTTTTCTTTTCCTTGTGGTAGGAGAGAAATTCAGCTTTATTTTTGAGTTCAGAAAAGAGTAGATCTTTTGGGGCAGAGTTGTAGTGATTCATTTCTTGTGCAACTCAAAGGTCTTTCAGATAACTTTGGAGGAAGTTTGGCACAGATTTTTCTTTTCCTATGTGTGACTTGTTGTTTCTCAAGGTGACTAATAAGACATCTCCAGCCAGAGTCATGAAATGTTTTCTGCTTGAGAAAAAACACGGATGTTTAGTGTTCCCCAAGGCATTTAGAAACCGATACTGAATGGCTACAAGTTAACTGGTTCTGACAGTGATTTAGAGAATATTTAGTTTCGTAGAAAAGAGGGTGCTTATATTTTTATCTAAGTCATCACTTGGAAACACATATCTGTTCCTATTTCTTTTGCACTGCACATTCCTTTTGCTCAAAAATTACTGATGTATGACTGAATATATATTTTAAAAACCTGTGAAATCTTGGCCAGGAGTGGTATGTCCATGCCTTTTGATTTTAGATCAAGTTCAAAAATCACTAAGTTAAGCACTCTCTTAGGAATCTTTTTTTTATATAACTTAATATAATAGTTATAGTCTATATTTTATATTTATATTATATATTATAGTTATCTAATCACCCTTATTTAATAAGCCTTACATTAAAATAAATTAACAAAATTTTAAAAAATTATTAAAGAGACTAATTTTTTCTTTATTTCATTTATTTATTTACTCATTCATTCATTCATTCATTTATATCTAATAGACTTTATTTTGTAAAAGCCTTTTTGGTTCACAGCAAAACTGAGTGAAAGAGATTTCCAACATACCCTCTGCCCCCACATATACAGCCTGCTCCACTATCAAAGTCCTGCACCAGAGTGGTACATGAGACTCTAACCACAGATATAAATAAATCTATAGTTCTTAAGCATAAATAAAAACACACTTTATCATAGTTAATTTATTGTTCTTCGGCTTGGAATACATCACTCCAATCTCTGTCTCTATTGTTACGTGGCCATCTTCTCCCTGTGTGTCTGTGCCCCTTCTCTTATAAGAATACAAACCATATCGGGTTAGGACTCCACCTAATTCAGTATGACCTCACTTTAACTTGATAACTTCTGAAAAGATCCTATTTCTAAATATCATCTCATTCACAAGTATTGGAGGTTAGAACTTCAATATATCTTTTTGGGAGACACAATTCTATTCATAAACATCTGCCCTCTGGCCCTCAAATATTCATGTCCTTAGAGATCTGGGTCTATAAAATCTCTTCAGGCAGAGGGAGGACAACCATGTGAGGGAGGCAGATATTGGGAGTTACACAAGCCAAGGGACACCTGGGACTACCAGGAACTGGAAGAGGCAAAGATGGATCTGCCCCTAGAGACTTGGGAGGGAACATAGCCCTGACAACACCTTGATTTTGGAGTTCTAGCTTGGGAACTATGGGAGAATAAATTTCTATCATTTTAAACCACCTAGTTTATGGTCCCTTATTAAGGCAGCCTAAGAAATGAATACATACACTGTAGAAGAATCTGAAACACAGACTCTATGATGAGAAATGGTGACACACTCCAAGTCCTCCCAGTGAATTGTTATCTGTGGTAGATTGTATTATTTGTTCACAATTCACCCTTCCCTCGCTTCCCCTGTGAATTCTCTAGTTCATGTTGAGTGGAATATATGCCTCTATCCCAGAGGTATTGAGCTTCTCCATGTAACTTATTTTGGCCAGTGGGGAAAGGGGAAAAATTATACTAGATTATTTATTATTTTTGTTTTCATTAACATTTAACTTTTGGAATGATTATCCCTGTGATTCAATTAGGCAGTCTTGCATGCTGCACCAAATCAAGAGAAAAAGAAGAGTAAATGGGATGCTGAATCCTCAGGAGGAGACCATATCTTTAAAAGAAAAAAAAGAAATTACAGGAACACATCATGAATAAAATAAAATAGTTAAGTTCTTAAAAAAAATGAAGTGAACTTTGACTTGTTTTGGTCTCACTGTGGTGAAGAGATAAAGGTCATTCTACACATTCTTCTCACACTTCCTTTTAAATTCAAAGAATATAGATGAAATCAAAAGTAAATACTAGACAGTGATATGATGAGGGAAAAACTAGACATACACCATACTCCTCTCTTCCTTGCTGGGGGGAGTTCATTTCAGAAGCAGAAGCAGGGACTGTGGCCTCTGAATTCTTTGAATGGAATCATTGTCCTAGTTGTCCTGGGATTTGGAAATTTTTGGTTCCTAGACTTCCATATCTTCCTCATTTAATCCCCTTCGATATGGTTTTGGAAACAATTTTTTTTTCCTTGAGTTTTTGCACACAACTTTATTCTGTAGACATGATGTGTAGTGAGAAAAGGGAAAATAAATCTAATTCTCTCTTGGCAGATTTTTGATGCCTTTTAATTCTAACCTTGCTACATCCAGACGATTTATGATTTCTTAGAGCTGTCCCTGTTGGGTTGGAAAAAATATAGCTTACCTCACAAATATATTTTATTGCTGTTACCATCTTATCTATTAGAAAACATCCTATCTCACATGAGCTGCTGAGTCACCTGTTCCTAACTAAGGAAAGAAAGCCATAAAATCGATTTTAAAATGCTGTGCTTGAATAAAAAAAGAAAAAAAGTCAAATGGCATAGGATAAACCACCAGGGTGTATATAATAGATTGAGAGTATCTCTCCATATCTACTTTCCTTAAAATAAATGAAATACTACTCTTAGGATATAAAATCAATATACAAAAATCAGTTGCATTTCTATATGCTAATAATGAGCTATCAGAAAGAGAAATTAAGAAAACAATCTCATTTACAGTTGTATCAGAAAGAAAAAAAGCACTTAGAAATAAATTTATCCAAGGAGATAACAGATCTGTACACTGAAAACTACAAGACGTTGACAAAAGAAATTGAAGAAGACATAAATAAAAGGAAAGCCACTCCATGCTCATGATCTGAAAGAACTAATATTGTTAAAATTTCTGTACTACCCAAAGCGATCTAAAGATTCAATGCAATTCTATCAAAATTCCAATGGCATTTTTCACAAAATGGAACAAACAATCCCAAAATGTGAATGGAACTACAAAAGACCCTCAAAACCCATAGCAATATTGTTAAAGAAGAGCAAGCTGGAGGTATCAGACTTCCTGATTTCAAACTACAAGACTATAATAGTTAAACAGTATAGTATAAGCATAAAACCAGGCACACAGATTAATGGAACAGAATGAAGAGCCTGAAAATAAATCCATGCATATATATGGTCAATTACTTTATGCCAAAGAGCTAAGGCTATACAGTGGGGCAATAGTGTCATCAATAAATGGCACTGAGAGAACTGAATTGCCACATGCAAAAGAACAAAACTGGATTTCTTACACTGTACACAAAAATGAACTCAAATGTTTTAAAGACTTGAACTTAAGACCTAAAACTGTAAAACTCCTGGAAGAAAACATGGGCGTAAGTTCCTTGACATTGGTTTTGGCAATGTCTTTTTGGATTTGACACCAAAAAGCAAAGGCAACAAAAGCAAAAATAGATGGGATTATATCAAATTAAAAAGCTTCTGTACAGAAAAGAAAACCATCAACAAATGAAATGGGAGATGGGATGGGAGAAAATATCTGCAAATCACATTTCTGATAAGGGGTTAATATCTGAAATATATAACAAATTCATGCAAAACAAAAGCAAAAAATTAGATTAAAATGTGCAGAAGAAGTGAATACAAATTTTTCCAAAGAAGACATACAAATTACATATTTTTCCAAAGAAGACATACAAATAGTCAACAAATATTTGAAAAGGGTATTTGACCTTAATCAGGGAAATGCAAATCAAAATCACAATGAGATATCACTTTATACCTGTTAGAATGGCTATCATCAAAAAGACAAGAGATCATTGTTGGCAAGGATGTGGAGAAAAGAGAACCCTTGTGCACTATTGGTGAAAGGTAAATTGGTACAGCCACTATGGAAAACAGTATAAAGGTTCCTAAAAAAATTAAAAATATAACTACGATATGATCCAGCAATCTCACTTCTGGGTATATATCCAAAGGAAATGAAAACAGGATCTCAAAGAGATGTACATATGCCCATGTTCATTGTAGCATTATTCACAATAGTCAAGATGTGGAAACAACCTAAGTGTCAATCAATGGATGAATGGTTAAAGATGTGGCATATATACAATGGAATATTATTCAACCTTGAGAAACAAGGACACCTTTTTTTTTTTTTTTGCAGCAATCTGGATGGACCTTGAAGACATTATACTAAGTGAATTAAATCAGACACAGAAAGAAAAATACTATATGATATGACTTACATGTAGAGTCAAAAAAAAAAAACAAACAAACTCATATAAAAAGAGACTAGAATGGTGATTACCTGGGGCTGGGGAACGGAGGAAAAAGAGAGATGTTGGTCAAAGAGTATAAACTTCCAGTCATAAGATGATTAAGTTCTGGGCATCTAATGTACAGCACAGTGACTATAACTAATAATACTGTATTATATATTTGAAAGCTAAGAAAGTATTTTTAAAACATTCTCACCACAAAAACAAACCATTCTTATGTGACACGAGGGGGGAATTAGCTAACTATATGGTGGTAATCATTTTGCAATAAATAAGTGTCTCAAATCAACACACTGTATTCCTTAAATTTGTATAATGTTATACGTCAACTATATCTTACTAAAAACAGAAAAACAAAGAAACAAAAACAAATGAAATACTACTTTGGAAATCTTTTTGTCCAACAATTATTACTTAAAAATTAAAAGATATTGCTTAACCGATTTTACTAAAAGCTAAAGCATTCATCTAAGTATTGGTCAGTAAGACACCTTTAAATACAACCAACAGACACTTACACAAGAACATGTTGGAAGATAGTCACTTGATTATTAACTTCCGAGTTGACAGAACATACTAATTTCAAGCACCTGCCACTTCATTGTTTTACTGAACCAGTTAACCTTTGTTTCCTCACAACTTCCCATATTGTCTGTGGAGTGTGCTGTGGAAAGACTCCTAGAGGATCAGTCTAAAAGCATGTGGTAGGATTCAAAGGACTGGCTGTGCTGTGATTCTGGCCCAGGGCAGAGGTAAGTCAATTCTTCCAAGGGATGATAATGTCAAAATGCTACACATTTAACAAGACATCCTTGGCTATTATTCATTTGTTCTTCATAAAAAGAAAGGAAAATGCATCACACTGACTTTTTCCTGCTCCGAAACCTCGGTCCACAGACAATGTCGGGAATGGCACAGGCCGGAGGGTGAACTGCGGGTGAGGGTATCCACATGTGGGAGATGGAAGAATTCCTGGGTACTGGGCGCTTTCCAGTGTTGGCACAGGGATGGCACTCACAACGGCTGCAAAAACAAAGATGTTGTTTTTACTATTGTTTATCTTATGTTGCCACCTACGAAGCAGAAAGGAAATGGCTAAATTTTCCCGTCTTCAAATCCATGCATGATCTTCATAGTATCTTGTAGGTTCCTTTACTTACCTCTTTCCACGAAGTCTCTCTTACTTTAAAAAAGACTTACTCCTCCAGCACCTTACTATAGACATTATTCTGAGATTTCAAACTTTCCAGAGTTTCAATTAAAAATTTATTTATTTATTTATTTATTTATTTTTTAGAGAGAGAGTGAGGGAGGGGAGGGGCAGAGGTAGAGGGAGAAAGGATCTCAAGCAGACTCCACAGTCAGCATAGAGCCTGACATGGGGCTCTATCTCACAACAATGAGATCATAACCAGAGCTGAAATCAAGAGTCAGATGCTCAATAGACTGAGCCACGCAGGTGCCCCCAAAACTTCCCACAGTTTCAAAGAAAGAAACAATGTGAATAAGGCTTCCTGGTGTTTGTTTTGTTTTGGTTTGATTTTGCCTTTTGCTTTCTCCTAAGCAAGAACCCAAGAAATGTTGGGTTGTTCAGAAACTGAATATATTGGGTAAAGTGGGCTAAGGAAATAGGAATTTTCTGTTAATTCTGCGAAAGATGGAATGCTCTTGAGAAATGATCAGGTATTGATAGGTATAGTCTCAATAATCATATTTAGGATTTTTATTTAAATAGAAAATATCTTCAAATAGCAAAAAACAGTTCAGCTTAATGACACATTAATTTAAATATAACTAAATGTTGTCTGGGAATAACAAACATTTTTTACTTACGCTGGCTTAAACCCACAGATCAGCACCTTACATAATATTTTCTAGGTGTATTAAGCATTATTCGATTTCATTATTCAATATCTATTAAATTATATTACATTATAAAATATTCTAATTGTAGTTAATCTTCATCTTACATTATCTTAGAAAATGTTTAATATTTCCTACCTCTTTTTAACAAAAAATAAAATTTTAGCTAGGTCCTGCAATGATCTTCAGCAGTGTATTTTTGTTTATTACATTACTCAAGTTGTTTCTATTATATGCATTAGTTTATTTAATAACACCCTAATGTCAATTACTGGAGTTCAACATGCAAAGGTATACATATTTACCAAAGAAAAAGCTTTCTTTTTATCATATTTCTCTTACATAAGTAACTTCATAATCATTGATACAGATTACTTTGTATTATTTTAAGTTAGTTAGAAACAGCACATAGATTTAAAAATATTTTTAACTTAAAATGCAGATTAATTACATTAAATATACAGCATTTTAAATTAAAAGGACTGCTTCTAGCAAAGTAGCTTTTAAAATTACATTCTGGAATTTATTGCTCAGCGTATTTATAATACTGCTTGAAATGCATATTAATATGTTTACCTGAATTGAAAAATTAAAAAAATATTGGTTTCACAATAAGGACTAATTCTTTTAAGTAGGTTAAATGATGAGTGTTTTCCACAAATTGAATTAAAAACTACATGGATTTTAATAGAATAAAAACATTTTTCAAAGAATTATATTGGTAATGGTATAAGTGATATTTCAGTGCTTCCAGTCTTGTCTTAATATATTGTATTATGTAAAGTACCTCTTAGTGAAAAAAGTTTGCAGATGTATTTTATAATTACTCTGTAAGTCTTGCTATAGCTTTTAATAGGTGCACTTCTTAAAAATGAGGAAGTAAGTAACTTGAATGAGTAACAAATAGTTTTGAAAGTCAGGCAGTTTCTAAAATTTATACTTGCAGTATAACTGGAGGACAATATCTTTTTTTTAATTTTTAAAGTTTTTATTTATTATTGGGAGACAGAGACAGTGCATGAGCATGGGAGGGGCAAAGAGAGGGGGAGACACAGAATCCGAGGCCACCTCCAGGCTTCAAGCTGTCAGCATAGAGCCTAATGTGGGGCTCGAACTCACAAACTGCGAGATCATGACTTGAGCCAAAGTCGTACGCTTAACCGACTGAGCCACCCAGGTGCCCCTGGAGGACAATATCTGTTGTTACTTAAAGCATTATAAAAAATAACTTCTGGTGAGAATTCAAAGTATGATTTTGACATATAATTTCGAAAGAGTTCAAATCGTTGAGTGACTGCTATAAAAATCTCATTGTAACAGTCACCCATACATATATGCAAACAAAGTTTCTTAGTGTTTAGATAAATTTTAAAAATATTGGAATAGAGTTTATGCAAAAAGTAACATTCATCCACAGATGTATGCAATAAGTGTATAGAAAAAGCCTCAATCATGTCATTAAGTGATAGAATTCTAATGAAACATTTTTTATATACAACTGTACAGAAATACTAATTGTAGTGTTAACTCAACCCAGAAGAAAAAAACCCCAGCAGTTGAAAACTTATGCTCACATAAGTCTATAACATAAACATATAATTTCAGTTTATAAAAATATTATGTTACAAAGAAATAAGATAGATGATCAGTAAAAGACATAAAGATACATAATATATATTATTCTGTAGAGAAATTGAATCACAGGTACTAGTTCAAGGAGAAACAAGTGTAAATTTTTCTCAGTTAAAGAGAAGCTTCCTTACATATTTTGTAAATGGATGATGGTGGGTATCAAATTGATATTATTATTTTTAAGCATTTGGATCTATTTAAAAGAGTGGTATATGAAAAAAATACGTCTTTCACAGATATTTATAACAAACTCTTTTAAATGTTAAATTAAAAATGTTTCACATGATACAAAGCTTTCAAAATTAGTTTTGGGAAGAATTGAATGAAAATTTGAGAATAGTGGTATATAGCGCAATGTCTTATAAAGATATTTTATTTTATTAAAAAAATTTTTAATGTTTATTTTTGAGAGAGAGAGAGACAATGTGAGCAGGGGAGGGGCAGAGAGAGAGGGAGACATAGAATCTGAAGCAGGCTCCAGGCTCTGAGCTGTCCGCATAGAGCCTGATGCGGGGCTTGAACTCATGAACCGTAAGATCATGACCTGAGCTGAAGTCGGATGCTTAACCGACTGAGCCACCCAGATGCCCCTTCAAAGATATTTTATAAAAAGTAAATTGGGGATATACAAACACATGAACAGACTCCAATAGAAGAAAAAGATGACAGAAAAAATTGTAAAAAGAATCAGAGATTCAAGCCAGATATCAGCTAAAATGATTATAAATTCCTTAAAGAAAGAGGTTATAATTTTGTGATCTTTGTGTCTCTCACACTACATTGCTAGAGATACTTCATATTTTTCAAGTGAATTAATAAGAAGGATTTTCTAGAAGTAATATTTGGAAATCTGTCATTTCAACCCACTGGAGACTTTTTAAGTGGTTTGATGTATTATTTAGTTTCCTGCAGTGTATAGTTACTATAGTAATAATAGTAGTAATAATAGACTTGAATACATTTGTAAATAAGAACCATACAATAACATATTCAGAAAACTTAAACTCTCAGTCTCCCAGGTAGTCAATTTAAAGTTATCACCCATCCTCCTGATCAGACAGGATCACTGCATAGTCATTAATGTTGATTGCCATATTGTAAAACTATCCCTGTCTTGATAATTTTTACCCATAAATAAATGCAACAATGATAGTTTCTCTTAGATACATAGAAGGTAGCCACTCCACAAATTGTGCACATTTTCTTATCAATATTATTATTTGAACTTAACTAATATCTTATAATACACTTTCATACATATCTCTTGGTTGGAGCTGAATAAATTTGAATGGAGAAAAAAAAATAATTTGGCAAGCCACAGAAGATAAAATCAGAAAGCTGAGAGAACCCAAGAGACTAAATTTATATTGCATTTCCAAGTCTTTCATTACTGAAGAAAGAAATTTTCCTAAGAGTTTTGCATTTTCACTACTGACCTGGGTACAAATGGCTTGCAAATTATAATTCTTTAAAAAATAATAAATCTTGGGGCACCTGGGTGGCTCAGTCAGTTAAGCGTCCGACTTCAGCTCAGGTCATGATCTCGCGGTTCATGGGTTCGAGCCCCTCATCGGGCTCTGTGCTGCCAGCTAGCTCAGAACCTGGAGCCTGTCTTCGGATTCTGTGTCTCCCTCTCTCTCTGACCCTCCCCTGCTCGCACTGTCTCTGTCTCTCAAAAATAAATTTAAAAAAACATAAAAAATTAAAAAATAATAATAATACTGTATGTTTCCGCATTTCAACAATTCCCATTGTTCTATTCCCTGACATAGAATAGTCTGTATTCCAAAGATTTGGTTCTGAAGTATTTTGATTCATGATTCATTTCTAAAAGGGCACAGAAGTCTATACCTACTTATAACACAGTTGCTGCAGAAATAAACATTCTAAAGTAAGTTGGATACAACACAATGTATTGAAATGCCTTTTAGTATTTTTCTGCTACATGTCAGTTTTAAAACCCAGAAACACACACACACACACACACACACACACACACACACTCTCTGTCTCTGTCTCTATCTCTCTCTCTTATTCACACTACAGTTCAAAGCATTTGCTGCACTGCTATGTTTATGTAAAACAACTCAGAGAGCGATATCATCAAGAATTTTCAATAAATCTCTGCTCTGTGGCCAAATATGACAAGAAATTTGCTCTGACACGGCTTGCTGATAAGTGAATTTATATCTCACACTGATGCACAAAGATTTTTCAAGTAGAAATTCCCTCACCAAATTACTTAGCTCTCTGAACAGGGCACATTGATATCTGAAAGCTTTTACAACACTCTTAAAAATGTTAGCACTAAATGCAACCTATACGAAATCTAAAGTAGAGATTTTTTAAAGCTACAATTTTGAGAAATAAAGCCCTCTGTAGATATTTTTCAACATGGTGCTTTACAGAGTTGAGAGAGGTGTTGAAGAGGGGAGGTAGAAAAATAAGAGTAAAGATAATATTTCAAAGTGAAAAGAATTTATGTGAAATGATTTCTCATTCTGCCTCTCCTTACCATGTCTTTTCTGCAATGACCTATATATTAGCTGGACTATTTGGAAATTTAGTGCCTATGACCCTCGATAAATATTTTTTTATCTCCTTCACATTTTCAGGTGTCCTTTGGCAAACACTTGTCATGGAATATGCACGAACTCCACCAAATTCCCTTTTAGGAAAAGTATAAACACAAACACATATTTGTGTTCTATAGTTATCCTCCACCTCATGGTAAAGAGCCCAAGCACTGAGGTCAAACTGCCTGAGTTCATTATCTAGTTCTGTCACTTAGCACTGAGTATGTGTTATAGCCAGTATCGAAGATGCCTCTGATTGAATATCACGCCATGATATTCACATCCTTGGGGAGTTCCCTGGCACATTTCACCGGGGTTGGTCTGGTGACCAATGGAATGGAGCAGAAATGCAGAAGAAATTCCACCTCCCAAATCAAGTTTAAAAAGATTGTCCTCTCAGGGCGCCTGGGTGGCTCAGTAGGTTAAGCATCCAACTCTTGATCTCATAGTTTATGAGACTGAGCCCTGTGTCAGGCTCTGCACTGACAGTGTAGAGCCTGCTTGGGATTTTCTCTCCCTCTCTCTCTGTCCCCCTGCTTGCTCTCTTCCTCTCTCTCAAAATAAATAAATAAACTTAAAAAAAAAAGATGTCCTCTCTGTCTCTTTTAGATCACTCCCTCTGAGGGAAGACAGGGGTCATGTCTTAAGGACATGCTGACAAACCTGTGGACACGATAGAAGCTGTTGAGAAAATGAGTGCTTGTTTTACGTTGCTTCATTTTGGAGGTAATGCATGATGTAGTAATGGATGATTACTCATTAACTTGAGCAAGTGATTTCAGGTCACTATTTCTTAGTTTTCTCTTTGTAAAGTGGAGATTATAATAGTACCAACTTTGTGACATGGCTGTGAGGATTCGAGAGATCATCCTTAGAGAAGTATAAAAGAGAGGAGGGTCAGGAGTCAGCTCTTCAGAAATGCCTGTTTCTGTTATCAAATGCTGGTTATTATTATCAATCTGCAGGGATCCAACAGATCTTAAGATTGCACTGAATATCATTTAATAGGAAATGTTGTTTAAAATAACTCTTTTATAGGTCTATTACCATAATTCTTGTGATGGTTTTATATATGCATATGTCTAAATGTGTCAAATTATATACATTAAATATGTACAGTTATTTATATATACATATATATATATAAACTACACTTCAATAAAACTGTTAAAGATAAAACAAAATTTAAAATATGACCACTTAAAAGATAAACCAAATATTTTACTAATATGATGAAAATTCCTGTCACTGTCAAAAATATAATTTTTTATATTGGGTTCTATAAAATTATTTAAAAAGTAATTTTTTATATTTGGGTTCTATAAAAACCCAAAAACATCCTGTCTTACAATCAAAAAAAGAGTTCAATACATTAAAAAAGAGGTAACTAAATGGTAGTTTTTTTTAAAGTTTATTTTTATTTATTATGAGAGACAGACAGAGAGCAAAAAGGGGACATGCAGGGAGAGAAGAAGAGAAAGAATCCCAAGCAGGCTCTGCACTGTTAGAGCAGAGCCCGCGTGGGGCTTAAACTCACAAACCGTGAGGTCATGATCTGAACTGAAGTTGAGTCCAATGCTCAACTAACTGAGCCACCCAGGTGCCCCTAAATCTATATTAACTCAAATTTGAACCTGAGAGAATTATGGCACTAAAATTTAAAAAAAAATTTTTAATGTTTTTTTATTTATTTTTGAGAGAGAGAGAGAGACATAGCACAAGTGGGGTAGGGGCAGAGAGAAGAAGACACAGAATCTGAAGTAGGCTCAGGCTCTGCACTGTCAGCACAGAGCCTGACGAAGGGCTTGAACTCAAAGACTGCAAGATTATAACCTGAGCTGAAGTCAGACGCTTAACTGACTGAGCCATTCAGGCACCCCTTTTGAGATTAGATAGGAAAATTCTTTCCCTGGCAGAGAAGAATAACTGGAATTAGGATTATAAAACAAAATCTAGGTTAAGCTTTTTGTTCTGTCTTTTATGAGCTAAGGGAAGTCTTGGTTTATTTATGTCTTGCCAGCCAAATGAGGCATCATGTGGAGGTGACCAGACCAATGCCCATCACAGGGTGGCTATGAAAATGTTCTGACATCAAATGGAGTCCTCTGTAAGTGGGGGACTTGACAAACTTACAGCCTCCTACAGCCTGGCTCATTTCTATTTGACCCTTCTCAACTGAGATGGTCTCAAATAAGACATGGCTATGAAATTTAGAAATCTGAAATAGTAAATATCTAAACGTACATTTTGACACCATGAGTAGCAGATGGAAGATGAGACCATAGGAAAGGGAGCCTTTGATCTGGGTCCAAAGGACTCTTTTGAGTTGTGCTTGAGGCATCATACTCTTTGTTCCCTTTTCTGCAGACCAGGGACTTTCTCAAGACACTTGAGGATATCTGCCTTAGTCTTTTACAAGTTACCCCGGACTACTCAAAGGATTTACTCAGATGAGAAAGGTCCTGGAATAAAAGATGGTGTATTTGTTGTAGAAATCTCTAAGACACTGGGAATTAAAAAAGAATTAGACGACATAAATCTTAAAACATAGGGATCTTTATTTTTCATATTGATCTAGGAAAGCTTTCTAAAAGATGCTTGTGTTCCTTTTGTACTCCATCATCCAAAACTCTTTACCTTTGCCCATTGTTTGTCAGATACATTCTTGATTATTTCTATATTTTTAATAAGTCACTTTTTTGCCTTGCAAAATCCTCCTTAAAAACATGATTCTGTATTCCCCAGAGACAGCTTTCTGAGCTTAAAACCCATATATATTGACCTTGTCTGCACAACGCCAATGACCTGCTGATTTTGATAATTTAGTAGAATTACCAATCAACTAATTTGATTTTAGCAAGTCATTTGCTTATGGAACTATCCAAGAAACAACTCTCTGTTGTCCACTCTCATTCATTAACAACTGTAATACAAAGTCATTTACACAGCACTGTGGGAACTATAGAGGTGCCTAAAAAGTATGTCCTCTGAGTTGAAATTTCGTATATGTTGGTCTTTACGATGGTATTAGAACAGTTGTTTGCACTCATTACTCCTAAGAAAGCACTTGGTCAGATGTAGGCATTCACAGGGGCTGCAGGGTGATAGAATGAATGCTCAGTTCTAGAACCTGTTAAGCTCGGATCAGTCTTAGGATACTGGCTTCTTATACCATGAATGCAAGGTTCACACAAGGATTCTGAGTTGGAATCAAATGTTTCAGGGGTTAGAATGATCCTCATATCAGTACAAGATGGCCTCTTGGTAATATAGCACCTCAAGCCAACAGAACTCTAGTTTTTAAAATCTGCTTCTTCACTTCTCAAAAGCTTCTCTAACCCATTGTTTGAGTTCTGCAGTCAAGTGACTAAAGCACATGGTGGGAATGGGGGGAAAAGAGTTGGCTTTCACAGTGAATATTCTAGAAAGCCCCAAACCAATGATCATAAGCAGCTTCTAAGCTATCACAGAAGCAAAACTGAATGCCTTCCTTTGCCTTAGTCTTTTTTTTTAGTTTTTTCAACGTTTATTTATTTTTTAGAGATAGAGAAAGACAGAGCACAAACGGGAGAGAGGGAGAGAGAGAATGAGACACAGAATCCTAAGCAGGCTCCAGGCTCTGAGCTGTCAGCACAGAGCCTGATGCGGGGCTCAAACCCACGAACTGGGAGATCATGAACTGAGCCAAAGTTGGACACCTAACCAACTGAGCCACCCAGGTGCCCTTAGTCTTTTTACTAGACTCTTTCAGGCCACTTCTTGAGACTCCTTTTTTCCTTTAAAAGCGGGTATTACATTTTTCCCCCTCAAAGATGTATAGGGAAACAGAAAAAAATGAAATTCAGGAGGATCCTGCCCAATAAACTCTCATACATTAAATTATCAGAATTTTATAACTAATGTAATCTTAGAGGTCATCTGCCTTGATCTATCTCCCTCTCAGTTCTGCTTCCTCGCCTCTCCTCCAGCATTTTACAGAAGAAAACCCAGGTTGAAAATGGAAAGGGGAACCAAGGTCAAACAAATACTTATGTTCCATCAAGTAATAAAATACTAAAAATATAAGTAAATCTATATCTTTCCAGGAATTTCTCTCAGCCAAAGAAGTTGCTTGTCCAAGATTACATCCCACTTGGCAGGGGAAGCCTACATCATACTTGAGACAAAGTCCAGAAGCCCACCTCCCTTGCCTCCTTTGGGACAAGGCTAAAGGCAAGTCCAGCACCAGAGCAACCTATAGGGTCAGTTGCAGCCCCCATTAAACTGTATCACCAGTTCAATTTCTCCCTCCTCCCAATCCTGCATCCATTACCTTCACAAGTGTTATTCCAGAAAGTACTTATTAATAAATTGCCTGTATTCTAAATTCTGTCTCAGAGTCTGACTCTTGGAAACCCAGCATATGACCCTTAAATATCCTTTTAAAATTCAGGAAAGTTACACTTGATGCTTCTGATTTCTTTTTTTTTAAGTTTGTTTGTTTATTTGTTTATTTATTTATTTATTTATCTATTTATTAATTTAGAGAGAAACATGAGTGGGGGAGGGGCAGAGAGAGAGACAAAAAGAGAGAGAGAGAGAATCCAAAGGAGGCTCCACACCATCAGGACAGAGCCCAGCCTGGGGCTCAATCTCATGAACCGAAAGATCATGACCTGAGCCAAAACCAAGAGTCAGATGCTTAACTGACTTAGCCACCCAAATGCCCTGTTGCTTCTGATTTTTTAATAAGTAATTTCATTTATAATAAGAAAAAACATTTAAAATAATTCTTTGTCATTGTAAAAATAGTCAGCCTTTGCCACCATTTTAAAACAAAGTGCGTGGGATTGGAAAATCAAAATACCTGGGTTCTCTTGCCTGTGCTGGTATGTTTCTCATGAGCATTAGCTTACTTAGCTGTGAAATGTGTTCAGGGGTAGGAGCAACATATGCCACATAATGTTTTCAACCAATAAGTTGACGAATCTTAGACAAATAAACAGATTTTGCACTCCAATGAAATTAAACACATTTCCCCCACAGATTTTAAGAATGAAAAAGCACTTTGGATAGTCTATATTTGATCTGCTAATTTACATTTTATAAAGCATGCTGAGAAATGTCAAGGAAGAGGGGAAAAATAGTCTTACAAAAATAATGATTCTTGAGTGGAACAACAAACATCTTCATACATGTGACTAGAAATCAGCACAATGCTATGATGTGGTTTATACAAGACTCAATAGATGAAAGACTTGATAAATTTAAGTAATACTGCAAGTGGGGCCATCAGAAAATGTATCTACTATTCTGAATGAAATCATAGCTCTGCCAAGATACAGATCTACAATTTGTTCAGCAGAGTTATCTAAGACCTATCAATCATGTCAGTTTCAAAGAGCTTATTTTATTTATCAGAAAACTTAAGAATTTATTTTAAAATCAACTTTGATTATATGTTGAAGTCATTTCTTTTCATTAGATAGAGTTTTACCAACACAGAGCTTAGAGATGACAAAGAATATAATATGACAAAGTTACTTCAAAAGATATATTTTCTATTGAGTCTTCATTTCTTATTGAAACTTTATTTAAGTATAATATATATCTTGAAAATTGGAATATCCAAAGTAGTTCTCAGTGATTTTCCAAAGTGAAATGCCTTGCAACTATCATCAAGGGCATGAAATAAAACATTATCAGAAGTTGCCCCATGGTCTCTTCTGGTCACTAATCACCTCCCATTAAGAGTAACTGCTCTTCAGAATTCTGACTCAATAGATTATTTTGCCTGCTTTTAAATTTTACATAAAATGAAGGGCACCTGGGTGGATCAGTCAGTTAAGCGTCTGACTCTTGAATTTGGCTCATGATCTCAGTCTCCTGAATTCAAGCCCCTGCATTGGGCTAGCACTCCCAGCACAGAGCTGGCTTGGAATTCTCCATCTCTTTGCTCCTCTCCCACTCACGCTCTCTCTGTCTCTCTCAAATAAATTTTAAAAACTTAAAAATATATAAAATTTACATAGTTGAGTCTCATAAATGTGTACAGTTTCTGTATTATAACATTTTATATGTGAGATTCTCCCTATTGTTTATGGCATTGAAGTTAGTTCATTTTCATTGCTGCATTATATTCCACTTAATATAATGAATATGTTACAATGTAATAAAGATATGATATGGGGAACAGTACTGCCACACACATTTGTGTGTCTTTTGGCAAACACATTATGTATCTTTGCTGGGTATTTACCCAAGGGTAAAATCGGTATAAGATTGGGATTGCTGGGTCAGAATATTCTTACACATTTTATAAAACTATTTAACTTTAAAATAATGTACCTGTATTATATGATAATTTTTAAGATAGCAACAAAATTAGTTGCTAGTCATTTTATGGTCCCCATTCATGTAGAGTAGAACACTAGGAATAAGGAAAGGTTTCTTGTTTTAGGCAAAGAGCAAGTGGGAACTCCAGGTGACAACATGAGGCAGCACAATATGGTGGACAGATCAAGCACAGGTTTTGGGTTCCTACTCTCAGAATCCTAGTTTCCATGTTTGTAAATTGGACAGAGTACTGTCAAAAATATTTTTTTTAAGTATATAAATAATATAAGGCATGCAAAGCATCTTAGTCCTTGGAGAAGCAGTATCTCAGAGGTTCAGAGGTTGTCCAGGTGTGTCCTGATGTAAGTCAGGAAGCTGTCTGAGTCTCTGGTCACTATCTGTAAAATCAGGATAATCTCACCACATGATAATATTATGAGGATTCACTGAAATATTAATCAGCAAGGTATTTAGCAAGTGAATAATATTCAGAAATTCTCAGCATTTGTTAGGTTTTATTTAATTTTTCATTCTTTCTAAGCTCATTTTTCCTTACCTATTTAGTAAAAACAATTTTAATGCCCCTTAATATATCATAAAATCTTATTAGAAGATATTCTAACTATAACTGATTTTTAAAAAGGTCCTCAAACACTGATGTGTTACAAACACAAGGCATTCTTACAATGAATTTACTTATTCATTCATTCATATGACAGATGTTTAGCAAGCACCAATTTTGTGCTAGTATTGAGTTATACAATGTATGAATGTGAAGATGAATTAGATACATTCCCTCCCTATCATGAAGTAATTCACAACCTGTTAGAAGAGGACAGATTTGGACTTGAACACCTAAGCATATGAGGCAGTACATAATTAATGCCACAAACATAGTAGAACGAAATGCTATTCAAACATGAGAAAGGAAGCCATCATTTCTGGATACAACATTTAGAAAAAAAAGAATTTATGAGAGCAACACTATCTTCTCTGGTCTTTGAAAGATGCATAGAACTTTGTTAGGTAGAGATAGCCACTGAGTCATTCCAAAAGGAAAGAAAGATTTAAAGGGGGAAAAAAACAAAGAAAGGACAATGTATATTTATGGACAGACATTTTAATCTAGGCTTGCAGGAGTCTAGGATATATCACTATATCTCTATTTCTATCTCTATTTCTATCTATCTATCTATCTATCTACCTACCTACCTACCTACCTACCTATCATATACCTAGACGTAGCAACAGGATACTAGAAATGTAGACTCAAATGTGAGACACTCAGCAGTTTGTAGTTGTTTTTCTCTCGGCAGACAATGGGGAGCCTTTGGAAAAAATTATAGAATGGAATGCCATATTTAGGTTGTTTTGGGAACACACCTAGAAGGTAGGATACATATGAGTCTGGAAGATGCTAGAAAGGGGGAAGACTCATTATTGTTTCAACAGTTCAGATGTTAGGTCATAAAGAAGAGAATTAACATATGATTCTGGGGAATGGAAAGGTAGCCAGGGATTCGAAAGATACTGTGAAAGGAAAATCAACAAGATATGAGAACTTATTGGATAAGAAGGTTATACATGGAGCAGAAAGGTCCACAAAGGATTTTTTTTTTTAGTATAGTTGACATATGAAGCACAACAACTTTTTAAGAAGAAACTGTAGAAAATTGGTACCACTAGAACTTTGTTATGAGAGGAAAGTAGCTGGAGGGGGAAAGAGAAACAGCTCTGTGTACAATGCCTCTCTATGTAGTGAAAGAAATGAAAGAATAAGGACAATGGCTTCACAGAGCACTGCTGCGGGGAGCTTAGTGATTAGGAGCTCAGAACCCTGAAGCCAGATCTTGTGAGTTCAAATTCTGATTCTGCCACTAAGTTGCTGTGTGATTGAAAGCTAGGTACCTAAACTCTCCAAGCCTCAGTTCCCTTATTAGTGAAACAGTCATAATAATTATATCTATCCCATGGTTGAACAGCTAGAATTCATTACAAATTCCATAAAACTTTTTGTACTTATTAGAGTAACACTGAGAGCTGCATTAGAGCATGGAGGAAACATGACATATAGTAGAGAGAAGCCACTGTTAATTCATTCACCTAAATTATCTTGACTGAAGCCTACCAGTTGCACTGGACTCTGTTCTGGGTATCAAGAATATGAAGTGATCACAGAGACAAAATCTCTACCCTCATAGAGATTACATTTAAGTATGGGAAACAAAATAAACAAACACAAAAATGCGAGCAAGATGGTCTTAGACATTAATAAAGAAAAACAAAGCAGAATAAATAGACCAGAGAGTGACCACAGATGCTATATGTAACATTGGTCAAGGAAGACCTATAGTGGGAGCTGTTGAACACAGAATTGAATGAAATTAAGGAAAAGCCATGTAAATATCTATGAAAAGAGATTTCAGGGAAAGAGAAAAGCAAGTGAAAAGTCCTTGCATTCGAATGTGTGTTATTATCCAAAGAACAGAGAGAAAGGGTATGAGGCTGAAATGGATTAGAGTAGTAGCAGGAGATGGAGTGAGGAATGAGTCCAGAGGTTTTATCACATGGGGCCTTGTAGGACATGGTAAAATCATAGATTTCATTCTACATGTGTTGGGAAGTCAAGAGGAGTAACATGATTTAATTCACACAATGAAAGGCTGCTCTATAGACAACTTGTTATAGGGGCAAGAGCTAAAGAAAATAGACTAGTTCGGCCTAGTAGAGGTTAGAACTATGATCAAGAATTTCTAACAGATGGTGGTGGCTTGGGTTAGGACAGAGCAGTAGAGATGGGAAGGAATGGTCAGATTTGGGACAGGTATTATAAGCAAGAACTGTAGGATTGATGAAAGACTGAGTTTGGGGTGTGATGAAATTTGGATAAAAGAGAATGAAAGTAGAGTTTTCAGCAAGAGTAAATGGATGAACTGTGGTACCATTTATTGAAATAGGGAAAGCAGAAGAAGGATCAAGTTTGGAGGTGGGGAAAGGGAATTATGAAAAGCAGGATTTCCATTCTGAGCACAGCTGACTTGCCTATGAGACAGCTATATGGAAATATTGCATCAATGGTTCATATGAAAGTTGATATGGGTTATGATAAGAGATTAAGCTAGAGATAAAATTTGGGATTTATTAAGGTTTAGATGGCATTAAGGCCCTCAGGACCAAATGACGTCATAGAAAGATCTAGCTAGGTAGAAAAGAAAAGGCTGAAGACTGAGCCCTCAGGTACTCTCTGACTTCAAGATTGGGAATAAGAGGAGGAATAAGTAAAAGATACTGAGAAGGAGCAGCAGTGGGAAAGAAAGAAAACCAGGAGCATTTAGTATACCATAAGGCAAGTGAAGACAGTGTTTCAGTAAGTAAGTAAGTAAGTAAATAAATAAATAAATAAGTGAGAAGCTACATCATATTTTGCTGAGCATCTGAGAGTTGACCGTCTATTTTGACAATGTGGATATTATTGATAACCTTGAAACTATGGTTTCAGTGGACAGAAAATATCTCATTAAAACTAATAAGGAAGTTTACAAAGAGGAAAAAGCGAGTATAGACAACTTTTAAAGGAGTTTTTCAGGAAGGGAGAAAAATAGGCTTTAGTTGGAGGGAAAGTGGTCTCCATTGATGATATTTTAAAACAGAAGTTGTGACAAAATGTTTGTATGCCATCTGGAATTATCTATGAAGATATAAAATGGATGATGCAAGAAAGGGAAGGGATACTTATAAGAGTCCCCAAGTAAGTGAGAAGGGATGGCAACAGGGGACAAGGCTGGTTTGCAAAAGGAGCACAAACACATTAACTAGATTTAGTGGAAGGATAAGGATACCATTTCTCAATGCTTCTCTCTTCTTGGTAATGTAAGAAGCTAGATGATTGGCTGAGCATGGGGAAAGAAGAGAGGTTTGGGGAGTCTGAGAAGAATAGATACAAGACATTCATTTTATAAACTGAAATAATGAATGAATGAAGAAATGAGTGGCATTTCCAAATACATGACTGCTAATGCCCGGCAAGGAAGTCATGTGTTCTTTCCAGATAAATCAGCTGTTAGCATACATGGTGAGAACTAGTAGTAGAGCTAATTTAAGCAGGGTTGAGTTTTTTCTGATGAGTGTGATGGGGAAGGAGGACCAACGGAGTTGAGGGTGTTTGCAAAGGACTGAGGATGATAAATGATGAGGACTTCTCTGTTGAGTTTGGAGGGAAATCAGGACATGAAGCAGATGAGGGACAGTGGAAAGGTGGTAGAGTTAATGCATTGGAGGTCTTAGTGGGATTGAAGAATTGTTGGCAAGGGGGGAATAAAATAAGTGAGCAGGAAAGTAACAAAGTAATAGAAAAAGGGATGATAGAAACTGGAGATTGTAAGGGTTACAATGATTGGTTTAGTGCGTGACATAGAATTGATGAATTGAGGTGGGAAGGAGCCAGTATCATTGCAGGCATCATAAAGGGACCTACAGTCTACTGTCATTGGATGAATTGCCTGCATGGATATTATAATTACCAAGATTAATCACAGAGTGTAATTAGAAGGGCAGTGATCCCCAGGTGTGCTAATATCTTCAGTAAAGGTGGGAATATGACAGAAAACTTCAAAAAGAAGATGGTAGTAACTAGATATCTGTTAACCCTTGCTTCAAAGGTGCTGGATTACCTAAAACTTGAAATTGGACCTATTGAAAAAGTTAAAAAAAACCTATGAATGTGATCATTAGAATAAGATCAATAATAGTGACAAAAATTTCCTTTCTTTTTATATCAACTCATTTTTTTTTTACAATTCCTTAACTCTGTAGCCATCTGTTTTGCAACAGACCATTGGATTATATACAAGAGATACCACAATAACAGTGTAAGTTTGACTTCAAATTATAAATGATAGAGTTTTAGTCATTCTTCCTTTTGTCCAGATGCCCAGAAAATTCAGGGGAAACTCTAAATATTTTTGATGATTTGATATAGAAAAGATGAAAACAGAAAACACTTCATTTCTTCATTGTGGTACTAATCTTTACCCACCAGGATTGCTGGACTGGGCATCCATAGGAATCATAAGCTTGGTCCGAGGGGCTCGTCGTGCAGCCAGTGACCTTTCCAGAGTGGACATGGAACTCCCTGCTTCTTCAGTGTCTTGACCTACGAGAATTACAATACTGAGAGACACACCTTCTTCAATGACGCAATACTTCACATAATTTCTGGCTAGGCACGCCTATGCCAATTTTATTTTATTGATGTTTTAAATAATAATATCTACTTTTTTGTTACCCAGTCAATATCCTCCCATTGCACAAACATTAATAAAATGTACCATAATAACCTTGTTACTCAGAAAGAGCCACTATTTATATTTTGTTCTTTATAAAGTTTTGCTTATGTGTTTATATGTGAAAGTGAGAAGGTATATATTAATATATATATCTTTTACTAGGGTTGCATTATACCATACATACTATTTTGTAAACTTCTTAATAATATGAATGTCTTTCTCTGTCAAGTTTGTGTTATATTTATGATTTATTTTAAAATGCTCATGTTTCTAAGTTCATGACCACCATCCATTTTATTTTGTTTATTTTATTTTATTTTATTTTATTTTAAGTACACTGTATACCCAATGTGGGGCTTGAATTCCTGACCCCAACACCAAGAGTCACCTGTTCTACTGACTGAGCCAATCAGGTGCCCCAGTTTTATCATTTTTCACATTCCATAAACAACCCATTGTATGAATTTACCACATTTTATGCAACTAGCACTTAGGGCCCAAAGACATTACATATTATTATAAAAACTTAGAAAATAAACTACATTTTTAAAAAGTAAGGCTAGGTGTATTTATATAAATTTATTATAATTTGATAAAATATCATGGTAAAGAGTCATTTTTTAAAAGTGCTAAGAATGGTATGTGTAGATTTAGAATGTTAATAAAGAATACATGTTGAGGGGTGCCTGGGTGGCTCAGTTGGTTAAGTGTCCAGCTTCAGCTCAGGTCATGATCTCACAGTTTGTGGGTTCCAGCCCCTTAAGGGCTCTGTGCTGTAAGCCCAGAGCCTGGAGTCTGTTTTGGATTCTTTGTCTCCCTCTCTCTCTGCCCCTCCCCTGCTCACTCTCTGTCTCTGTCTCTGTCTGAAAAATAAATAAACATTAAAAAAAATACATGTTGAGAACAATAAGTTTTGAATAGTATGTGTATCATTTGTGTAATATACATATAAAACATATATATACACACACATTTGTGTGTCTAAATATATAAATGTAAGTATATCTGTGTATTATATATTATATATGTACGTATGTGTACACACACACACATATATATGTATAGAAAGATTACACACAAAATTCTTAACATTGCCTTCCTTTCATGAAAGGGATAAGGAATTTGGGGATGGGGAAAAGGCAAACATAATTTTTATTTCCTCTAGGTATTATTTTCACAACTTTTTATACTATTTTCTTTCTTTTAAAATTACACACACATTTTTTTATTAAAATAGTAGTTAATAAAATTCAAAATTTAAAATAATGCTGGGGGAAATTTCCATGAATCCCAGATAATGACAGCTGCCTAGATTTGTATCTGTCCACACATCCTCCAAAAATCTACATAGAACCATATAAGACAATAAAACTATGCAAAATGTACCCTTTTGAAACAACTAAAGAAGAGAGAACAAACAAACTTTGGATTTCCTTCAAGCACAAAAATAAAAAATATTTTCCAGTAAAGCTATGACTCAGAGTTGAATATTTGAAAAAACTACACAAAAGAGAGAAGAGGGGAATAAGGCTCCTAAGCTTGATCTAAAAACATTCAGAAAAGTCTACCCCAAAGAAAAATGTTTTAAAAGTTTCCTAGTAGGCCAGAGCACTTAAAAGTATTATTATTTATTGACATGGAGTTTTGTTCTTTTAACCAGGAGAGTACAGAGAATGCTTACTATAATGGAAAATATAACCAGCAGGATTTTGAGTGCTATTTTCCTTTTACTCTAGAGTTGGCAAGTACGTCCTCAAATTAAAAGCAAATAGGCACAAGAACCCTCTCATTCTAAAAAGAACAGCCATCACTTATAGTTAAGCTTCTACCAGGACTTATTAAATAATCGAAAGTAGTCTGGGTGTCCCCACCCTAAATGTCATTTTAGTATATAAAAGATAAGGGAAATATAAAGAAGGAGGAGTCCTAGAAATAATTGGCAAAATCTTCTGTGGGGTGAGAAGCAATTCTATCCCCTCCAGTGGGAGGCAGTGCTCTCCTCCTGATGCCTACTAGGAACCAAACTTGCCAGAATAAACACGTGTAAAGTGTGGAGGTTCCTGCAAAAGAGATCTACCTTTCATTCTCTCCAGATAGTAGTCTGTTCAGGCAGCTGGCTTGCTGGTCTACCCTGTGTCTATTTAAACAGAAGAGGTTATTGAAGAGAGCAAGACTGAAAGAGTGCCAGTAGTGGAATACAAGCTCTTTCATTTGTCCTGGCAAAGAAGTAGGTGCTTCTTCTGGGTCAAGTGGGCACTTGGAAAGTTGCTCAAGCTTGAATCTTCTTGCTGGAATTCACCCAAGTGCACCTGACCCACCAGACAACAGTAAGATAGACAGAGCAGTTCCTGGTAGGAGTGGGTGAAGCCCTCACTTGGTATCTCACATCATGTAATTAGCCAGTGGAAGAATCCCACAGGGTCTCATAAAGAATTCATACTTGTGTTTCACAAGAGACCCAGAATTTGGATGTCGCATGAGGATAGTCCATGTGCTCAAAAAGCAGCACAGCACTTCAAACTGTCCTTCTGCCCTTCTTCCTTGCCTCTCTCCTCATCTCCCTTCCCCAACCTCCTATGCAGCCAGGAAGAACAAATAGGTAGGAGGAATAAGTAAAGGTGTTTCTGAAACAGACTGTGCCTCCTCCTCTGCCTTATCCCCTCTTCTCCTCCAAGGTGCTGGAGGCTTTAAAGAACAAATTACAGCCCTAGTCCTCAGAGCCAAAAGTCTAGCTGGCCCTAAGGAAAGGAGAACCTTTCATTTAGATTTCAGATTGCACATTTGAACAGAACTAGAAAGCAGTTTAACCAACTGAAAATGATGGAAAAGTTAGGGAATCTGCTTGAGATATTCTTTAAGAGCTAGAAAAATATAGTCAACAACTCATGGTTAAAAATCAGTAAGTAAATTCCTTGTTTAAACAATTCTAAGCTGAAAAAGTCTAGTAAACCCGTAACACATTCAAATACCTAAAATATTTTAATTCAGTTTTAAAACAACAGCTACTCATTCTGCAAACACATGAGTAGACTAAGAGGTGTTTTTTGTTTTTTGTTTTTGTTTTTGGATGAGAGTAGTTGGTTGATTATTCTGCTTCCCATAAGCAGTTCAAAAATATGATGACCAACAGAAAGTGAAACATCTTACAATGACTTTGTAGATGTTCTTAGTTATTCCTAGACATGGATTGTTCTGTACCTATTTATTAAACAGTAGGCTTTTTTCTTCTGATCACATTGTATATCAACATCAGCTGCAGATAGACTCCATTAAACTAGGTTAGTGATCATTTAATGTGATTACATGGGAACAAAAGTTGACCTTCACAGTAATCAAGGCCGAAATAACAGGAGAGTCAATGTTTTCACATGTTATGTGGCCCTAATGTGATTTTCAATGAATTGAGAGCAAATTTAAATTTTTTAAACGTTTTATTAATTTTTGAGAGACAGGAAAAGACAGAGCATGAGCAGGGAGGGGGGCAGGGGGGCTCAGAGAGAGACGGAGACGCAAAATCTGAAGCAGTCTCAAGGCTCTGAGCTGTCAGCACAGAGCCTGACAGAGGGCTCAAACCCATGAACCGTGAGATCATGACTTGAGCTGAAATCAGACACTGCAATTGGATGCTTAACTGACTGAGCCACCCAGGCACCATGAGAGCAAATTTAAAATCCACTTTCAACTATCCATAGACATAAGGAATTAAAAATGTACAAATACCTTCACATTTTGACAAAACTTTCATTCAAGGTTTAACAAAAAGCAGTAAGTTTTTTTGAGTTTCATTTCACATTTCAGCATTTCCCAAGTGTACCACCTCTTAGAAATTTTAAGTAACGCTTCAGGTAATAGGATGATGGAAAAGAAACAAGTTAATCAACCAAATTTACATCAGATTATTTTAACTATTGGTAAATGACCCGCAGATTGAAGGGAAGGATGTCTCTATCAGAGAGGGAGTCAAGAACTCCCTTGGTTTCAGAATGGTGGGAGGGTTGTCCTGATGCCTGAGAGGACAGAGTTACCTGAATGAGAGGTGCTTTTGCTGCCCAGCTGGGTTTCTGACTGGCTGTGGCTGACCGGCGTGAGGTCTTGGCAACTTTGGATGGGGGAGTCCCTTCCTGTAGGGTCAGTACCCGATGGCTTCTCAATATTTTTCATCTCCATTTCTTCATGATGTATCCAAAGATCAGGGGGCCTGAGGTCCTTCTGGCTGCCCTTCCTTTTGCCAACACTGTGGGTGGCCCGTTTCCTATGGAACAAAAATTAGAAAGTAAATGTGAGTGCCTCTATTCAATGCTCCTTCTTCTCTTTTCTCAGTCAATTCAAGTTAGATGCAGAGATGGATACAAGAGTGCTCCCAGGAGGAAACCTGTGAAATTCAGGAATTGGCGGACATGTCTTGGCTGCCTTTCCTCATCTCCCCCTGGAGCTTCACCACATTATAGGAGCAGCGGTGCTGAATCCCCAAGGCCTCGGCTGCCTGCCAGAGAGTGCCTGCCTCGAGCTTCACCAGCTACAAATTCGCCACGAGGTGACAATGGGTGAGATGGAGACATATGCCAATCTTTGGAGCCAGTCATAAGACACTTGACTGCAACATCTGTTTAGGGGATAAATGAAGGAGTCGCTTGAAAGGGCAAATGGAAATAAAAAGGCCAGAATTTGTGCCAGCCAAGACTGGAATTTAGAAGAAAGTCTATAGCTCAGCTGTGTAATTTAATGTGCTATTTGAAGACAAAAGGCTGAATGAGGACATTCTAAGGAGAAAAAAAGCACTTTTGCCTTGGAGTTATTAAGTATCTGGATGGAAACACAGTAAGATCCATCCTTTGAAAAGAGAAGAATGCAGTTTAGAAGTATGCTTCAAATATCTATTTTCCTCAATAAGAATTTACAAGTATAAATTCATTTTTCAGTGGTAGTCTCTTTTTGGGGCTGGTGAGATCCAGATAGTCCCTGCAGGCTAAGTAAAGTAGCATGATACTCATGTTAGCTATTCTCTATGGTAGGGGTTAGTAAAGTATGGCCTGCAGACCAAATCTGCCCACTGTCTGATTTTGTAAGTAAAGTTTTATTGGAATCCTACCGAGCTCATTTCTTTTCACACTGCAGTGTGTTGGATAGTTGCAACAAAGAAAGTTACTATTTGTTCCTTTTCAGAAAGTTTTCCACCTCCACTTTATAGTTCTAGTTTTTAAAATCTCTACTTGTAGCTTCTATTGGTAATAATGCCTCTTCTAAGACAGAATTCAGATGGTTAAAATATAACCTTTGATAGAACCCCAGAGAAGTAACTCCCCTCACTTCCTCACTTGCAACAAATGGTTTATGAGGACAGCTGTTTTCATGGTTGCTAAAAGTTTCAAACACTTCAGTGAAAACTCTCTGTAGCCTGTACAAGGCCACTGAGAGTGGCTTCATTTCCAAGTGCTGAAAATAACCTTTGCAGTCGTCAATTAATACATGTTTAGTGGTGTGACTTGTTGAATTTTCTTTAATATATTTTTGTTTTTTTTCTGAAGCCCACTGATAAGGACAGGAGACAAAGAATGCCAGACTTAATATTTGTGGAGTAGTTTAGTAGCAGAATAATGCAGAATTTTCTGTTCTAATATTTTCCCTACAGCTACCTGCATTTTGGTGATTTCTTGGCAGCAGTCCCACACTGACTCTGACAATGGTCTGTAATAACCTTTAGATCATTTTCTTGTATCTAAGATAATAACTCTCTGCTAACCATCCATTCCCTGAATTCATTTCCTTATACTTCACCTACCCACAGGAACTAGTCTGCAAATCACATGCAGCTTGCTATGTAATCTACCCATGGTAACTTCTTAGAACAATTTAATGCCATTTTCAAACTTGGAGATTTCACCCTGCTATCTTTCTAACAAATCAAAATGCTAAACAACTTTTTAATCCTGGTGCCTCTAAGACTGAATACAGAGAAGTACCAGTTCCCAAATCCAGGATATGACAGTCAATCTTTTCATAATAATTCAATATTTAAGTAGGTGTGGAAGGGTAATGTGTCAAATCATTTTTAAACTAAAAATAAATTAGGAATTCTGGTTTCCTTTTGCTTACAACACATGCCTCATTCATTCATTCATTCATTCATTCACCAGCCCCTATAATTTTAGTACCAAGCATCCCCAAATGTATTTTATTAAAAAAAAAAATCCAAACCTGACTGAAGGAGGTAGAGCTTTTTTGTATGGTATGATTTATAACCTCCCTCTGGGAAAAAATTATCATTCTTGATAAAATGTATACACATTTTTCTGATGGATTTTAGTTAGATTAAGACCTTTTCTGAGAAACTACTCATACGCTTAGCTGTCAGCCAAGAATCTAAAGACTCTAGGGGCGCCTACGTGGCTCAGTCAGGTAAGCATCTGACTCTTGATTTCAGCTTGCTCGCAACCTCACAGTTGGTGAGTTACAGCCCCCAGGTGGGCTCTGCCCTGACATGGAGACTACTTGGGATTCTCTTTCTCCCTCTCTCTCTTCCCCTCCACTGCTTGTGATCTCTCTCTCTCTCCCTCTCTCTCTTTTCCCCTCTCTCTCTTTCAAAATAAATAAATATTTTTTAAAAACTTAAAAAAAATCTAAAGACTAAACCTACTTTATTTCCTTTTTGTATATATTCTATGAAAGACCATCCATCTACTGACTACTTTTGTTTTCTATAATGTCTCTTATCAAGAAAGAAATCTTTGACCTTGGAGAGGCCTCCCTTCCTGGCGGGTGGTAGTAGCCCAGCTGCCCTGTGCAGCAGGATTGTAATAAAACTGACATCTGCTCATAACTAAATTGTCTGAGATTTGTCTTAAAACCTGCAGGAACAGTTGTCATCTCAGCCTTCTGTCCATCTGCTGGTTCTCTGACACAGTGGCTGCTACCCACTGTGGTTCCCTAGGTCTTCTGTCTCATCATTGGAATCTTCAAAATGTGTGTGCGGATGAACCTATGCAGTGGGTCCTGAGGTGTGGTCCTTGGACCAGCAGCATCTGCATCACTTGCAAACCTGTTAGAAATGCATGTTCTCAGGCTCCACTGTCGTTCAGAAACTTGCAGGTGTGGGGTGAGAGGGTGCAGGTGGGCGGGAGAGGGTGAGGCCCAGCAGTCTATTTTTTTATGTTTTTTATTTATTTTTGAGAGACAGAGAGAGACAGCGCGAGCAGGGGAGGGTCAGAGAGAGAAGGAGACACAGAATCTTAAGACAGGCTCCAGGCTCTGAGCTGTCAGCACAGAGCCCGATGCGGGGCTCGAACCCATGAACTGTGACATCATGACCTGAGGGGAAGCCAGACGCTTAACCGACTGAGCCACCCAGGCGCCCCCCAGCAGTCTATGTTTTAATAGCTCTCAAGGGAATCAGATGTGACTCCAATTTGAGAAACATCGCCTTAGTGACTTTGGTTTTGTTTGTTTTTTTTTAAACCTAGTTTTTGCATTAATATAGAATATGTCACATATTTATCCCTCCCTACATGCACCTTTGCTCACAGGTACCAGTAGTCTTCCAGCTTCCAAAAAGAGCCATAGGATGGGAGGGTCTCTTCCCATCCCATGGATTATTGAATAAAACCAAAGCAAGCAACCTTGCAAGGCTCTCTGCTGTCTCTTTCTCATACTGCGGGCAAAGTTTTCACAGCATAATCAAGTGTTGGTGTTTTTTGTTCTCTCTCTCCACCTCCCCCCTGCCTTTCATTGTACTTTTGCTGAGAGAGAGAGTGCATTCACAATCCTATTTACTTGCAAACTACTGACTCTTAAAGACTTTCTTCAAGCCTCTCTCTTTCAGGAAGCCTTCCTGACCATGTTAGGTGAGTATCATCTTAGCATACCTAAATCATTTCCCTTGTCTCTTTCTTTACCACTCACCTTGCATTGATGACTATCTGTCTTACTGAGCTGGCCAGATGCTCCAGTGTGTGAATTGGTTTCCTCCAGTGAGACTGGAGCAAATTCTGTTTCTTTCACTTATCCAACAGCGTCCATTGTTTTGTGACATGTATTCATTTATTTATTCAGTGAACATTTACAGAACACTGAGTATGTGCCAAGAAATGTACTAAGTACTAGAAATGAAAAGATAGGTGAAATATTGGGAGCTTAATAAATGAATGGAAAATGGCACAACTACTGTGAATTTCTGCATTGTTGGAGTCATGAGCAGGCAATGGGTCATGGAAGTTGGTAAAGCTGAAAAAGCAGAGGGACCAAATCATAGGAGGCCTTCCCTACAATAGAAACATTTTTAATAATATCAGAAAGTCATTGGGGAATTGCAGAAAGATCTTTAGCTAAAGAGTTAACATTAATCAGATCAGCTACTTTGTATAATGCAGATCACATACTGAACACATAGTAATTACTTGAATTAAATAATAAGAATTTTTCATTATTGACTTGGAAGTATTTTTTTTTTGCAAGATTCTCTGATTTTTTATTGGCCTCTCTGTTTCTTACTTTGCACATAACTTATTACTATAAGAGAAGTTTGTTTCCTCAATCACTTTTAATCAGTATGCTTAGGATATGAAGGGGTAAAAGCCAACATTGGTTTAGTATCCATTTTATTCAAGACTGTGCCCTTTGTAGTTCTATAATACTAACATTTCATAGATTCTTTTGTCACAATGTAATAAATTATTAAATCCCTTTCACTGCTTAGGCATCCTCTGTTCAAGTCGCTCACAGGAAGCAGAAAAATAGCTCTGTACTAATTCTCATGGTCAGATAGGTGTGTGTCCAAGATCTGATGGAAGGTTGAGGCATGGACACTTTGCCCCACTGGGGATTTACAAAAAGCTTCAGAAAGGAAGAAGGCCTCAAGGGAGTGTGAAAAAAGATTCAAGTTCACCAGGAAAAATATATTAGGATGTATAAGTACCTGCCCTACTTCTTCTATCCAAATATTTCCCAAAGGTTTCCCACTTCCTAATTCTCTATATTGATTATTTTCATGCTACCAACTGCTATGAAAAGCAAAATAAAAAACTTGTATTCAAAACCTAGGGAACATGTGTCCTATATACTCAAATAAACCTGCATTTTCTGTGGTGGAATTAAGATACACTGAAGACCTAAGGGGTTGCCTCTGTGGAATAGGGAAAAATAATTAAAATGTTAAAAATTTGAAAATCTGTGAATGTAACCTATGCTACAGTCCAGTAGATTTCATTTAACAGTTTACACATTTGATTGTCAGCACTGAAAATGATTATTTTTGTCAAGAATATGGACTAATATTTAAAAGTTGCCATATAGTTGTCAAATCAAATAGTACATTTAGTCAATTGGTGACTCTATCAAGTAAAACTTGAATTTTATTTACATATTTAAATTTAAGTTTTTTCAGATAAGCTGTTGATAATCTACCCAGGTAACTGCCTTTAAAATGTGATAACCATGTGTCCTGAATTTCCAGGATATTCTCAATGTCAAATCTTTTGTCTTTAGTATCTATAGATACATTCTAACTTATCATAATCCATATTCTATAGCTTGGCTGGGAAAATGTTATTACTTTATTAAAAGGGACAAAAGCCCTCATCCACTCCCCGTTAACTTAAGCTTTCACAAACACATTTTTCCTTCTATTCTATTATAATTTCACTAATTCAAAATGTTTAAGGGGAGTCTCTTCAAAGTAGTAAGCAATGTTAAATGAATAACTAGAAAGAAATGCAAAATTATTTTTATTTCATATTAATTTGATGCCAAATGTTATCATGTGATTCTATGATTTGATGGTATTCCATGGGGAATTTCAGGGTTCTGAGGTGGAGAAGATGATAGAATGTATTTAGCCCCGTTTCTCATTTGAGGAAACTGACATTCAGGGATTAGGTTTCATTAAACGCCACTAACTTAATTCAAGAAATGGGGAATCAGGACTAGAACTTGGGTTCTATCTTCTGTTAGTTATTTTATATCTTAAAAATAAAATGTTACCAACTAGAATGTGAATCAATCAGATAACTATCTCATTATTAAATAAATATATGTATATGATAAACCATACAGTTAATGGACATTAACTTGAATGAAGTATTACCAACAGTGCACATAAATATGTTTCAAATCCATTGGATGCAATTCAAGGGCCCCAATAAAACACAAAGACAATTTACAGTCTTCAGCACCAACAGATAAAGAGATATTGAAGCGGCCCATGAGTGTGTTTCCTATTTCACTTTATTAATTACATGAAACTCTCATTTTTCTGAGAGTTCTGTAAGGGACATTATTTCTGTTTTAGATTGGAATTGATTTTGCTTCATCTGCATCACTTAATTTGCTCGAAAAGTCTCAGTGATGGTGGTATCAGGAGGAAGGATCCTCAGTGAAATCAAGAAAAGCTAAATTAAAACTCAGGAATGTCTTGAGGGATAAAATGTTCTTTTTCACATTTTCTCTGTTAACATATACAAACAAAGAGGCCGGGACAAATGCCAATGGGTCTGTTACAGGAGAAAGACAGATGAGGCAAAATTGTGAAAATATGCCAAGTAAAAATTAAGAGATTTTGACTAAAGGCAAAGGAAAAACCAAAGTGGCAGTAGGACAGAAGTTATAAATTCACTTTCTTTGGTTTTCAGCCATTCATGGAGTGATTTATTCTTTCATTCATCTCCTAATTTTAAAAATGAGTCCTATCCAGGGTTCAGTCTCTACTCTTTCTAAATAAAACCTTTAAGCTCTTAACAAGTGCTTAGCGTGGGATTTAAGACAATGTAGGAGTTTCTCAAAAGAGTATGAAATGCCACTTTTGCACATGGAGAAGACAGGCATTTTCTCCGTGAGGAAACAAAATATGTACAGGAATCCAATTCATCCGGTTGATATAATCCTCCAACATTCTTCTCAAAAGGGTAAAAATGAAAAAAACAAAACACCTCGCTACAGATGGTTCAGGTAATTAAACTTAGTTTAGTGAACACATCCATGTTTTTAAAGCTATCATAAAATAGGCCAAGCTTGGTTTTGGTGCTTTCCCCACTTTCCTTGATGTGACTCTTTCTCAGCTCTATTTCAAAGACCTGCCACATAGATGTTCTCCAATTCTGTGTCTGCACAACCCCTTTCCTGGGACTATTCCACTGAGAGACTGTCTAATGCCTTATTCCATTACAGTTCTGTTTTCTTCAGAGCCTCACTAGGTGTCCAGCACACTGGAAGTTCTGTGTAATTATGATTTCCCAGAATGCTCACACATGAGAGTAAGTTTAGCTCAGTCTGCCTGGCTTCTTGTTTAAGCACAATGGATTAGCACACCAGCTATCACTAGCTTGAAGATAGTCCAATCTCATACATGCAGCCAAATATAAAATTTGTCCTGCCACATAAATAAATTAAATACAAAGACTGCATCTATCCTTCTATGTCACTTTCTTTAGCTTGTACATCTTTCTGTATCCTATTTCTGAATACCTCTCTTCACAAGTTTGGAAGATATAATACAGATCAACAAATGAGTCATAAGATTTTTAAAAAAGAGAAACTAAGAAATTAGCAAGGGAGAAGAAACAATGATTTGTTAGAGAATCTTTCTCTGACACTGGATGTAGCATATAGTTGTCAAATCAGCTACCTATAGGCCTAATGCCTCAGGCTTTCAGAGCTGGCACTATGCCTGAGGCCAAAGGGGGAAAAAAAAATCAAGGGAAGATCTTATTAGAGCCAATTCAGTGAAAGAGTACAGCTGAAAGGGACATATCAGGCCAGATTTGAAAAGTGCTAGAGAGGCAGAGAATAACCAGGAGATTATTGCTGATTCCCACAATTGGCTGACACAAGGTTAATATGCTGGTTATGGATGTTGCTGGAAGGGGATAAACTGAATTAAAACCATCTTTCCATTCTAAACTTTGACTTTGATGTATCATCCTCTGCATGGGCTATAACATAGAATTGCATAATATGGAAAAATTTTTAAGCCCCTCAAAATGTTGAATTTCTGAGAATCAACCACAGCCGGGAAATCTGAACCTTGCGAATTTCTAGGATCTCTCTTGTATCCTAAGTTCTATCTCCAAACTACAATACTCCACTGTATTATAACTACATTGAGTTTGGTAGTCATTCTTGCAACAAGCATTGATAAAATGCCTACAGACCTCCTTGCCAGAATTGATAAATACTTTTAAAGGAATACACATCTCCAACATTTTATACATAATTGCAGACAGGGCCATGAACTGGGACGTGATGAGGTCCATTTTCTAAATGTTGCTAAAGGAACACCTGTGCTCATCTGAAAGGAAGGCTCTGGATCAGAACAGTCAAATCAAGCAGAAATGCCAAGTGGGTCTCCAGGTGGATTCTATGATTAAGTCTGCAAGTCTAGCCCCACTCACTCAGGTTATGGGCCTGAAACGAACCAAAGGTAAGGTTTTGTTCAGGTCAGAGGATAAGGAATATGAGATAAATTATGAAAAAGAACACAGGAAGGAAGAGACTTCTCAAAAATATAACTCAAGAAGGTGATAGGTCAAACAGTGACCTCTCTCCTCTTAGGAACTAGCTGTTACCTACTTTCTCTGCTGGGCTGAAGAGCGCCGGGTGCAAATCACAGCCACGATCACTACCACCAGCACTGTGATGACGCCAACGGTGACCACAATGATTACAAGCAGATTGCTGTTCTTTTGAGGAGTGACACTGCCATGTGGGGGGTGCATCTGGCCAATGGGTGGCTCTGGGAAAAGACAGGCAAATGGAGATCAGATTTAGGGGTAGTGACAGCGTGGTGTTTATCAAGTTGTTAAGGATGTGAAAGTTCCTATTGTTCTGGGCATTCTTGAAGCTGGGGAAAAAAAGCAATGAAAAATGAAAGGAAAGATCTATGTTATCTCCCCAAGAAAATTAAATATATGTCCACACAAAATCTTGTACAGAAACACTCATAGCGACATTATTTAGAATAGCCCAAAGTGGAAACAACCCAAATGCCCATTGACTGAAGAATGGATAAACAAAATGTGGTGCTTCCATACAGTGGAATGTTACCCAGCATTAAAAAGGAATGAGGAACTGATACATGCTATGATATGCATGTACCTTAAAAACATTATTCTAAGTGAAAGAAGCCAGACACAAAGGGTCAATATTGTATGATTCCATTTATACAAAATATCCAGAATAGGCAAATCTGTAGAGACAGAATATAGATTAGTGTTTGCCAGTGGATGGGAGGAGTGAATGGGGAAGGACAGCAAATGGGTACAGGGTCTCCCTTGGGGACGGTGAAAATGTTCTGGAATTAGATAGTGGTGCTGGTGGCACAACCTTATGAATGTAACTAAAAACCACTGATTTGGTGCACTTTCAGAGGGTGAATTTGTAGTATGTGAATTATTTCTCATTTTTTTTAAAAAAAGAATTAACCTGTCATATTGAGTAGAAAGTGGAGAGAAGAGGAAGGTTACTTTGTACTGTGAGTATTCCAGGGTTATGAGAACCACAGGTGGCTGTGCTTTATTAGAAAATACTATTTATTTGATGGTGTTAAAGACAAACTATTTGACTCCAGTCACTTATGATTTATTTCCATTTTTTTAGGAAGTTATCTATGAAGCTTTAACTGTACATTTAATTTTCAACCTATTAAAAGTGCATGAATCCCGCTTAAAAGCCGTCACTTGGTTTGAAAGAGTGTCATAAAATCCTGATATGAATGTTGTTCTGTCTTGTAGTAGTACCTCATGGTAGGCAATATTTAGGTGAAAATTACAGACCAATAAGACATTTTTTAAATAATTTGCTTATGTAAACAAGAATGGCATGTGACACTTTAAACTTCTTTAAATGTTCAGTGATCAGTTAGAAATATTATATTCTACATCATGTTATTCATTAGATCACAACTTTTTAAAAAGTAAACATTAGCTTATTTTATTTATAAATTATAAAATTATAAATTTTATTTATAAATTTAAACTTTTAAAAAAGTAAACATTAGCTTATTTTATTTATAAATTATAAAATTATAAATTTTATTTATAAATTAATTTATTTATAAATTTATATTTATATATAAATTTAAAGAGGTGCCTGGGTGGCCCAGTTGGTTAAGTATCTGACTTTGGGTCAGGTTGTGATCTCATGGTTTGTGAGTTTGAGCCCCACATTGGGCTCTCTGCTCTCAGCACAGAGCCAGCTTTGGATCCTCTGTCCCCTTCTCTGTTTCTCCCCAACTCTCTCTCCCTCTTTCTCTCAAAAATAAACATTGAAAAAAAAAAGAGGGGCACCTGGGTGGCTCAGTTGGTTAAGTTGTCTGACTTCAGCTCAGGTCATGATCTCACTGTTCATGAACTTGAGCCTCACATTGGGCTCTCTGCTGTCAGCACAGAGCCCACTGTGGATCTTTGTCCCTTTTTCTCTGCCCCTTCCCACCTCATTCTCTCTCTCTAATATAAATAAACATTTAAAATATGTACATATAGGGCTCCTGGGTGGCTCGGTTGGTTAAGCGTCTGACTTCGGCTCAGGTCATGATCTCACAGTCCATGGGTTCGAGCCCTGAGTCAGGCTCTGTGCTGACAGCTCAGAGGCTGGAGCCTGCTTTGGATTCTGTGTCTCCCTTTCTCTCTCTGCCAGTCCCCTGCGTGTGCTCTGTTTCTCTCTCAAACATAAATAAAAACATTTAAAATATATACTTATAAATTAATTTAAAAAGTCACAGAAAGAAATGAGTTTGGATATTTTCCTAGATCTAAATTTGAATGTGCTTCTTAACAAGCTATATTAGCTTTCTATACCTCCTGCGTGAAATATTTAGGTCTTTTACACCCTCAGTGCCTTTGTCTGTAAAATGGAAATAAGAATACTTATTTTTTACAGATATTGTCAGAATTAGAGAAAATACATACAAAATAACTATCTCAGCACCTGACAGGAAATATATCAAAATTAAAATCAAAGCACTATTTTTTGACAAGTTATCTAAGAATCATTGTTTTTTTGAAACAATAATACCTAAATTTAAATTATTGCTGATTTATTGTTTTTGGAAAAATATTAAATACTTCTGATATAATCTGAATCTCAGGGGAAGAACTCATCAAAAGTGTTTAAATAGCACTTTCTGTTAAATATTCTCTTATAAGTGAAAGAAATAAGATTTCCTTGAAGTAATTTTTACATTTACTACAAAGGAATGAGGCAAGTAATAAAAGGTCAGAACTTTCTGTATCGTAGTTTTACTTACAATTTAAAAGTCATTTTACAGTAGTATCTCAATATGCCCTTTCTGTGCTTAATAAATTAATTGATTGGAATAAATTAACCTTTTATGTGAGAGCTTACAATGAAGACAGTTGGAGATGTCACGGATTTTTATTAGCATGACTTAAATTTAACAGTTCACCATTTCTGACAAACTTAGTTTCAGTCATACAGAGCAGTATACCTAATGAACATCTTTAAAACCTTGTAAACTAGAATTTTTCTAATTTCTACTCATTTGTTTTTCCTCCTCACCCAGAAAGACATCATGTTTCAAGTCAGAAAGTAATGACTCTGGACTCTGCTGAACATTAGTGAGATTATATCGATGCCATTTGCCTTAGAGAGTTAGGGATCATGAAGACTCCCATTATAAATCTTTGATTCTGGGCCTTTATGACGTTCTCATAAAAGTTGCCATCAGTTTGAAACTTGATATTCAAGGTCTTTCATTAATTTCCCAATCTCAATTCAAAGGCTGAACAATCAGAATATTTGACATCAAATGGGCAGTTAAGAAAGTTAAGTGGAATGGAATTTTCTGATGTCGTTGACCCTCATTATTTGCAGTAATTTGTTCTATAGCATTGCTGTAAACACTGAATGAAGGAATACTAAGTATTGCTGCTGGAGGCAATGCAGTGTTTGGTTCCTGGGAGCCTCTGGTTACATTTTTATCGGTCAATACATAACCTTGTTTTATATGTGTTTCTGTTTAAAGATACTTTATTTAATACATAATGTTCATTCATTGACATTGAACTCAGAGTCAACAACATTATAACTCATGCTTGAGTGAAGCTGAATTAACACACCCATTTTCTCCATAAGGTATAGCATGTAGCCTTTTGCATGTAGGAACAGTAAACAGCACTTTAGCACTACATTTAAGGCCACTTTAAACACTGAAACCACCACTAACTCCCCCCCGAAAAAAATGTGAAAAATTGGCACTACATACACTGTAGAAAGGACACTTGTTTACACTGTGAGAGCTGAAACAAAAGGGCAGAGGGTCACCTTGTTCATTTCAGCTGAGTTCATAAGCATTGGGCTACTCAAATTTTTGGCTGCTCTTCGCCGCATGTCCACAAATGACCATAAAAGCACTACAGGTATTGATTTGGTGGTTAAAAATAAACTCTAGCAGTAAGTAAATTCACAATAACAATCTGCAAATAATGACAACCAACCATATATTTGAACACATCAAAAGACTGATCCAAATTAGGAAAAATTTTAGAGCTAACCAAACTAGATCACTACAGTTAAGAGTTCTGAAAGACAGCCTGACTCCAGAAGAGGCAAGATGACATTTACTACCTTTTGGGCTTCAGAGGGGAAGCTGCATGATGTAATTCAGAGATTTGCAAATATCCTTCAGGACACTGTGATTATTTCATGAGATAACGGATGCAACACACTGGCCACAGGTCCTGACACAGGATTGTCACTCAACAGACATTATGATGTGGTTCAATATAATTCCTTCTAGGCGATCTTTCCAAATTAAAGAAAAATATAGTGTCTTAATGTATCTGTTCCTCATGTTACCATAATAGCTTGAGTTTCCAGTGTCTGAGTAATCAAAGACCTGGATGTGTTTTATTAAAATTGGTGAGAAGATAATTAATTTTTGAAAAGTCACATGGATATTCCATCCATTTTTTTCATGATGTTTCATTACCATAAAAGTTTCATCCTTTTTGTACTACATTAAATAAAAATAAATATATACTTCATAATCTTATGGGCCTAAAGTCTCAAGCAATAATTGGAAAATTTGTTTCATGAAATAATGATGTCTTTAATTTTTATAGTACTTGGGAGAGAACAGATCCAATGATTGCTTGGGGACTGGACTTCTTTCCTACAATTGCAGTCTTCCCTGATAACAATTTTGTTATTAGCACACTTTGAGCTCAACATATGGCTCAATAATTTTACAGGTCTTTGAATTTGAACAGAAATTCCTATGGCACTGAATATTTCAAAGCATTTCCCCCTGGAATAAAGTGCTATACAGTCAATCAGTTGGAAGAAATTTTACAGATAATCTAGCCCAATGTTCCCTAAAATGAAATATTAATCAGCATTATAGGGTCGGGAGGAAGTTCCTTGGTCAATTAAGTTGGAAAACATATTTCTTTTCTCAAATCTTAGAATTTTGATCATGCTAATGTGACCTGTGAATTGATAGGAGAGATAGGGAAGGCATGGTAAAGAATACACCCAATTATTCTAGAAAAATCTACTGAAGATCTAGTTAGGTGCTGGGGATATAAGGCTGTAATCCAAACATGGATGGACCTTGAGGGCATTATGCTAATGAAATAAATCAGACATAGAAAGACAAATACTCTGATGTCACTTGTATGTGGAATCTGAAAAAGCTGAACTCATAGAAACAGAGACTAATAGTATGGTTGCTACCAAGACTGGGGGTTGGGGGAAATGGGGAGATGTTGGTCAAAGGTATAAATTCCCAGTTATCAGATGAATAAAATCTGGGGTGACAATGTACATCCTGGTGATTTGGTTAATAATACTGTACTATATACTTGAAAGTTGCATAGATTATAAATCTTAAATTTTCTCATTACAAAAAGTAAATGGTAATTGTGTGATGTGATGGGGGTGTCATCTAATGCTATGGTGGTGATTGTTTTACAATCTATAAGTGTAGCAAATTAACATATTATACACCTTAAATTTATACAGTGTTATATGTATATTATACCTCAGTAAAGCCAGGGGGATGGTGATAGACAGAGAAAATTCATGAAAAGATTCAAGCAGACAAAAAGAAAACTATAAGAGGTACATGGAGTTGTGATGTAGCCTTAGGCCTGCCCAACTAGTTAGAACAGAGAAGGAAAAAAATCAGTATTTATTAAATGGCCTATCTTTTCCATTCCTAAAACATGTATCTTGTCTAGGTCATTTCTTACCTGGGATCAACCCATACCTCTTAGAAGGAAGTAATGAAAACTCCATTTCTGAGCTATTTTTCTGGAAGAACAGTGATAGAGCAATAGCAAGGCTATTGAACCACTAAAAAGTATTTATAGGGCTATGCTTATATTGCTTCATAATAATTTGCATGCCACTGTCTTCTTATATATTGTGTGGTCTGAGAACAGTTTTCAAATTAGAGAATTGGGGGGGGGGCATCCAAGTAGGAAGATCCTAGCCTTGCCTCCTCCCAAGAACACAACTAGGTAAGTATCAAATTAGAATACTGTGATTGCTCCCCCGCTCACACACCCCTCAAAGAGGCCTGATTGTTGACCTCATGGAGGTTACAACTTATTGGAAAAGATGTATTAAACAGATCATGAAGTAAATAAACATAAAATTAAAGCTATAATTGGTATTTTTAAAAATTAGAGTTCAAAAGAAAGATGCAATATGAGAACATAATAGTCCTTGGAGGAGGAGGGAGGTCATGAAAGGCCTCATTACAGAAGTAACATTGAGGCAGAATCATGGAGTATCCTAGGAGTTAGTTCCTATTTCATTACAAGGGAACTGAGAGAAGATCATGTGTCTGGAACACTGGGAGCAAAAAGAAAATGGCACGAAATGAGACTGGAAAGAGAAACAAGACCCAGTTCATTCAAGAGCCTTGTAGGTCACATTCAGTTTTATCCTCAGAACAATCACAGACCATCTAAGGGCTTCAGGAAAGAAAGGGTTGGTGATGGAAAGAGAGAGACAAGCTAAGAAGATGTTAACATTCTCCAGGTGAGAAAGGGTGATAGTTTCAACTGAAATGGTGGCCATGGCAGTCAAGCAAGGTAGACAGGTGCACAATACAATTTGAAAGTAAATAATCAAAGCAGATTGGATATGGGGGAGATAAAAAGGTCAGACTTAAGTGATTGTCCTATGTCTGAGATGAGGCAGAGGATGAAAGACCAAAGAAGGAAAAACAAGAGGTCAGTCTTGACTATGTCAGGGTTGAGATCCTATGATAAATTATAAAGAGGTAGGTAGAAGGTCTGTGTTAGAAATATAAATTTGGGAGTTGGCACATATATGGAAGTGGACAAGGTCACTGAATCAAGAGTATAGAGTCAGCATAGATGCTTTCTCAAGCCTAACACTTCTAGTGTTCAAATAGAAGGGGAGAACCTGGCAAAAGAGAAATGAGTGGCCAAAGTTCCCAATACTTATTTGACCATGGACCACTTGTTTTTAAAGCTTCTCATGGGACTCATTTACCTTGGAACGATCTTTGGGGAATGGTGATCTAGATCAGTGGTTTTTAACTGAGGAGACTTTGCTCCCTAAGGGGAAATTTGGCAAAGCCTAGAGACATTTTTGGTTCTTAAAACATGGTAGAGGGGAAATACTCCTGGCATGTAGTGCATAAAGGCCAGGGATGCACAGGACCCCCACAACAAAAAATTATCTAGTCTCAAATGGCAATAGTTCTGAGGTAGAGGAATCCTGATCTAGCTTAACGTTTTCTATGTTCAGATGAAAAACTAAGATCCCAAGAGTTGATTAACACAGTCCTAATCCTTGGCAAAGTTGTTCTAAAACCTGGGGGCTGGGATTAGTTTGGGATCTTTAAAATCTTTTGCAATAGATAATGGTTGGATGGCAGGTAGGTAGAGCCTCTTACAGACTAAAACTTGAGACCTGGACCACTCCAATTACGTTTCTATGAATGATGTAAAGTTTTATTTCTGGACCTTTCCTTTGGCATTAAGGTGTCTCTGCTGAGTGCTTACAATGGCTCATCAACCTCAGACTGATCATTTCACGCAAATTTGGAAGAGCTTTCATGTACACTTTATTTAGATTAGTTAAAATCTTATTGTATTCTGAAAATAATAAAACAAAAGTTTTTAAGAGTAGGGGTCAAATCATGGTCTTTCCTCCCAAACTCACAGTGTAAGTCATGTTTTACAGAACACCGAATATGATATTTAAAAATTGATAATATTGATTTTTAGTAATATTTCACCAAAGCATCAATCTATCAAACTTAATTTGGTTTTTAAAGGCTGAGATCAATACAACCACATATTTGTAGGGACTGTAGATGTCTTAAAAATTACTAATTTTATAAATTACAGGAAGAGCCACCAACAAAAAGAAATTGGTGATTTATCTTTCCCAATGAGAACAACAGGATTGAATTGAAGTGATTTTCACTGTTGTGGTTATTCATTCAAATATAAACTACAAAATCACATTTTCAGAAGTTGAAGATTTTCCTGCTTTAAGAATGTGTACCATAAAATTGAATACACCATAAAAGTAAAATACTACCATATCAGTACATATTAGCTTTGATTCTACCTGTCATCAGAAAATAATTTAGGAAGCCTCTTCAGTTTCCTCAATTTAATTAAGGGCTTCCAACTACAAGAGTAAACATGAACTATAGCTTTGTTTTCCTTTATTTGAATTCCGAGAGTGCATTTTTAAAAGAGTGGCATACTGTAAGAGAACGTAAGTGATTAGTGAGATCTAAATTTATTTGCAACTAGCTTGAGTATCTTGACAATAAGCCATTATTCTATTATAATTCTTTGAAGGATGAATACAGGAAGTGTAGGGAGAGATAGGAACAGTCTATAATTCTGTCACTCTAAGAAGAGATATGAAATTTTCCTTGCATATGAGGTTCAAAAACTCAGATTAAAAATTTTTTTTTTGTTGATTCAGCCTAGGTTGGGTGGGTTTGGAGTTTTATCAGTCAATGTTTCATTTGTACATTGAATTGGAAATTATAACCCTTCTTAAGGCATAAGACATTAGCAGAACTTTAATTAGAAAGGTAGGGTTTTTCAGATGCCTTTGCTGATTTGCTTGTAATAAGCTAAAGTTAAATTCCATATTTACCATCATTTATCAGTTAGCAAAATAGAATGGGAAACAGATTGAGTTTGCCCTCCACCATCCATGTCTCTGAGGTTATCAATTCAATCAAGTAGCCTGTAATAATTTGTTATTCTGGTAAAGATTTTAGAAATGATTGAAGTGCTCTATTCATCCCATTCATTTAACATGAAATACCTAAAACATCATTAAGTGATGGCAGAAAATTGAGAAGGGGTGATGGGCAATGATCTATCTAAATTGGTGCAAAGTCACTGGCTATTGTTCCTCTATTTTATCTTCATGACTTTCTCTAGTGAGATAATGTGTATCAGACTAAATTTGATTGCAATTATTTTTCTGACTAGGAATCTTAAATGGCAAAAAAAAAAAAAAAGAATAGAATAAGATGCATTGCCCTCAATTACTGTCATTCTCTTCATCTGAGGTCTGACTCCTGTGAGAAGTTCTTGTTGACTTACTTGTTAGCATCAAATTTGGTCTGGGGTTTCTTTTCAGAAACCTCACTGTATTTTGAAGGACAAATTCAAATAGTCAATAACAAACTTTTAAACTCGATCTGAAATTAGGACTGCTATATTGAGCAATTAAAAATACAGAAGTCTCAGTCAAATTTCAATTATTTGTAGTTGCCTATACATGTGCACCTTGGGATGCATATGTAATTGAGTTGGAAATTCCTTTCAATATTTTCCTTTATCTCATATTTCGAGTTAATTAGAAATGATTCAAATTTTACTGGCTTTCTGTATTTTTACTAGCTAAACTTGACAATTAGGGTTCTTTAGAACATGCAGTTTAAGAGAATGCATAGTTCTATGTTTGTGGCTTACACTTGCTCCACCTTTAACATGCATGACCACTGCTTACTAGAGGGGTACAAATGGTGAAGGGACAACTCTTCCTTCTCAATTAACCATTCTGACTCTCTCTTAATTTCTTGGCACTCTATCTCTTCAAAAAACACCATCCTGTGCCAGTATAGATAGTCATGCCCTTAGCGGTGGATGAATTCCAATTTGAAACCTTCTGTAGAAATAATATCTGAAAATCAGCTCTGCAGGATGACTCTAAAAAGGGGATAATGCTAATTCTTGGCATGGACTCTAAACCTAGAACTTATCTCGGGGCAAAAAACACTACAATGTTGTTTCCCTAAACAATTTCAATGATGACCTTCTTTTACCCTCCCTCATATCCCTGGGATTTTTCTCACTCTCTTTCATCTTCCTGGAGTGTATTCCTCTGCCTTGTCTACCTGGGTATTTCTCTTTCTGTCTGTTGCTCCTGTGGGGGGTCTAGTTTTCAATCTGTGTGCAGAGTTCATAGCAAGCACACTGCACACAGTGAGGGCTTAGGAGCATTTCTAACTGACTGCATGAATGCATGAAGTGTGTTTGGCATATTGTTGACTCTTGAGATAAAATCTGAAGCAAAAGAATGAGTGGATAAAACTTGACAGTTTTGGGAAGGGAACCATCATTATCTAAACCTACTGAAGGAGCATGTCCTTGGTCTGTTTTCAGTCCCAACACATCCCTCCTCTCAGCTTCCTGTTGTGAGCTCCCTAAATTGTCCCTTGTGTGTCTGAGAGCCTGGAAATTACCAGAGCCAGGTATCAGCTATAGCAGGTGTCTAAACCTCAAATGCCTATAGGAGACAATAATGTTACTTAATGTCGAAAGAGAGTGTGTGTACAAGACAATGGAGGTGATGAGGATTGTAGCAACCTGGAGAGAACATTCTGGGTATAACCTTAGACAGGTCTGATCAGAATATATTTAGGAAGCTTAAATGTAAGAACTTATACTTATCTGGTCAAGTAAAGTGCATTAATAGCAGAGGAGGGTATGCCTGGTAATTAGAAAAGAAGAGTCAACAGGTAAATATACATTCCTGAATCCACCACTGGACAGAGGAGAAGATACTGAGCCTTTAAATGGAGCATCTGGTCTCTTGCACAGACATATATGTCCTCTTTGAGAAAATAGATGCATTAGGTTATCATCGCCTATAATAGGAAATAATCACTTAACTGAACATCTTATTCCAATTTCTCACTCAGCAAGCAACTTTTAGATTGCAAATTAGCTTCCCATATGGATATTTATTTTTATTAAAAAATTTTTAATATTTGTTATTGAGAGAGAGACAGAGTGTGAGTGGGGGAGGGGCAGAGAGAGAGGGAGACACAGAATCTGAAGCAGCCTCCAGGCTCTGAGCCATCAGCACAGAACCCGATGCGGAGCTCAAACTCACAAGCTGTGAGATCATGATCTGAGCCGAAGTTGGAAGCTTAACTGACTTAGCCACACAGGCGCCCCAACCCACATGGATTTTTAAATAGAAGACCACCCAAATGAATATTTATCTATTCAGTAATCAAATTTCTCATGAAAATCTGCTAAAATGGTTGTATAAACATATTGTGTTATTTTCATAAAATAAAATACTATACAGTATTAAAGATACATGAAGGAGTATTTGTAAACACATAGATAAATCTTAAAAACAAAATTAAAGATGAATGCATGGTGCAACAAGGTATGTATCATATGATGCCATTTTTATAAAGTGATAAACATGTATAATAATATTATAATGTTTAGGGATATATATCTATATAGTAAAATCCGTATTTGGGAGAGTGGTTACATCAATGAGGAATGGAGGAAATGGTGGAGAAGCATGTGATAAGGCAGAGACATATAACAGATTTCAATTATATGTTGAATATTTTATATCTTAACCTTGTTGATGAATATACAAGTATTCATATTTGTATTTTGAATATATGAACAATATTCCTAGCAAACCAAACCAAACAATAGCAACTGAACAAATTTTTAAAAACCTATGAAAGGAACTTCTCATATATATATCAGTCCCTTAGAAGTTTGGCTAGTATTAGTCCATTCTCCCAAAGTTTCTATTTCAGCAAAACTGAGGACAAGATCCTAGAAGACAGCTCCAACACCAACACCAACTGCATCTTTTGCACAGTTCTAGATACTATTTCTGTTGGGCCAAACCCAAAATATGTGAATCATCCATTAGGATGAACAGAAATAAATGTTTAATCCTTAGAGTGTGAAGAAAAATTAGCAATAAGTTGCTAGAGGGTCTGAAAAGTAAATTCTCCAAACAAAATGTCCTAATGACTTCAATTTAGGAAACTGAGTGGGTTTCCATTCAATCTCTCTTAGAGATCACCTTTTTCTAATAATATTAAATTTTTGAGGACATTTTATTACTTTATTGTTTTTAATGTGAGAGAGAGACGGTGGGAGAAGGACAGAGGGAGAGGTGGGGACAGAGGATCTGAAGCAGACTCTGTGCTGACAGTAGTGAGCCTGATGTGGGGCTCGAACTCAGGATTCATGAGATCATAACCTGAGCCAAAGCCAGACACTCAACTGACTGAGCCAATCAGGTACCCCTGGAAATATTTGAAATACATATAACACTTTAAAATCTAGATATTATATTATTAACAGCCAACAGCCCTGAATCATTTAAAATTTTTTCCATGCTTGAACTTTTCAACTGACTGTTTTGTACACTTAACTCTCATTGACATTATCTACTTGTAGAATGTACGACAGGTTTGCTATAACTTCATATTTCTTTTTTTTAATATAACTTTGTACTTCTCTTATCCCCACTAAAACCCTAGGTCTGGGATTCTTAACACTTTCAGTAAGTAAAAAAAATGCCTGAAACACTCTAGAATTAACTTTTTAAATTAATATAACTAATCCAATAGAATCTAATTGATAGACTTACCATTGAGGGTGCTTCTATCAATCAAATTAGTATCAACTGGCCAATAACCTCCATCTCCATGACGACCTATTTGTTGGGAAAACATATAAGCATGTTAGTGGATATACAGCATGAAAGCATGATGAAACAGACAAAAATAAATATTTTAAAACACACAAACAATTGAACAAGGTACTTTGACTACTTCAAAGAAAGCCTGAGACTATTAATACCATTATGCTTTGCAAGAAAATGTTATTTTCTATGTGTCAGAAAAATCTGTCACGAAAATAGACTCTTTTAAACAAGCTAAATTCAATTATTCTCTGAAAAGCTGTTCCCCCTTTTCTTCCTTTTTTTCTTCCAATCTTGTAAAAGTGTCCCCAGAAGGTGCAGCAGTGGGTTGAGTCTCAATGTAACATCTCAAAACAGAAAGGGTGCTGGTCATGGCGCCTAGAGAGGCAGACCCCACCTCTTTCATGCTGCAAGTGGTCCATCCATCTGACATGACTTTGTGGCAAATTATCATTATTACTCTACAATGGGACTGCACAATTTGTCTTATAACTATGTTTTGAGCAGTCCTTGTGGTATGTGCAAAACAGGTGCCTGGGAATGAGATACTAGAAAGGGAGTAAAGAATGAGGTTATGGCACAACACACATATGTGTTCTGATTTTTTCTTACAAACAGCAGGGAGGAAAGAAGGCTTCGTTAACGTCATATTATTGCAAACACTGCTTTCCAGTAGGGGTGCAACAGTTGGAAAAGCAGTATTGAAGAGAATTGAGCCAGAAATAACAAGAATTGTACTATCATCCAAATTTAATGAATGATATTTCACCGCAGGTAATACCTTTTTTTATTGGTACATTTGTAGAACTGTAATTAGTTTTTATAGATTTTGAATTCTCGAATGTCTATTAGGTAAACAATTTATAGGAACACATTTGGGAGTTGAATTTATATGTGAACACATAGAAGAATACAGCTAATATTCCATTTATTCACTTCAGAGAGTTATTTCTGAAGGCAATTATAATCAGTGGATGATGTAGAGGAACTACAACTGCCTCAGTTGGCTACAATAACATAGGATGTTTTCTCACATTGCTTAGATTTTATTTTCTTTTTTCAAGTCCTGCTCTTGTGACATTCTTTGGCGTCCTAGACACTCGTCTTGCTAAAGCTTTCCCAAGATCCCATCATTTTATTTGCAAAACAGTTGTGAGCAAACAACCCAAATCTTGTTAACAGACTATACGTTCAGAATTTTAAAAATTCTTTTCATATCAAGTCATATGAAGTTAGGATGTCAAGCTTCCAACAAGCAATGCATAAATTAATCCAATCACATCATATTCTGTTTTCAGCATTAGTTGGTAAATATAAAATCTGTTGACCAGTGACTGTGATCTCCTGGAAGAGTAGGCATGATAGAAGCAAATAAAAAGAGCAGCCACTGTGAACATTTTGGTCGGCTGACTAAAATGTGCACAAGCCTTTTCCCAAACACCTTGTTTGTGTGACTGACACATTTGGGGTTTCAATAAGCAGAGGATAAACTTTGCCCACAGGACATTGTAAGATCAATGTTGGAAGAAATGAAGTGAGACAGAAGTTCTGTATGAATATCAAGGTAGCTTTTCTCACATCTGAAAGCAACTAGATTGCGAAGCAATCAGCCAAAAGAGATGCTAACAGTCCCATCACTTAGGCCAGTAAAGCAATAAATGGTTCCTGGTGGGAATAATCCTGTACTGGCTGGAAATTAGGTAAATAGTCTGTGGAGGATTTTCTTTTTCCTCTAGCATCCTGACAAATGCCTTTTTAATGAAGTTTCTCAGCCCCAGCTAGTTTGTGGGAAGATGCAAAAACGAGCCCACAAGCACATCCATATATTACTCAGACACAAAGCTCTATGGGTAAAGCACCCCCTAGATTTAGCGAAGCTATTGAGTACATTGCGAATTTCAATAGGTAGGAGAAAATCAGATGTCCTATGGTTATGCTCCGTGTCAGATAAAGGAATTCTAGACATGCTTTTGAAATAAGAGAGGGCAGCTTAAAAATTGAGCATTCTACTCGCACGATCTAGTATATTGACATTGCTTAACTTTTTGTTGGTTATAATTAGATTGATACCAGAAAAGAAAATTAAGTAACTCTTAACAAACCCAACAGAAAGTACTTTAAAGAAACTTGATATCATCAACAAGCAAGATTGGATTTATGGTAATTTTAGAGTCTTGGAACCACTTCACTAAGGAAACACAAAACTCATTTCTGGGATATTGGTGAGTCTGGGAATCTCTTCATCTAAAGACGCGAGAATCAAATTTTAACTTTGTGTGCTGGTATGTTTCTACTTTCTAAAATATGTCTTTTAACTTTGTAAAGTGTTCCTTTATGGATAAATAATAAGCTAAAACAAAAGATTCTCCCACTGCTTTAAGGCAAGAACCACAAAGTTGTCAAATAAGGGGACACTGAAGACCAAAGAGGATACTGAATGTTTTTGTTTTCACATCAAAGCATTTTTAGGGGCTCCTTGATGTGGATCAAATGTTAAATGTGCTTATTTAACTTTGTTAATTTCATAAGCACGGATCTGGGGAAACAGAAGATTAATGGGATTCTATAAGATGGAAAGTCAGTTGACGCAAAAGTATAATAAAGTACTGTTTGATCCCAGAGGTCTTAGTTTATTAATAGATCATAAAACTGGAAACAGTTCATTCAGAATTTATTCAAGGCCTACTAAATGTAAGACACAGTCCTAGATCCTTGAGGACGTGGCAATATAAGAACATATATTAGGTAAGGATCATGCCATGACAGATCAAGTTGGTTCACTGTATCCAGAACCTATAGAGTATCTAAAAACTAACTGCAGATGGTTTTTTAATTTGTACCAACTTTAAAGATTAAAGAATAAGTTACCCCATCTTTTACTATAAAAATACGATTAGGTTTAATTAAAATGATTTTTATTTGTCTAATATTATTAAAAGAACTACATGCAAATAAAAATAACGTATTATTTTAAGTCTTATGTGTTCTGTAGTTATATATATCATAAAAGTCCTGAATTTTTTTCATACTGCACTAAATCCCTAACATTCTTCAAAATTAAAAATTTCAAATAAGTAAATAAATATATGAAGTTTAAATATAATATTTGTAGAAATAATGTTAATAAATTTCAATATATATAGACTTTTTGTATTCAAATGAAGGAAATATTACATTCTACAGAATCTAAAGAATTCTTGTGTGACTCTGTACCCATATTTTGTTTATAATAGAAATGAGGGGGGAGAAAAGGAATTGAGATGCTGAACAGTAATGAATTTATATACCATGTAACCAAGTAGGTATTTTATCCAGATAATTTCATCCAAAATCACTTCTTCAAAATTTTTGATAATTAAACAAATGTTTTCTATTTTTCCTTAGATTTTGAAACCAGGAAACCAGGTGATTTCAGAAAGAACAATAAAAGAAAAGAAATGAGCCCATGGTTAACTTTAAAAAGAGGAAGTGTATGACTATTTTAGAGTTATTCAAAATTATTTATATATTTTAAAAATTATTTTATTTAGGTAGCTATTAGGTAGTCCAAACCAGAAATTTCGTATTCCTCCCCTTGATTTGCATTTTTACACTATGATATACTATAGTCATTTAAAGAGTAAACTTTTGTATGTATATATTTTAATGTTTATTTGTTTTTGACAGAGAGAGTGTTTGTAAGCAGGGGAGAGGCAGAGAGAGAGGGAGATCCAATCTGAAGCAGGCTCCAGGCTCTGAGCTGTTAGTACAGAGCTAGATGTGGGGCTCAAACTCATGAACCACAAGATCATGACCTGAGCTGAAGTCAGATGCTCAACTGACTGAGCCACACAGACACCCCAAGAGTAAACTTTTATATTTTATTTAAAGGATAGATCTCTCTCTCTCTCTCTCTCTCTCTCTCTGTTTTGCAAGAGACATATGCTCCCTTGGGCGAAAGTTTAAAGTCTTCATGATTTTCCTGTCATTTGCTCTCTGGATTGAGGGGGAAAGTGAGCAGAGGCAATATGACTTCCTGTAGGAAATGTGCTTATTGTTATATTTCTTGGTGCTTACCAAAGTGACATGTATACTGTGTTCTCAATGCCTGATGGGTGGCTAATGTGAGTTAGAATGCTCAATGATGTATTATTAATGTGAACAAAATTTTAACTTATTATTATACAAGTTATTTTCTACGTTCTTGTTCTTACATATCACTTAAAGTGTTACTTTTACATTTTTATTGTGGTGTGTGTGTGTGTGCACGCACACACATGTGCAAGATGAAACATTAATGTTTTCATTAAGTCCCTACTTTTAGCAGACATGGGCAGATGGAGAATATTTCCCATGATAAAACATTTTTCAGCCCCTACCAAAGATTAATTCAATTGGGATTTCTAGAGTCTGGTTTTTACAGAGTAGATGTTTACAAGTTTTGGGAGGAGTTAATGGAAAATTCATCTGCAGAGGACATGGGGAAAACTGGATGTGGTAGTTCTGATCTATTCTTTAATCTATCTTCCCTGAGTGAGGATAACAGAAGGTCTTCCAGAATGGCACCCACACAATCAATCTGAAGAAAAACATATGGCCCATAATCTAAATCAAATGAACAGATTGGTCATCTAACAATGTTCAATACACAACCTCCCAAAGATACAGAGCACTGAGGTATCTTCTTGATCTTAGAATTGGTTTTCTGAAAATAATTCTGGTGATAATGATGGAAATTGAATTGATTTTGTGTCTTGTATACTAGTGGATAAAGGATATCTATTAATGACACCTGAATAGAGTGTTACAGTCCAATACACAGATCATATGGAGATCCATTTTGAAGCAGATGATTTTTCAGAAGCTGGAAAAGTGTCTAAGAGACCAATTTATCATGCACTTAGTAATACTGCTGACTGTGAACAAAGGCATCAGGGTACCTAAAAACCAGGAAGTGAAATCATAACTCATGCCTAGGGTATTTCAAAAATATATTAATGGAAAAGAATCAATCAACACATTGTTTGCAAGTAAAAATGGAAGAAAGCTCATTGATTGAATGTTACTATTTCAAATGTAAGTGAAGCTAATGTGTCTGCCACATATTGAGACCTGGTGCTCAACAAATCCTTCTTGCCTTCCTTCCTTCAAAACATCTCCTTATATTTGTCAGCTGCGGCAAGTCTGAGAGCAGTAATTTGTGGCAATGGTAATGTATTTGATGACCTATTCTGAGTCAGACACAGCACAAGAGAACCAAATATGCAATTGTCCAACTTTTCCTTGACTAGGAGAAGCACTTTTTTTTTGGAGTTCCAATTTCTGATCTTATGCAATAAAATATGAACAGAGTAGACTACAATGAAAAGCCAAATCATTTTAAACGAATCTTAAGAAAGGAATCTAAGATTAAATTTCACATACAAATTTTATGAATTGGGTGACCATATAGTAATGAAAATCAGGACACTTTAAGAAAGAAAGAGGGTGCTATTATCAATTTTTCCTGGATCTGGGTATTAATCAGGACACTCCTGGACAAAATAGAAATTACAGTCATCATAGACATAGACAATTTAAATAAATGAACCCCTAATTCCTGGCTCTTGGTTGACATCTCAGTTTGATTTTGGGTCCTGACTTCCTGATACATATGTGTAATCTTTTGCAGTTTGGCAACTGATAGGTGAAGAAGAGTTTCCTGACAAATGTCCTAAGGTAGAAAAAAATTGCAAACATTGCATTGTTTTTCTTTTGCAAGCACCAGAGTAAAGCAGCCCTATGCTAGACTAACTGGTATCTGGATTTCTGAACATGATGATACATGTCAGCTAATGAGAAGATAAGAAAAAAAATACAAACATATATATTAATAATATGGTGATTATGGGATTTTCTCCTCTCACCAGAATCTCCTTGTATGCTTTCTTTCCTGTAGTATATCTGCATTAATGGCCAGTATATGAGTCTAAGACATCACTTTTAGATGCAGCCTTGTCTTTATTAAAATCTAAAAAGCCTCCTGTTTCTCTAAATATGGGCACTCTCCTGGATGTATAGATCTTCCCAATAGCTAGCTCATTTACCAGACTAAAACATGGAGAATGAGGAAGTTTTTTTGTGGATTATAAAGGAGCAGCTTTTCTTAAAAGCCACTGAATGATCACGAAAGTCTCCCCTACCTGGATGGTCCACAAGCTTAGCCCAAATGTACTGTGAGATATGTTTGTGTCTGAGTGAAAGTTACCAAGCAGTGCAAGAAGAAGTAACAAAAGAGCATGGAAGCTCTTTCTTCTCCAACTGACGTATATTGGCAAGTTGCAACTACAGTATGAAAACACTAGAACATAAGTATCACATTGGCTATAATGCAAATATATATAAATAATGACACTGTCAAGGCACAACAGTTTTTCATTCATGTATCAGCCCGTGTTCTATCCATCTAGTCAACAAATGCATTGAATGGATCCACTATTGTAAGTATTAGGTATATAAAATGACTACTGCAAAGGCTCATTAATTAGCAAGGGGGAAAATGTTAAGGGATTATTATTACAAACTACATTGTATATTCAAAAGTTTTAAGAGTATTATAAGTAGGTACCACAATGGAAAAATAGGATGATTGACTATTTATGCCTAGTAAAGTGATGGAAATCTTTTCAGGGTGACATATGAGTTGAGAATTAAAAGATGAGTAGATCAGGTAGAAAAGAGTGAGGTAGGTAAGCTTAGAAAGACAGGCAGACATGAAATAATAAAACTCCCTATATGTTCTACCAACAACTCTAGAATTTCTCTTGCAGAAGACAGAGGTCCATGGCAGATATTTTATGCAGAAAAGTGACTTAATTAAATACGCATTTTAGACAGAGTATTGCGGCTGAGTGTGAAGAACAAATGACAAGAGGCTGTTGTAATAAGTAGCATGAGAACAATATTAATTATAAATCCACGAGGCAGACATTATCAGCTCCATTTTATAGGTAAGTAAACTGTGGTTCAGAAAGACTAATATACTCATTTTAAGCAGCTGAATAGGCTTGACTCTGATGATGATGATTTTATCATTAGCAGGTGAATTAATAAAAGGACAGGGAGAGAGGTGGACAGAAATTAGAGCATCTCTCAGAGTGGATCCTCGTGTGTGAGTGTGAAAGTTTAGATGTGGGAGTGTGACTTGAGGTGGTAGCTCCATTTTATTTTTTTAATAGTTTATTGTCAAATTGGTTGCCATTTTTTAATAGTTTATTGTCAAATTGGCTTCCAAAGTAGCTCCATTTTCAATAGGACACACAGAACACCACAGACTTTGGAAGACAAAGGAAATAGTTCAGTTTGTAACCATGTTGAGCACTGGGGCCAGTAAAGGTGACAGTTCAGGAAAGGCATAGTAGAAGTGGACAAATAAAGTTAGGAAAACTCTTCAAAGATGAGGGATACTTAGGCACTATTCCTATTCCACATCTTCCCTTCCTCCCCTACCCCATGCTCTCACACCCCTCTCTCCAAGCAAGAACTAATTGGCATCAGCCGGCAAGAGTGAATGGGGTTTGCAGGGTTCTGGATCAAAGCAAGCATGCTGATCTTCAGTGGATGGGGTAGACAGCAGATACTTGGTGTGTCGAAAAGTAGGAAAGCCAGAGAACTATTGTGTTAGAGTGGAGAGAAAGACCAAAAGCCTCACCAATTTTTCTCTCTTTCCCTCATTGCGCACCATTCTGCATAGTGGTTCCCTAACTGTCCCCTGAATGTGGCTTGCAACCCTCATTCTTTGAGCAGCTTCTTGGCATCCTGATTTTCCCATTCTAGGATTTCTCTAAATAAAGGTTCAAGTAATCTTTTCCTCTGCAATCATTTGTGTCAAATCAAGTTCTACTCATATATTAAAAGTCCAGTCTTGGGTTTAAGCAGTCTTTTCTGCTACTATAGACAGTGATTTCCTGTCTGAAACCCAATCATATGATATACATACAAGATGCTACCACTTTTTTAAAATGTTTATTTTTTGAGAGAGAGAGAGAGACAGACAGAGTTTGAGAGGGGGAGAGGCAGAGAGAGAGAGGAAGACAAAGAATATGAAGCAGGCTTCAGGCTCTGAGCTGTCAGCACAGAGTCAGATGTGGGGCTTGAACTCGCAAACCATGAGATCATGACTTCAGCCAAAGTCGGATGCTTGACAGACTGAAAATCTACAAGATGGTACCACTTGATTTCACATTTTATATTTTTCATGTTGGGCTGGGTGTATTTACATACTCTTCCTAACTATATTGCATAGTTCTCAAAAACTGACCCATGGAACTGTACTTCTTTCTTATGCTTCACCACATCCAGCACAGTGCTAGGTACATAGTTACCAGCAAGCTGTCAAAAATGAGTCCAATCCTTTTCATTCTGCACGTTTCAAGTTTCAAAAACTCATCAACACCCATTAGTTTTTATTTTCTCCTTTGTATACTCAGAATTACAAGCAGCAGGGGAAATGCAAGAAAAATAAATTTTCTGCTAACAAGAAATGACAGGGAGGGTAGAGGTCAAGACAAGTGCACAGGAGGTCAGAATCATCTATAAATGTAACCACCATTTCCCGAATCAGAAAGAATGTGTTGCTTTCCTGTTTAGCTTTAACTTAATAACTGCATACTGAAGATATTTTTGTCTTATTGGAAAAATATTTTCACATTGTTTTCATCTTCCCCAAGATCAGTAACATACATTAAGTATCCACAGCCTTGAGCATTATTTGGCTCTCCAAACTATACTTTTGATCAGATGGTAAAGTTTTTCTTTCCAGATTATTCTGTGACAGTTTCCCTGAAGATGTGTGTCGTAAGTCAGTTCAACAAACACTTACTGGGCAACTCTAACAAGATAGATTCTCAATTAGAGACTGAGACGTGGGGATGACAGTGTCAATCAGACCACTCTTCTGCCATCAAGGAATTTACAACCTGGCCCAGAGGATGGGAAGATAAATAGCAAACTATAAGAAATGAAGAACAGAGCAAGGGATAAGTTGGGTGTTTTGGACATACAGAAGAACCAGAGCCTAGAAAGGTGAGAATACCTTCTTGGAAAAAAAAAGCAGAATTGAAATGGGAGTCTTAAAAGATGAGGACCTGACTTGGTAGAGAAAGGAGAAAGTTCTGCTAAAGCTAAGAGGATGGTACCAGTTCGATCATGGAGTTGGAAAAATGCACCTTTCCCAAAGTTATTTGTGCATTTTTACTAATAGGCTATGGTAAATTGGAGGTATGTACTAGTCATGAAGGAGGAAAAGGGCGGTTGGTGTCAGGTAGTCAGGGTCTAGATGTTAAAGAACTGACTTTATTCCATAAGGATCAGTGAGCCATCTGAGTTTTGGAAAAAGAATTGAGGAGGCAGAGTCCAGGACTAACAGAAGTGGGCAGAAAATAAAGCCAGGAACCTGGTATTTGGTTAATGTCTACAGCAAAGAAGGACATTCAACAATGGAGTGGGTCTTACAAGAAGAACTTGTAAAAGAAATTGTTTCGAGGGCTTGTTAACAAAAATGTCTATCTTTTGGGTCTGAGAAACTTAGAATTATGCCATGAATCACATCAATTCTTAAGAGTCCTGAGTATGTGTTTTCTTTCGGAGTTACCTATTGAAACATAAAAGCTCTTGAGAGGTTGATTTAGGCAGCTACTTGACTGCTTGCTGGGAACATGAGAAGCACCTCAACACTTTATCAAAAGCACACTACTCATTTCTCACTCCTACTTTTATACCATAATCATAATTTCTAGAATTGCAAAATGTGGACCTGAGAAAAGCACAGGTGAGAATAGTTCTTTCAAGGGGGTGTAGCAAACAATTGAATAATAAAGTAGTTGAAACTACACACAATAATAGGGTAAAAAGAGGTTTTAATTTTCAATTAAACAGCTACCATCAAAATGTGCTAAAGTCTTCAATTTTTTAAACAGCACCCTGGCTGCTGTAACCAAACCCTGCAAAGTCTGGATTACATTAACTAAATTCCAAGCTTGACTAGACTGCCTTGAAAACCCTATTTCCTTGAAACTGGAAACAATTAACATTCTGTTTTTATTCATGAGATTAAACCCACTGAGGTGTAAAATGGCAGGTGTGGTGTTAAGTACTTTGCCTGAATACCCTACTGAGGAAAGACAAAGAACTTTCAACTAGGTGAACGTATGGTGATTCCATTTAGGCTTCACTTTCTGGATAACAAAGTGGGAACCAATTAACTTACTGCATTTCCAGAAATTATACAGTGGTTAAGAGCAGAGACTCTAGATTTAGTTAACCTAGGAATATATCTCAGCCTAACCACTTACCTACTGTGAGTGTTTTACGGCAAGTTTTAGTATCTCTGTGTCTCATTTTCTCCACCTGGAAGGATGTCATGAGGATTAAATATGATAGCAAGTGGAGACTACACATATACTACTGGTATCAATCATTCTTCTACATATGAATTTTGCTACACTGTGCAAAGATGCTATACCTGGGTATTTTATACCAATACCAACCTTAAGCTTCAATCATCTGAAATCTTGAAAGAAAACAAAAGGTAATTTGGGCTAATGTCATCATTTCACAGGTGAGGATGCTGAGACATGACAGTCACATGCGCAAAGTCACATAAGAGGTCACAGTGGCAAGATGGTACTAGAATCTGAGGTGTCTGATCCCATTCCACCATTCTTGGAGCACACACTGAGTGCTGATGGGAAAGCCAGAGCTTTATTAGCCATTACCACAGTTCAGAGGAGAATAATTCTCCCTCCCGGTGCGAGGGCAGTTCTTAGCAGGTGGCCTGCATCTGGATCTATAAACTGGCCTATGAATTTCCACCTCCTTTGTACACCTCGTGTTTGAGATCACCTCTCTGCAGGGTATGGAGAGTGAAAAGACATTCGAGAGTGTTCATAACAAGCATTTTCTTCCTGATTCATCTCAGGATTGACACAGATAATTTCGTAAAAATTCCCACCCTCTTTAAGGTACTAGAACACAGTCCTCACCTACTCAAAGTGCCCCAATGAGCAGATGCTGAAACACACATGACATTGTAAACTTTGTAGTCATGCTAAGAATTACCACTTTTTACACATAGGCACCTCAAAGTGGAGAACATTATTTGGGGGTTAAACAGAATGTGAGGAGGTAAAAACAGCTCTTTAAGATTAGAGGTTTGATCTGATTATCACTTTTGAGAATTGGTCATATTTTATAGTTACACCTATCCTCCATCGCAACCCTAAGTAGAGGCTTTTATAAATGTTTCCTACACAGAGCAACAGCCTACATTAGACAGGCTACACTCTGGGAGACAGAGAGAAATGTGTTGGGGTCCAATACTGCCCACAACTGCCTTCTGCCTCTTCCTCTGAAAAACTGAGGGAGATAATCAGTGGGAGTGAAAGAACACCTTTCTTTTTGAAAGTGGATGTTGTGAAGTGCATTGTGCCCCCACCCCAGTCCCCCAGATTCATATGTTGAATTCCTAACATCCAATGTGAGCCTTTATGGAAGCAACTAAGGCTAAATGAGGTCACAAGGGTAGGGCACTGTTGTTCTGATGGGAAGAGACAGGAGAGAGCTGGCCCTTCCTCTGCCCTGCGAGGACATGGCAAGCAGGCACCTGTCTGCAAACCAGGAAGAGAGCTCTCACCATAAACCAACCTGCTGGACCTTGATCTGGGACTTCCAGCCTCTAGAACTGTGTGAAACAGATTTTTGTTGTTTAATCCACCCAGTGTGTGGCATTTGGTATTACCAGCTGAGCTAAGACAGTAGAATTAGCACCATCCCTGTTTCCTGAGATAAAGGACTGTCAAGATCACATAGTTAGTGCTGTGACATCCCACTAACAAGGTGACCCCAGATGGAAAGCTGCTTTATGTTTTGTTCTTTGGTCTATTCACAGAAATGGGGAAAGGGAAGCTGATACTGGCAAGATATCCATACACAAACTTTAGATACAGCAACCTTATGGACATATGTTGGACACATGGTGCAGGGTTGTGTATGTATTCATACATGGGATGAACATACTCTGTGGTTAAGAACAGGATTTGAATAATGGCCTTGCTGCTTACTAGCTGTGTGCCTGTGGGTGAGCACTTAAACTCTCTGAGTTTCAGCTTCTTCATTGCTAAGGTGGGAATAATAGTTGTATCTCACAGTATTACAGGGAGGATTAAATGAGAATTCTCAGAACAGTGACTGGTGGTAGAGCTTTAGAAGAATTCGTTTTACCATCACACACATCCACACACACACACACAAACACATTCACAGGGTTCTTACCAAAATATGAAATATAATAAAGGAAAAAATAAATCACAGCTTTTCTGTGCCCTCTGCACTCACTTCACACAGCCCATACAATTTCCCTATCCTACCTGACCTTCCTAAAAATTAAACTCTGTGGTTAATCTGTAAAATCTCATGATTACCTTCAAACTTACTGGCCACTTGTGCCTGGAAGAAACTAGAGAAAAAAATTAGGATGTGTAATAAGAGATAAGGGGCTGCAAAAATAGGGAAGTACAGAGTAGGCTGAGATTAGAAGGATAAGAAAATGCTAGATATAATCATTTTATAACTTCACGAAGAGAAAAAAACAGAGTTCCATGTAAATTGTCTAGCATTTTCAAACTACTACTGCTATTACTCAGAAGAAACTATTTTCCTCAAATCACAACTGATTCAAATAAATAACTGAATTTTTGTTTTCATGTTTATACACTGCAAGGCATACATTAGATTCCAAGAAAAAGTAATTGCGACAAAAGTCTGCAAAGATACTTCATTAAACTAAATCAAAACTTTTCTTTCTCTCATGTTAAGTCAAATTTGACCCCATGGTTTTCTATTTAGGATTCATGTTTGCAAGGTGAACTCTGACTCAAGGTGTTGAATTTCCTCTCAACAGAAATTCACCTCCTGTCATAGATGTAACTGTGGGATCACTTCACCATGGGTAGGAGCAAATAGGTCTAACAGAGGGCACAATAAAACATATTCAACTGAATTGCTTTGTGCTGAGAGTGGGAACATTCAGAACAGCTTTTTCTTCTTGCTTTCATCAATCTTAGGAGAATCTTCAACCTTGGTTATTTTTCTTCTGTGTGGTCATGGACTCAGAAGACTGATTTTGTTTACAAAGAAATTTTGATGGCCAGTAAATTTTACATGTTTTCTTTTTAAGAATTTAAAGATCTTATGTATAACCACTAAATTATATGCTGTCAGTTCCTTTCAATTTTACAAGTGATTTGAGTTTGATGTAAAATTTAGAACCTATCAGTTTGAACAACGGTATACCAGCTGTGATTAAATAAGGCACCAAGTAGCATAATATGTGACAGATTCTTTCTAAGTAGTATCAGATGAAGAAAAAAACAATTGCCCAAATATATTAATAGACTCGGCCACTGGCAATAATTCTTGGGAATTCCTTTTTTCCTTGATAATGGATTTGATTTCATTATTGATATAAGAATTGAAGAAAAATCCATGGAAAGTATGTAATCAGAGACACTGGGGAATCATTTATTCTGTTTTCTTTTATAAAAGGACTAGTTTACAAAATATCTTTTGGTAGCTTAAAATAATATTAAAGCAGTTAACTGAAAAATAACAGCAAAATCCATTTATTAAAGAAACTTGGGCATATCATCACCCAAGTTTCTAATAATGTAAGAATTCCTCTGGTTCACTTAAAAATTTTTTGGCAGGCACCTGGGTGGCTCAGTTGGTTCAGCATCCAACTTCAGCTCAGGTCATATCTAATGGCTAGGTTCCTGAGTTTGAATGCTGCATCATTGGGCTGACAGCACAGAGCCTGGAGCCTGCTTTGGATTCTGTCTCCCTATTTCTCTGCACCTCCCCCACTTGTGCGCTCTCTCTCTCTCTCTCTCTCTCTCTCTCTCTCAAATATAAACGTTAAAAACATTTAAAAAATTGGTGTGTTTTCTATTTTTCTAAATATAATTTCAAAAATTAGGAATTATCTGCCTGTGTTGTGGGAGGGGGAAGAAAAAAAAAGAAAAGAAAAAAAAGGAATTTTCTGCCTTGTGGAATTTCCAAAGGCATTTAAGAAGGCTATGCAAAGCTGTTTTAATTATTTTATAAATGAAGTAATAAAAACACTTCTGCTAATCAATTCTTCCAGCTTTGGATATGGCCAGCACTAATATTTCATTCACAGGAGTACATGTATGCTAACTATTCAGTGTTCATCATTAATAGTTTACAAATATTACCATTTAGTAGATATTGCTCTTACAAAAATATTTTAAGTGGAAGTAAGCAAAAGTAAGTTTAGGTGATTAATGGAAATGTTAACTCTGGGTAGACATTTCTAATATTGCTTCATTTTTATTACTCCATGTGTGAAGTCCTAGCCATGTTCTCTGAAGCAGAGGCATGATGTGAGGACTCAGAAGAGAGAAAACTGAAGACAGAATCATTAAATAAAATACTACCATGTAGACAATCTTATGTTAGTGTTAACATCCTGATACTTAACACTCAAACATTAAAATGCATTCTTATTGAAAAGAATGTTTTCTTCCAATCTTATGAGCTGCTGCCTTCTGAGACTTGATGCCTGCATGCAGGTTCCGTTGACAGTATACGTCCAGAGCATTCACTGGAAACTCTGAGCCAGCAAATACTAACATCACTGACAACCAGTTGCAAATAATTCCAAACTCCACCTTCTTTATAGAATATAATATGCTGAAGAAAATACAACACATAAACTATTCTTGTTCTCCTCTAGAATTCTACTAATTATGTTTGGGGTAAAAATAATAAAATCCTAATTTATCAGTCTGTAAATCATGGTAATAGCAAAGTCATATCTACCTGGGAATTGGTGGATAACTCTTATTTATCTCCATTTTCCTTTGTGTAAAAACCATGCCTGTTTCTCTACATAAATCAGCTTTTAGCAAAAGAATGGAAGGAGAATAAAATACTCTGAGTCAAACCAGCATATGATTCATGGAATGAAAGCTCTCTGACTTCAAAATGAACAATAGTAATGCTCTAAGAAAGTTGTCCTAACTTTGTTTTTATTTATTAAACGAAGCTCACCGTAGAGAAAAAGCACATATGATTTACTATTTTTCTCTGTAGAGCTACAGAACTTTAATCCATAGCTCATGAAAGGGTGTAAGAGCAGCTTGAAAATTATGCTGAGCTTAATTATACTTAATGTGAATTATTCAGAAGTGCAGACAGAGACTAAAAATTTATTTCATACAAAGAAGCTTGACATTTTAATTGGTCCTTCAGAATAGAGACAAAACAATTTCCTCTCAAGAAAATTTACATCTTCCCCAACAGACCTGCAGCTTCAGCCAAACAGAACTTCATTAACAAGATTAATTATCACGCCAGTGTCTGCTTCATCAGGTGTATGGCCCAGGTGATAAAGGGAATACAAAATAATGACTGACATTCCTAACAGATAGAATTGATTCAAGGAGAGAAAGGATGACAGATTGAGCCACCATACCTTGGTCATTAGCCATTTTGTCAGGGTGTTCTACTGTGGGGGAGAAAGAAATATTATTAGACTGACATTTCCTAGCAAGAAAGCTGACACTTCAAATCAACAGTTTTGTTAGCAAGTTTTCATATCAAGGCCAAAGCCATGTTGAAATAAAGTTGATAAGGAACCATGGTTGATGTGATTATTTCTATTAAATGGTAGTCAGAGGAGAAAATATGAAAATACTGGTTTTGCTATACATGTTCTTAAAAATATGTTATTTGTTTTATTCCTCTACACCTCAACTCAAGAATGATTATCATGTAAGTATAATTAAAATACAATACTTACAAAAAATGCATGCAATTACCAAGTACTTATCACCCATATATTTTAAATAAGCTAAAGAAGCTATTTTCTTGTCTTCAGGTTTTTTTTTCCAACAAGAGAACTTAACTAATTCCCACATGGATGGGGTAAAATAACAGAATATAATAAATATGTTTTAATCTAAATGATTTGATAAGTTTTTAGACCTTGTGAAGAAAACTCCTACCTGCTCACAACTTCAGGCACATTATGAATAATGTTCTTGAAAATGACTTTTTTTTAATTTAAAAATATATCTAAATTTATTTAAGGTGGCTTCTTTTCTCATAATAAAATATAACTGTGTAGGAGGTAAATCCATGGTATCATTGCTTTTATAAAATTGTGATGTGACATTTTGACCAATGTAGATCATTGTCAATCTCCATCAACTAGAATTATTTCCCCTATACTGGAGTTTCTTTGAGCTTCCAGTCTTCTGGGTTTATTGAGCTCAACTGCACTAAAACTTGACGGGTAGGCTACTACCCTTGCTGTTTGCTTTTTTAAGTGTCTCAGTTAAACTCACACAGAGAGAAATATGATAGTGTTCCCATGGCAGCAACTTATAACCTAAGCACCCCAGTTCTCTCATTCTGGGTAGCAGTCTCCAGCAAATCCATCAATGTTGCTTGAAAAATAACTTAAAGCAAATATCTTAGAAGTGGTGGTCCTTCCTTTGCCAACTGAAGGTACATAAATAATTGCCCAGAAGAATATACAGAATGAAAATACTTAAAAGCCCCTTTCAGATGGACAGGGTTTATGAATGTCACATTACAGAAGGACAAATGTCTAAACTTAGTTACACATTTCTATCACTTTTTAAAATAATTTCATTTCTCTCATTTTAAAATAATATGTAGACAAATTCTATGAAATAAGGATAGACCAGGAAAGGTATCTTAATATGTAGTAGACTTTGAATGCTGAATGACTCTTTAGAAAATGGTATACACACTAGAGTGCTCATTATATTAAGATTCTACCAGCTTTAAATAAGTTTTATAAATGTCATTATAGCTCCTCAAGATTTAACAAATATTTTTTTAATTCACTAGGTTTTCTACCCTAATATTTCCTAGTCTAATCATCACAACTTAATTTTTTTCTTAATATTCTCTCCCATTTCCCATTAAAGGGTAATAACTTATCAAGATACATTTGATGATAGTATTAGGGGATTGTTGATGAAAAGTGCTTTTGATAGGCAACTGAATTATCTGTAGTTTTTAGAGAGGGATAGGATTTTTACTGAGATCCTAATGTAGTTTTTGAGGAAGGACACTATGTTGTAGGAAGTGCCACACCAGGTCTCTGGTAAGAATGAAGAAGGATATGTCAGGATCATATGTGACCACACAATCCAGAAAGACTGAAAGCTTGGCAGCCAGAACAGGATACACTTGAGAAACTACACTAATCAGAATCTCATATTTAGGGGACATTTGTCTGGAATAACATCAATAAAAGAAAAAAAACAATATCATTTCATTTTCTTCATTTCTCCCCTTTGTCTTTAATTATACATATGCATTACCTATAGTCTAAGGAAATTTTTATCAAGTGACAAATAAATATATACTATGGGCAATGATGTCAGTCTATTATTATCTTCTGGATTTGTTTCACTTTTAGTAATCTGGATTGGATATAACTTGAGAAATTTGAATGTCTCAAGAAAAATTATCAACTAAAGAGTATTTGCCAACAGGGATAAAATATATCCTTAATTTACTTTTAATTAAAGACAAATAATGGCTTAAAAGTATCATAATTTGTGTCTTGACTTTTTATTTGCTCCTGTCATTTGTCAAGAAAATCATGTATTTTGAAAAAAAATAACTTTTAGACTAAAACTATTTTGTATTCTGGTATGAAACTTTCAGTCTATATCCTTGAATGGGAAAGATGCATGTTTCAGTATGACAATTAAGGGTGTCCAAAGAACAGACCATACTTTAGTGCTGTTTCATTGCCAAAGCCTCTGCTTTTTTGTGTATAGAAGGTGACTCCATCCCTCCACAGAATCCCACTTTGGTCTATTTTGGCAGAAGCATCCTGTCTTCCTATTCCTTGACAGGCCAACATGGAGAAGCTTGGTTTACTGGACAGAACAACACATGTGATAGACAAAGATTGACATGCATCTTCCAAAAGTTTAACAGTGTATGGGTATCTTAATGGAGTGTATTTGGGAAAGTATAATTGCAGAGTCCTATACGGTTAGAGAATCAAGTTCAAGGTTCTTTTAATTAACATTCCAAGGAAACAGTCAGATGTACCACATGCATGCATGTACACAAGGGTATTATCGTTTAATCCTTTTTTAATTATAAATGCCCTTTTCATTAACCAGTGATTACTGATTGAGTTTTCTATACCTCTCTTGCTGGTGACTAAACCCAAATATGAAAGTCTAGTCTCCTGTAGTAAATGCTACTGTCATTGCAAAGACTGCATATGAAAGAATGAAGTTTGTAGACACCTGCCTGGGGCATGATTTGCAATGAAACACTTGCCTGTTACCCAGTAGACTACTGAGAGCTTTCTCAGCTTCAAGACAACATGTGAGCCTTTCTTGCTGTCAAACAAAGTTACATTCTGATGAACAGAGGCCTTATGTTTTGAAGTAGCTTCGGAAACTGAAAATCTTAAATCAGAGAGCAGTAGTATGATTTGATGTCTTTAATATAGATTTGGTTCACTGTGGCCAGTGAGTAATTTATGAGTAAATCTTTTATGAGTAATTTATTTGACTTAGAATGTTTGTCATTGTAACATGTAGAATACATGCATGTACAATGTCAATTATTGATAAAGATAGGCAAGATCAATATTTCTAAATAATATAGAATCACAATCAAGACATCTAAAACTTAGTTTACTGTGTGAGCAATATTTGTGTTAAAATTGAATTGACTATTAATTGAGCATGACCTATTGAGGATAGACAATATTAAACATTCCAATCAAGATATTAGAAATAATGCTTGTGGACAATTATAACAAATTCCTGAATTTATTCTCTGTTATGAACATCGTTTCATAGATGAGTTTAAGGCACTTAAGGTAAACAGTACCAAATGAGATACAGAGTTCATTAAATAATCTACAGGATGGTTATCAGTGTGGGTCTGTAAATCCTGTGATAACTCATCACTCTGCTGTTTAATACATTTGGATGCTTTAAATCATCTTAAATCCTCCCTGAGATTTCTAGTTGGCACACAATGTGAGCATGAAATTAATTTGGCACTTGTCTATACATAAAGACGAAGCATTTGTGAAACAGTACCTAGTTACATTTCATGCTCCCACAAAATGAAGAACCAGTTTCCTTTCAATTGCTCATTTGGAGTGGAACCTGATTTAGACATGAAGTCCTAAATACCCAGATAGATGAAGATTAGTTCATTTCCTCCTGCCTCCCTCCCCAACTTCTCCTCTGTTGCTAAGAAGTGTCACTAAGGCTTAGTCTGAATGCTTGTTTGTGTATTCTTGGCAAACTTTCAGATTTAGCTGTTACCAAGTCCAGCTTTGAATGGCTAGCTCCTTCACCAGAATTCAAAAGTCTACTATTTATTAGGGTACCATTCCTAGGGGAATTGAAGGACTATACAATTATTCTAAGACTCTTCTTTTAATATGTCAACCAACTGGGTAAAAATGTCAACCATCCTCATGTTTCTAATTTTTCAGTTGTTTGCCATCTTGTATTATCAAGTTTTCAGCCAGATATACAGACATAATGTAGTCACAGGTTTAAAAGCCTGTCTTGAAACCTGTCTTTAGAACAACACACATCATGTCTAAATATACATCTTTAAATATCAGCTATGAAACATTCAATTTTTTTCAATTGCTAAATAACAGAGGCTCTTGAAACCATTTGTCTTCCAGAAAAAATAATACTGTTCTAAATTAGTAAGGACTAACATGAAGATTATTTTGATGTAGTCACTGTTCTTGGGCCTTACCATCTTTCTTTATGAACATATAACTATGCTTGAATTGAGTAGCTATTTTTATTCTTGCAAGCATGGGGAGTTTTCTTCTAGTAACCATACTGTAAGATTTTTTCTTGTTGCTACCCTAGGTCTTAAAATAAACACATTCATTTTGTTTGAGATTTTCTGTCTTGCCATATCAACTTTTCTTTTTATATATAAGGACAATAGTTCCGCAAAGAAAACATTTAAAACTGGCAGTAGTATGACATTGACATATTTCAGTACTTTTTAATTTTTATTTCCTTACATAAAATGGCTAAAAAGTTTCATTATATTTTGAATAGAACCAATACACATGAAATAAATAAAAAATTCCACAAGGATTCCAAATGGAAAAACAAAGTCAAGTTAAATATGCCTGCCTTATGCTGATGGCAGAAAATGTGATAACACAATAGACCTTTCTTTGACATGCTGGCTTTCAGCATAAAAATGTACATTTAAATTTATTTTGAACGTCCGTTTTAGTCATGTCGCCAACAGAGATGGCAAAGACAGTTCCTAACACAGACTCCATAACTATTTTATAACAATCCATAGGAAAAGAAAGGTTATACTGTATGAGAAAATGATTCAAACCTTTCAGAGTCCTGAAGAGGATGGGATCAGACAGGGGCCCCACTCCTTTTGCATTTCGTGCTTGAATTCGAAAGTAATACATAGTATCAAGGTTGAGATCCATGATTTGATGAGTAAGCCGATCACCACTGATTGTTTCCATAACCCAGTCATCAATTGGTATGTTCTTGTCCAAAGTATAAAACAAGATGTAAGCTGCGTAAATAGATGAATTTAACTTTGTTTAGTATACTGACCGCATGCTATACTTCTGCTTCTAAACACTCATGTTTCCCAAATATAATTTGCAATGATTATTATACATTCATAATCTATAAACTACAGTATTCAGTTTGGCAAGTAATGACTTTTTTTTTATATTGCAAGGATCAGATAAATAATTGCTTCAATGTACAGAATCTGAAAATCAAATAGACCATTTAAAATAAAAATATCTGCCATATTTACAAATACAAGGTTTCTGCTGCCTATAAATCCTGTGCATGGATTCCTGACTGACAGAAACACTGAGATAACAAATGTGTGTTGTTTGTGGTGATACTGTTACACAGCAATAGATAACATATTAGGCTAACGGTGACCGTGGCAATCTGTACCCCAGGTGATTTCTGTGTTCAAACAAGTTCAGGAATCACTGCTTTAGTTGATATGTGAAATCTGTATATTTTTGGCATTTGTTGAGAAATTGATGTAGCAGATATAAATGTCTTATAATGCAGAGAGCTCCATAAAAGAGGAAAGACCCAGGTAAAGAATTCTGCAAAGCTTACAAAGAGTGTGTGAATCCTTCTGGTTAATATTAAAATTGGAAGACCATATTCAAAAGGGATTGTGAAATATCACTGGGCAAAGAAGTTGTTTATAACTCATTTATAACTCAATACCCATGATCACAACTTCACATAATAGGTATTGAAACTCAGTTACTGTGGGGCACCTGGGTGGCTCAGTCAGTTGAGCATCTGACTTCAGCTCTGGTCATGATCTCGCAGTTCCTGGGTTCTAGCCCTACGTCAGGCTCTGTGCTGACAGCTAGCTGAGAGCCTGGAACCTGTCTTTGGATCCTGTCTCCTTCTCTCTCTCACCCTCCCCTGCTCAAGTTGTTTCCCTCTCTCAAAAATAGATAAAACATAAAAAAAAATAAAAAGAAAAGAAACTCAGTTACTGAATGAAATCCTCTAGTCAGTAAGCACATATGTTTTACATTCATGACATTTAATGCAATTGTAGAGTAATTATGGGCTGTTGTAAGTGTCCGATGACACAGAAAGTTTGGAAAACCATATTCTCATCTCAGGTCAGCTGTATTTATCCCTGATTTTGTTTATTTATCAAATGGGAATAAAATATTTGCCTACCTTGTGTTTTGGGGATTTTTTTTCTTTATAAAAAGCATTCAAGTAAGCATTTAAAAATGACAATTCTGGCATCAAATAAGTAGGATTGAAGGTACAAGCATCAGCTTCTGACAATTCCAAATTGTATCTGAAGTGATTCCCTGATATTTAAGGGGAAGCCTATCTTTTATCTTTTTTTTTTTTGTAAATTTGAGAACTGAGATGAAGAATAGAAACATACGACTACATCATTCTTTAATCATCAACTCTAAAAATTGGCCTTAGAGAAAGCCCATAATTTCATTTGGATTTATGAGTTTGGTGTGGTATTGACGTCTTAGCATACAGATTTCCACGCAGGTCGGAACAAATTCATTGGTTTCCCAGAATCTTTTTGTACCTATATGTTAATTTCTCTGTGTCCAAGTTTTTTTCTTTATCCTTTTTCTTACTTAAAAAAATAATTTTAGAGAGAGAGAGAGAGAGAGAGAACATGAGTGGGGGGGGAGGGGTAGAAAGAAAGAGAGACTCTCAAGCAGGCTGCATGCTCTGTGCATAGCCTGACACAGGGCTTGATCCCACAACCCTGGAATCATGATCTGAGGTGAAATCAAGAGTCAAACTGTCAACTGACTGAGCCAGCCAGGTGCCCCTCTCTTACTTTTTTCTACTTCCTTTTTGTTGATTACCCACCATAACTAGCCAGATAATAACTATATCCTGTGATGGGTTATTACCCATATATAACCTGGGATTGTTAACTGAAGTGGGCACTCCTACATTAGAATCACATTTTTCTAAATACATATAAAATGTAACATCATATATCTGTCATTTTGACTACTTAGACAAATAGATGTTGTAATTCCAAAAGGAAAGGGTCAGAAAGTGTTCAATTCCACCTCTCTCCTCTCTTCTTTTTCTGTACTTATTCCTACAGGTCAATGTTTCCCTTCCGTGGGTCACCTGCTAAGTACCAGGAAGACCAAGATGATTCTTACTAGCAAGGAGCTCAGCCCAGTGTGAACTCTTCCTCTTTCAAAACCTGATTCTGATAATCATGAATATCAATAGATACATAATGGCAGACTCCTTTCTTCCTTCTTTGGGGAAAAAAAAATGCTAAGAGAAAAAAGAGGCTATGGATTCAAGCCATAGGTTTATCATTTCCTGGCTTTGCAACCTTATCCAACTTACTTAATCTAAGTATGTCTCAATATTCTCATCTGAAAATAAGGTGCTGTGAGGTAATGCATTTTAAGAGTCTAATATAGTGGGTATTCATATTATATTATCTTGTATAGAGTGACTACATAGCAAATGCTCCATCAATTCATTCTTTTTTTTTTCTCTTCTTCCTTCCTTCTTTTCTTTTCTCCTTTTTTCTTAATATTAGTAAAGCCTAGGGAAGCATCATACTTGGAAGAGCTGGAACTTTGACTTCAAGTTAAACAATAGATTTAATAGCAATTCAATGATTATTCTACTCAACAAATATTTATTAATTACCTACTAAATGTCAAGAATATTGATACTGAAGACAAAGCATTGATCAAAATCTGAAACCTGTTTTTATGGAATTTTCAGCCCTGTATTATAAGCATTTAGATTTCTCTCTCCTGATTATATGGGAAGGGGATGTAGAGGAAGAAGTCAAGATGGCTAAATTTCCAACGTTGGCAACAGGGTGAACCTGAAAATTTTTTAAATGATGGGAGTAAGAATATTTGGACACATCTGATTGTAGTGAGTGCTCAGGTGGGTCCACAATCCTGGATGGTCTCACAACCTATTACAGAATATAAGAATGAAGAATGCATCATTATTTGGCTGGTTATGGCAGGTGGCAGACAAAAAAAAAAAAAGAACAAAAAGAGAACGTAGGGAGAGAGAGAAGGATTGGGGAATAGAAGGAGGTGCCAATAAGACAGGCAAGTAGAAATGTATGATATGAGATAGGATGTATATTTAAAATTCCTTGGATGGAGATACAGATTTCAGAGATATAAGTTTGCATTCACTGAAGCCTTGGCTATACTATATACACTTTTCAGATAAAGTAACAAAGAGAATAAGATCTATTTAATAAACGGTGGACAAAACATCTGCTAATAATACCTAGAAGCTCTAGCATGAAATTGGGAAGAAAAGTGGGTAGGTGATCTTACAAAAATCAAGAGGAAAGAGATTTAAGAAAGAGGAACAGGACTAGAGCATCAAATGACACACAAAAAGATAACATAATTTTATCCATTGGATAGTACTGATAAGGAAGGAAACAATCTCTGAAGACCTCTTTTTTTTTTTTTTTTAACTATGTTGGTCTCTAATCTTAAATAATGTTGGATGCTGCATTTATTTAGATCAATGTTTCAAAACTCTAGCTGTACATTAAAGCCACTTGGGGAGCTTTTAAAATATAGCATGCTCAATCCTTTCTCAGATAAATTAAAACATAAATCAGTTGAGAATCACTGATTTGAACCAGTTGAATACTAATAAGCTGGAACAAAACATAGCGTAATAGTGAAGAGTACGAACACGAGTTTGAAATCCTAGCTCTGCTACTTCTTGGTTACTTGACTCTGGGAAAGTCATTTACCCTAGAAACCTCTGGTCTCTTTGTTTCAGAATGGAATAATAGGAAAATGGAATCCCTTATAATACTAAAGTGCTTAGCAGGATGCCAAGCATATAATAAATGTTTAATTCGTTTTGAACCATTCTCTCCTGAAAATCTCAGTACAAATTTCTAAGCTGCCACTTTACAATCAAGAAATCTAGGCTTTGGCACAATCTAGATCTCCTTCTTTGTCTTCTTTTTTGTTTAATCTTTTTGAAGTATGTATATTTACAAATTGATGACCTGGGTTCCATGCAGAGTACATGAGTAAATCCTCATCCTAGAATGGATTTCAAATGTGAATAATAACAGCTGATTTGGTTTAGTTCTCGCTAGACATCAGAGACATTTCTCAGTAGTTTATTATTACATTCTACAAAAGAAGTTCTATTACTATCCTTATTTTATACACGAGAAAGTGAACTTAGGAAAGTTAACTTACCCAGGTATCTCCCTCAGAAACTTAGAGTCTAAATCACCCTGCTCTACTGCTGTGTACATGCAAGGACTTGGGAAAACAAAGAAATATAAAGGTAGGATATGAACACATTCTTCCACATCGGCACACACATGCTCTGACACACTGGAAAAGAGGTCACATTTCCTTTGTACTTTAAAGAAAAACAGAGTGTAGTAAATCTGGGCCCTCTGCTATATGGTATTTTGAATATTTCATCATCCTGTTTCCTGGATGTAATTTCACTGAAAGAATCAAAATATGTATGAAATAGAAGTTCTCTTAAGGGTTTTGCTCCCTGTCGAGTTGAGTCAAAATGTCTCCACTTGATAATAACAATTTTGTTTTAATAAATAGACTAGGCTTTTGAAGGTAAAAAAGTATTGCCTCCCATACTTTTACTTTACCATTGTGAGAAACTGGAAACCGAACATACAACTTTTAATAACATATGTGGAGAAGGTTTCTTATACATGCACTGTCACTTTGGCACACAGAATTTTATAGCTTAGATTAATTTGCCTTTCTTAATAAGGAGCAGACTTCCATTTTTTTCCCTGAAAAAGCAAAATTAAGCTTCCTTTCAGAGTTGAAAACACATTTCATTATTTACATTGACTATTTGATGAGATTCATTTAAATAAGAGTGGAGAATTTGGATAGTATATGACTTCTTTTATCCTTTACCAAAAAATATTTTTTTCCATCAGAACTTGTTTTTATTTAGACTTTTATTCTGTTTTTTCTTCTTCTTAAGCTTCTTATCTATTGACTTACCATATGCTTATAAATAACTGTTTATAACATAATAAAAAAGACATCATGTAAACAACTCAAAATCTAAAAACGTACTGAAATAGAACCAATGAAAATAAATCATAACACTGAGGGGAAACAGAAAGAGAAAATTAGAATGAGCCAGCCTCAGTTTTAAAAAGCCTGGCAGAGTGACAACTCAACATATAAGATTTTGGGGAGATTTAATATCCCTCTTCTTTTTTTCATATTTGTTAGCTCAAATGAAAATTCTGTTTGCTATTGCACTAAGAGCAATTTCCTAGAGAAAACAAGTCTTCAACTTAAATTTAAATCTCATTTGGAATTTTCACATTATCTTTTCATTTTGGAAAATTCAGAAAGTAACTCACACAAAGTAAGTGTGTCATCTGAACTGTAATTTCCAAGCTTATCTCTGTTATCACAGAATGACTGAACTACTTTGTTAGTTTATAATAGTGCTATCCACTTGTATGCAAAAAAAAAAAAAAAAGAAGAAAAAGGAGTGACTCTTACATGTGCCTAACCCAATGGTTCAAGTTAATTAGACTATAATGTGCACATTTTTAGTTATACAATATTTTTCATAATAATTATATGCTATGGAGACATCTATTAAAAGCCTAAAGTGATCATTTAAATGCAAAATCCCTGATAGAACCCCATTATATTTTTCATACTAAATTAACATTACAAGCTTCTAATGGATGCTTTAATTAGGCATTGATGTTATCAGCAATATTTGGCAAAATAAAATGTGTCACTGTGAAATATTCATTAAGTTCAATTTCTGTCAGTCAATATTAAGTATTTTATGAACCTTATGATTTAAGTAAGAAGCTAAAAGCTAAAGTGAGAAACTAAAAACCTCCTTTGTATGTGCCATTCAAAAATACATGGTCATTAGGTGTCTTTTGTATTTATAACTGCCAAACAACCAGCTTCTCTTCAGTCTTTTATGCTCGGAGAAATTCCATTAGAAGGTTGTCCTAATGCTCCACAAGGTGAAAAACAAAAGGTCTATACTAATTGAAATACACATCCTTCAGGAAGCAACTCAAATGAAATGTGTGTATGTGCATATTTGTAGGCACCATTAGAAGAAATTCCATGGTCAGCGGGGGTGGGGGGGGCAAGAAGAGACAACCAGAAAGCATCAGGGAATACACAGAAATGCTGGGACAGAAAGCAAATACACAAAAGGTATGAGCAGTGCACAGGAGGTAAGGAATCGCAGGCTAAGCAGAGCAATGCTGGAAATGAAGCCGAGATGCTCACCAGTAATTTTCCCATTCGCTTCCAAGGGAGGCTGCCAACTCACAATGACAGCACGAGGCTTCCCTTCTCGAGTAATGACTGTCAGATCCTTGGGAGCAGAGGTCGGGGCTAAGAGATGAAACAGAGACAAGGCCTTGTCATTGGATGTGAAAGAAAACAGACGTTTATGAGACTTCTAATCATGACGTTGACACTCAGAACCCGTCATGCGGTATATCATGTTTATCTTACCAGTTACGAGCTATTTCAAGTGTTTTAATTAAACAAGCAAACAAAAATATATAAAAATTAATGTTTTCCCGTGGAAGTTAAATGACTTCCAAAGGTGTAACTATAGAAAAGAGAACAGGATATGTGTGAATACAGAGGAGAAAAGTATAATGGATATTTCCAAGTGAGCGCCACACTAAACATATAAGAATCATTATAAGAACAAAGAAATGTACACATACTTAGTGAGATTGATAGATATGTGTCTCCAAGAGACAGAATTCTGTAACAACTGTAAGATTTATAAATGCAAATGTCACCTATTTCTATATTTTCTTAAAAGCAAGAGGAAGAAGAAAAAAATAATGTATTTAAATGCAGGTTAAAACATCTTGCCTAGGTAAACATACTAAGTACTTCCTAACAAATACAGCAAATAAGGCAAAAAAAAATTGAAAATAGAAGAGGTGTGGAATCTATAAAGATTTTAGTATCAGCCTGGCATGGAATAAGAAGGCATAAAACTCTGCCTTTCTTAGAGCTACTTTTCCCACATGTTGTTGAAAGGGGGCAGAATTTATCACTCCAAAATATGCCTCTTTGGCCTAAGGACAATTTTAGGCTGATTATTTGTAAGACCACAGTAGACATAAGAAAAGCTCTAAAAATTTAGTAGATGTTACCCTTTTATAAGAGAAATTTGGGTTTGTAAGAGTGTCTCCCTCTTGGTACTAAGGAGAAGATGACAAAATCTCTAGAAACTTTTATTAGGGAGAAGGTGGGAACTTAATTCTGCATTACAACAACACTCTGGTTTATTGTGATTTGCCTGACAATCTCCCATGACTGGCTCCCCAGTCCACAACATATTCTTTTGTTTTTAGTTGGAGATTGTATATACGGTAATGGCTTGGGCCATTTTAGCAAGTTACTCAGTTTTCCTGAGTATTCTCCCTGTATACAGGAGGTATATATGTTATTAGACTCCTGTTTGTCTTTCTCCTATCAATCTATCTTTTATTATGTAGGGGTCTCAGCCAAAGACCTAGAAGAGTAAAGGGAAAATTATTTTTCTTCTAACATTGTGCTCAACAAAATTTTAAGTATATTTTAAAGGTGGCAGTAAACTGGCCAAGCAAGTCCAGTATCTTCCAGGTTTCTTTAGACCTGTCTGTGCTTTGAAATGCAGTGAGTTTTCCTTCTAGGCAATGCACAGTGCTCCAAGTTGATTATTGATAGTCTTTCTTAGTTACCTTCAGTTTGACCTGGGAAATTTTGGAACATATCTAAGTTCTATGATTGTGTTCTAGAGGTATTTCCAGATCTCTGCATAAGAATGCTTGTATATTTATTACAGGATAGGTACAATTTGGTCCTAATTCTGAATACTTTGCTTTTACCATTCTCTTTGGCTCTTCTGTTGGCCCTATCATGTGGAATCTGAGCAACACTACCAGTTTCTCTTCCCAAATGTAATTTCAAGTGAAGGAGACATCAAATATTTCCATGTATCATAACATTTATTTCCAATGCCCTGATTCATAAAGCCACTACTAGTCCAGGTTAACCAAAGCTGTGCCTAATCATAATATCCTGACAAGGCACCTAATATATTTAAATTTAAAAAAATTAAAGCAGGAAGAGAATAAAGAAAATACATGGGTCTAGTGTAGTTGAACCCGGAGTAAAGAAACTGCATATGTATATGGTTTAATGAACCAAGAATGAGGCCATTCTTGCAAGAAAAGATCTGTGACAGCAAAATACCAAAGAGGTAATAATATCTTAAAGAAGGGTTATTCTCATAAAGAGTTCATTCAAGATATTTTCTAAGCCATAGATAGGAGGGTGACATATAGTCACAAATTGACTTAGAGTACTATATCAAGCATAATAAGGAATTTTCTGATTATGGAAGCAATTAAAAGATCTGTCTTTCTAACTACTCAGAATAGTGTGTTTTTTCTTAACTGGGTTAAGATTCAAACTGATGGTTAATTAGAAACCAGTCAAATGGTGATGATTAGATTGCTTCACTGAATCTGTTACTGTATTCAAAAAAGATAAAATTACTTGAACTTTACCTAACAAAATAATACACTGAAGAGGTGGTTATTTTTCAAAAAAATCCCCCCCCCCCCCGCAAAAAACAAAAAACACTCTAACAACTAATCTATTTCAGGTGTTGTGTAAGTTTTTTCTTGTCACTCAAGCCATGTGAATGTTGGTGAATAGCGATTCTGGTATTGAAATCAATAGCTTAAATGTTTAGGATCATCATGTAAGCTGTGCACTGTTTGGACAGGAATGTGGCCCTACCAGCTCCAATCTACTGAGTCAAGCAGAGCATCTCTGATCTGTTCCTCTCCAATCTCACGGGTTCTGTCCATAGGTAACCTTTCAGAAATTCTTCACTGACTACCAATTCTCTTTGGATTAAATGTAAATAAATAACAAATAATAAATACCAGGCCCTTGTATTTACACTGCACTTTCTTTTACAGCCTCATTTCCCCTTGTTGTCCCATGAATATTGTGCTCCAGTCACTCTAAACCATTCACAAGTGTCTCTAGAAGACATCTTTCTGATACTTGATCATGTATTTTCATATATGCTGCTCCTTCCTTTGAAGTTCCTGGAATGGGTACCTGATGATCCACCCTGGCCACAGCTCAATTATTATTTCTTTTGTGAGACCCTACTTTTTTCTCCAGACAGAATTTATACTTGGATATGTTTGTTCAGATTCCAATTTGCCCAACACTCTATGGTTGCATTTCTTACATTATTTCAGATTTTTTGTTTCTTTCTGCATTATTTCATTATTTCGGATGTCCTTCCAATTATTTCTGTTTTACTTAGGTAGAATAAAATTAAGGATTTATCACCTGGACAGAATGAAATGTTTTATTTCAAGGATTTGCCAACCATCCTTACCCTTCTCATAAGCAATTCTAGTGCAAGAGCATAACTATGTGGTCCTATGTAGTAGTCTTTAATGTAACTACAGAATTAAAAGCAAACCTAGCATTATTTCCTTCAGTTCATTTCCTTCTCACAGTTATAAAGGTCTGAAGACACTTGTGAATTACTTCTTGTTTCTCATCATCACCCAGGAATCTCATCCACATGCTATTTACACTTTTGTCCAGATCATTATCTGTTTTGACAATCACCCTGCCTAAAACCACTCTCTAGCAGTTAATATCTTTTTTTGTCAGAAATGGGTCTCATTTCTACAAGGCCGTGCAGTTGACAAAAAAATCAAGAGAATACATTTATCAAGTCAGATATTAGGGTGCATTTTATGTTTATGAAAGGGAAAAATGAATGGATTTGCTTGCTTGATGAGGAAATTACTACTCCTTCTCTTCTTTCAGTGAAGACATAATGTCTTAGTGATTTATGTTTAACTCCTTTCATCTCCTTTTAAATAAAAAGGAAGAGCAGGGTCTTTATTTTCCCCATAGCACATAACTCATCCAGCATGTCTTATTCTTCCTTAGAAGCTGTGAACATTGGCATCCAGGGCAGAATTCCAGGAGAAAGAGTTAATATATGTAAACATGTAAAACAGAAGAAGATGAAAAAAACAGAAGGATGTTGAAATTAAATCAGACAAACTAGAAAACTTCTTATAGAAAGAAGTATCCACAAAAACGTAAATATATTAACAGCAAACTCTCTGAGTTAAAGTCGTAGTTTGGACTAAAAGTTAGAACTGCAATGCCATGGGACAAATTCTAATGGGAAAAGAAATTCAACCTACCCAGAGAGTTTTATTGGTATAATTTTATTTTTTAATTTGGAAATGTGTGGTGTAGTTTACGCCTGAACAGAATACCATGAAACCAATCAAAAAGTGTGTTAACCCCCCTAGTCTTCAGATGTTGGGTTTCTGTGAACTATAAAAGGCAAGTGTACTGCATGTCTGTTAAGGTTATAAATTCAACATTTATGATCCATAGTAAATATGACTGGTAAAATTTACAGGGAGTTACATTTTCCTGCGATTTGAACTATTTCAAATTGCATGAAGGTTTTTCCATTGTGTTGTCTTATTTCTAAGGAGTGAACATAACCACAAGGAAACTTTTTCCCACCCAGTTGAGGTTATTTATGGTAAACATTACAATGTGATTACAGTTGTAATGCAATGTTTTATTTTGTATCCAATTTCTTTCCAAAAAAGTAAATACCCACCATGACTGCTCATCAAAGACTCAAATGTTTTGGACAGAGTTCAGTGCCTGGATTTCTGCCTTTACTTAAAGGAATTGAGAAAAAGATTGATATGCAGACCCCCAGAGTTAACACCAGATTACTCAATATATTAGGGACTCATTTTCTTCTTTTGTAGAGCAGAGAGGATAATATTAGATATGAAAGTGTTTTGAACTACAAAGAATAAAAAATTTCCTGCAGGATGAGGTGTGGCTTAGACATTATAGTGCACATAAATTCCAGCATCCACAAAACCTGGGAAACACCATTGCCAAATGTCAAAAGTCGAAATTTGGAAGCAAGCCTTTCTTCACATACCTGCTTCATATGTGGTGGCATGGGCAGTCATGCTCCATGTGCTTGACCTTCTGTTTTTTGTTACCATGACCGAGAACTCATACATCGTGTTGGGTTTGAGGCCTGTTGCTGTGTAACTCAGAGATGTTGTGTCTTCTGACTGTACAAGTGGGAAATAAGCAAAGAGAAAAAAGATGCACTCTATCAACTTGGTAAATCAAAACATGTACAGAGACTACCAAATAACCAAAAAAAAAGTCTATTTCCAAACAGCATAAAAGCTATGACACAGAACTGCCTCTACTTCCCTTCTGTCAACCAGTTTACACTGGCTGCTTGTACATCTAAAATACGATGGATAAAATCAGGTCTGATGTTGTCCAGAGGGGCGGCTAGCTGATTAATTTTCCCAAGTAAGGCAATAACCACCGTGTCAGGACCAATTCTGTTTGTTTCTGTCAATTCCGTTTTTAAGGTAATCTCCACTGACTTTAATTTGTTTGTAATGATCAAAATATTTTTTTACAGAAATTTTATGTATTTTAAATAGGTCATCATAATTATTTTTCACTAGTAATAACAACAGTTTTAGAGTTCTACTACTTGTGATTTTAAAAAAGTTCTTTAGATTACAAACTTTTCATGATTCCAGAATCTATTTGGGTATTATAAAGAAAATAGACAAAAGCAATGTTGTATTATGTGGTCTTCTTTTGTGCAGTGTTCCCATTAAACACACATTTAAGTATGGTCACTGAAGCAACTGATTAGGAAGGAACGATAAATTGGATAAGTATTAAAAAATTATATTAAGTGTTAGTATTATTTGTCTTTTGAAACCATTCTTTGTCTCTTAAATAGCAGGTTAAAGATATTTTAGTGGAAAGTAAATTACCTATTTTTATTGCTCACTCAAGAAATCAAAATGGTAATGAAAAAATAGGTTAATCTTCCAGGTTAATGCATATTTTCCATATGATCAGGCAAATTTAGCCTATTTATGCCTCTTATAAGTATCAGGTTATGCTTGGTATTTAGAATTTAGATCTTGATCCTCCTCCAAAGTTTCATATTTATTTTCACTTTTATATTCATTACATTTGTTATATATCTGTGTCTAGAAAATCAAGGAAAGTTCTTTTTCCCCACCTATGTCACACCTATCTCCTCCCATACTAGTGTAGTGTGGTATATCTTTTTTATTGTACTATGAATCCTTAGATTACAGCTATGAAAATCCTACATTTCATTACAAAACCAAATAAATATTTAACTGTACTAATAACATTTTGATGATGTGTCCATCCATCCTATTAAAGTGATGACCTCATAAACATCTATCAGAAGGTCTTCTTTAAAAAAGCTGTAAAAATGTGGGCCCTAAGTAAATGTAAAAATACATTGTAGACTCAGGAAGACAGAATCCCATCAAATAAAACACAACATAGGCAGCTAGTATCTGACATGCTGAAATATAACTTCCAACCCTGTCTCCTTCACTATCATGAATACTTCTAAGTCTTAGAAATGGAAATAAGGGGAGAAATGGACAATGAGAAATATTTCAGCTAGGACAAAAGGATCATACTTTTTATAAAACTAGTCTCTCTGACAATAAAAATCACTGGCATTCGGGAGCCCACTAAGTAATATTGACTTTGTGTGTGTTTCAGAATGACACACTTGCATTCTGTAAATACCATGAATTCACTGGGTTTTCTTAGGAATTTCATGGAAGGTTATTGCTCAGAATAAATCATTAGCCTAGAAGTACTTTGGAAATTCATGGCCAGCTATTTTTGTGACCATAGAATATCCAGGTACATCTCTTTGAACCTCAGTTTGCTCATCCATAAAATGGAGATAACAGTGGCACTGACCTCCTAGCATTATTCAAAGTGTAAAGTAAAACATAGTATCTATTAGATAAATGTTAGCTGCAATATTTCATGCATTGTTTAGTGTGATATTTAACTTTATGCATGTGTTAGGTTCCCTATTGGAGAGGGATATCTTAGGGGAGAGACTGAGTCTTGCAAAACTTTGTATCTTCTGTAATGCCCATGTTATATCTGGTAAGCACTAGTCAATACTCAATGAATGTATTTTGAATAGAAATTAGTATAAAACATCATGTGATTAATCATTTTAGTAGAAACTAAATTATAGAATATTGGCCCTTCTGATAAGGAAAATTGAAACAAAGTTTTAGACAATCAAAATATAAATGTCTGGACTATAGCTTGATTTGGGATTAAATGAAGTAGAAGGGTATTCTCATGGGGATAGCCTATGATAATACCATAAGGTCACCGGAGCTCTAGATATAGTTTCATAGGATTTTCTTAAAAGTTATACAACCTACCTATGTCTTCATAAAGGGATCTACATACATGCTTAATTATGAAGAATCCTTTTTTTTTTTTTTTTTTTTTTTTTTTTTTACGGTAGGTGTGAATAATCCAGTCATATAGATGAGAACAATGAGATTAAGTTCAGTGACATGATGGGACACAGCAAAACCAACTCTTGTGCCCAGGTCATTTGGCTCCATGTTCTGATTTTTCTCCCTCTATCTTGTGTATGCTCTGCCTACCTTCTAAAGCTGTACTGGGCAGTGAGATGAAGTAGGTATGGAAGTAGTTTGAAAAGTTCACAATGTAATATCAAACCATTCTATTACCATTATTTTTAAAATTTAAGTTTATTGTACTACTTACTAGTGAACTAGATATGTTCTGTATTTATCTTTGCTATCCAACTTACCCCACTCTTTCCTCTAACATTCTTCTTCACAGGCTGTGGATATAGACCATGGGTGTGTAAGAAGGGGGACAGAATGTTAGTAACTGAAAGCGATAGGTCAGGGAAGATGGTGGGAAGAGGGACATTTAAAATCTTTTTCTCTATTTTCAGATATCAATCCATGAGAGAAATCAGCCTCCATTTACAAAATAGCTTTTGGTTTGAGTCTTACTTTGTAGGCATTCTTTGTGAGACTCAATAATTCTGTGTCTGCTGTATTAACTATTCAACCGAAATAATTTGCCTCAAGAAATTTTGGAACTTAAGCCATTCTGCAGAGAACAATCATTGTCCCTCAGAACATTTCACATACTGGCAAAGTACCCATGGCCATTCTGTGAAATGAATGTATCGGCAAAGTACAGCAATTATGAGCATAAAATTTTTAAAGTAGTCTTTTAAAAGTAAACTTAGAATTGGGTAATCTGTATATAAAGAGAGACTTTAAAAAAATGTTCTCATATGTTTCATTGGTTGTCTTATCTGATAATGTTATCTTTATTTATAGTTCTGCTGAGTCTTTAATACTGCAAGGAGATGGATAGGGTACTTACAACATATGTTATATCAATGATACTATTTGGACTTGCCTGGAGAGTTTTTCCAAATACCTGACCTAACAGGGCAGCAGCACCAAAGAAAGTTTTTTAAAATGGTTTCAACTAAAAATTGATTTATGATGAAATGTGGGTTTTATGCCACTTAAAATTTGAAAGAGACTAGAAGCAGATTCAACATGGCTACAGGAAGAAAGAGGCAGATTTAGAATATTATTGGTGGGATTTTGCTTTATCCCAGGTTCTTTAGAGTCTGATGCTCCCAAAGGATATTGTCATCCCTGAAATCACCACTGGCTAGAGGCAGGATTAAGCAAAATGGCAGTTTAATGGAAAGAACACTGGTTAAAATATCAGGAAGTTCAAATTCTGAGAGCTATTCCAGTAGAGTGGTAAAGAGAAGGGATATAAGGGGCACATGAGAAGCAGAAGGACCAGGATTGAACTCTTGGTTCCTTGGTTATTTGGTTACTGGGTAACATGTATGATCTTATTTTTAAAGCTACTTCTTGATCCCAAATCCTCATCTTATAAAGCTTTATATTTTAAATGTGCATTCATATATTATCTCATACGAATAGCTTATGAATTCTTTGAAGTGTAGCAATGGAACTGAGTGTCTTACTCATTCCAAAGTTATAAATAATATGTCAAGTAGCAACAACTAAACTGTGTTTAACTGCCTCTATAATCTAGTGCCATTCTAGGTACATAGTAGGTACTTGATAGTCACTTGTTGCTTTTCTCATTTTTGTCTATTTTGTGTACTGTTTGTATATACTAATATTGTGGCAGGCTTAGTTGGTAACAAAATTGTCCCCACATGTAACTATTTTTTGGTGCTACTTAGGCTGGCTGACAGAGATTTAAAAGTAGTGAAGATAATGCCTCAAATATCTATCTCTACAGAGCTCTTAATGGGGTTATGGGATGAGTCAGTGAAAGGGGTTGTTGTCATTCATATTAGTCAAAGAGGGGTGTGCACTGTGGCTTTCTTTACCACATGGGTGTGTTTCAAGGCTAACTGAAGAAGTAGATGCTAATGGCTTGGGGTGTTTTCTAAGGACCTTATTACAAAATCTTCCAACTGTGTTCCCAGCCTTACTCACTGTCAAATGGGTCTTTGTAACATTAATAGGGTTACCTTTGGTGTCAATCTAGATTCCAAATAAAAAGGAAGACACACCAATATCTACCCAGAAAATTAATGTGGAGCCCTGCTATTTTCAAAGGAAAATGGCATTCCCCTGTACAGAATCAAATTATTTATACAAACATAGCATCTGGTGGAGCTCAAATAATATTTTGCATTTCTTGATGTTTTTCTACTTTGCCTTAGAATTGTTTCCTAAGATACAATTATTCCCATTCTAATTTTAGATATTGAGTTATTAAAATGCCTTGTTTTCCATTTAGTGCCACTGCAGCAAAATGACTCATGACAGTCCAGGAAGCATTTAAAACAATGTATTAAGCAAATGACAGTTCATTTTAAATTTTACACTATCAATTAGAACTTCACCTTGTATTTCGCATTCGCAGAAAAGCTGGTCCTCCACCGGACAGTGTAAAGTCGCACTTCAGATGTTTTTTGGTTCTTAGGGACAGAGTTGTCTGCCCAGCTGACCCTCACAGCATCGTGGGTAAGAGCCACAGCCTGTACACCTACTGGTGGGAGCATGGGGGTGGAGACATCTGGGACCGAGGTGGGGAAATCATCAAGCAAAGGATAATAATCAACTGGGTCAGTGGGATCTGGGTTTAAAAACCCGTCAAATGAAACAAACAAATAAATACATAAATAAAAGAGTTAAAAATAAATATCAGTGGTAACACATCACAATGAGTTAAATGCATGGCAATAATGATGAAAGGGAACATGAGAAGAACAGAAAAAAATACAATTAATTCAATCGGAAAACTCATTAGAAACAATATTGCTATATTACAAAAATAACTATTTTCTGCAATTCACTCATTTCCTTACAGTGGTTTTATCCACTCCACTTTTGGTGGTCACTTCTAGTTATATATTTTAAAAGTCCATTTCTTCTTGGAGTGTTGCACATTGCTTCTTAAAAGGTTTAGCATAGAACTTATCAGTTTTATAACTACACAGATAAAATAACAAGATCCAAAGGAGTGTCTGGTTTATTTCCTCCTGTAAAGGAAATAAATACCTATCTAACACCTGTTTGTTTATGTTTGTCTATTTTTCTCTTTTTCTAACTTGATTTGGTTTCTCTAATGCTTTTATTATTGCTTAGCTTATATCTGCATAAGTATTGTTTAAGCAAGAAACAAACAATAAAGACCAAATGGCCCTGTGATCCATAGCAATCTGTCTATGGCTATGATTGTATAAAACTACACTGACCAAGTCCATGGTCCACATGGCCCAATGACATCTTTAATAACCAGGTTTCTTGTAGCACTTGGTACAGCAGGTTTTCTTAGATTGAAATCCTTAAAGAAAGCATGGAAGTGTCCATTTTACCCCCATTCTCACAGAGTAATTAGCTAAGTTTTTAGACTTTTAAGGCATACCTAGATTCTGTATTACTTGTTGCATAAAGCTGTATGTGGTTTTATAAAATTCTCTAGAAAAATTCTGTACTCTTTTTATGCTGGGGATATCAGAATCAGAGGAGCTTATTTTCTGGCCATAGTAAGGGTCCAATTTTGAGCCTTTTACTTTATATCCAAGACTTACATTTTTGAAATTTTACCTTTAAATCATATAATATTATATTCTCACTAACAAAAAAGAGTCTTCAGGCAGGGCCTATGATGACCTGCTAAAATGTAGAGTATCTGAAGCAGTGTACATACAGAGTTTATATTTTTAAATAGCCTAGTTCTAAGCACAGAAACTGCTGGTTGGTTTTGATGATTACTTCACTTTGTCCACCGTATTTCAAATGCCTATCCCCTACTCATCGCTCTGTTTTCCAATGAATTATTTAGTAGTTTACTGGGCTGTAGTCTTTGGAGCAAAATATAAAACCTGAAAACAAAAACAGAACAAAAGGAAAGGAAAAAAAAAAAGAGAGAGAGAGAAAGAAAAATGTGTGTTTAAAATTTAATGACAGAGCCCAGGCTTTCCATATTTCCTTTGATGTGTCTTTATTAAGGGCTCCTTTAAACCCAAATGGATTTATGAAATGATGAAAGGGGAGCTGAAGAGCATCAAGGAGGATCCTGATCAGTCATCATGTTGGTGCTCGGTGGCAGGTGTTTTGGCCAAACTGAGGCTGGTGCTGCCTCACTTTGTTTCTATTCTTAGCCGACTTTCCAAGAAGAAGGTTATACACACAGGAAGACTGCTCTGAATCACAAAATTCTTTGTGGACTGACCTATAGAATGTGTTATACCTGATTTGTTGTTTCTTTGCTTAATCTGGCTCTTAAATCTATATGAATGTAGTAATCTGTCACAGGTGTCATATATGAGGTTTTGAAAAGTAGCAATTCTACTTCAAGAAATGCTGACATTCAGTCTGGCTGTTTCTGAATTGTAGAAGAGTATATTTTTCATGACTTGGGGAGTTTCTTGGAGTCTCAGGTCAGAATTCATTCCTCAAATTTCAAGTAATGTTTGTTGGTATTTATCTGTGGACTTACATAATTTATGAATTTCTATCTCTGGCCAAGTTTTTCTTGACGTTTTTTAGGGAATTTGTTTTTGGGCATGGCTTGTCACTCTACTTGCTATCTCTTTAAGTTGGAAATTTGTACCGTCAAATACAAGAGCCACTAATTACATGAACAATTTAAATTTATAATTAAAATTAAATACAATTAAAAAATCACTTATGTTGCACTAGCCAATTTTAAGTATTCCATGGCCATAAAAGCCAATCTATCATCTTGGATAGTATAAATATGGAGCTTTTCCAATAAAGCCGAATGTTCTAGTGGATAGCAAGTACTACACTAAACACATAAATGCCACATATACTGCTAACTGTCTTTCTCTCAAAACAGAAACTTTTTGAGTAGTTAAGTTAAAAATATTCTGTTGTTGCTAAACAACTTTTTCCAGTTTTCTGGTGACTTATATGCTATTGATTTGCAGCAGTTATATTCAAGAGTAAAAACTAAATGAATCAAAAATTAAAAAGACAAAACAGAGCCCCAAACCTTTTGCTAAAAAGAGAAGCCTATTTGGTTCCTAATAGATGTCTTGGTAAGAGTTCATGAATTTTTGGTTAACACACCAATGTTCAAAGAAAGCTTTTAATATAATAACATAATTTTGCATCTGGATTATATTTCATTTATTGCTGAAACAGTTGAGAATTAACAAATTCAAACAACACACCTCTTTATTTCCTTGCCCTCTTCCCTTCTCCAGTCTTAATATAACTTGTTCTTGCAACAATAAGAAATAAAAAGCTCTACTGCAAAAATAAAATGCTTAAGATACCCATTTGACCATGTGAAATGTTCCTCAGCTCTAATACTAATATATTCAGGATGAGAGCAGCTCCAGAGTGTGACAACATCTAAGAGCATGTATGTGTAGAAAGCACCATGGCCTGATACTTATTCCAGCCTGATGCACTGATCACCTGTGTTTTTTTATTTACTTTATCCTGGCTTCTTCCAATTCTGCTCATGGGAATACTTGGAGAAGCTCAAAGACAGAGAATGTCTTCTCTGTGTCATTATGACACATTTATTGATAGAATTTCTTCCAGAGCCTTAACCTTTGATTCCATATATTTGTCCTTTGTTCTCCATGATGTGGGGAAACACAATAAAATAAGTCCACTGCATCCAGGAAAAGTGCATACTTTCCCTCTGGAAAGGACTGGTTTTATTCATTCCTCTTCAACCCCTTACTGACTTTGCTTCATTTAGAAAATCCCTCACACAATTTCCAAGTTTTGGTATCCATTTATTTCCCAGATCCTATTAGATCCAGGATTAGAGTCCTATCAGGAAAAAAAATAGTCTTACGGATCACTGGTGTTTTAGAAACAACTCTGAGAATGCCATATGCTAAGGATTAAAGAATGACAATAAATGTGGAGGCAGAAGTTAAAGTCCCAATTGGTTCTTTCTGAGCAACTTATCTTCAGTTTATCTAAACTCTGCTATTTTTACTACTACTACTTTCTTCTCAAAAATTGATTTTTAGGGGGATTAACTAAGTGTCCCTTTTTTGTGGGCTTTAGTTTTGATAAGAAAATAGTTTGAAAAGACTAGTGATAGTATAATCTGTGTGGCCTGACCACAAGTTCAAGGTCATGTTGATGAGCCATTGTTCAACATCCTTTACCATAGGCAGGAAAAAGATGGTGGACTAAAACAAAATATGGGAAGGACAAGTACAGCTAAAGTAGCCCACTATTTCCCAAAGAATCCTGCTGCCGGCAGAATAAGAACATAAGGGGAAATGAAAGTTCTAGACACCTCCATCATGTTATGTTTCCATTCTGGACTTCCATATGCCTCATCTCTCTATGTTTAGAGATTGTATGTTTGATAGTAAAGATTCTCTAAGGTAATACTTCTTATATGCCCTTCTGGGGAGATATGAGTCCCTTTGACAACACAATGTGAGATCGATACTGTCTCCACAAACAAATGAATATATTGACACATACCCCGAATTTTGCATACCACGTTAGACAGATGATAGACCTTGAAAAAAGCAGCTAAAGATTCAAGAAGACTATGGAACAACAACTTTGCCTTACGAGAAAATCTGGTTGAACTCAATAAAGTGATGGTATATTCTGGAACCATCATGTGAATGCATTTTACAACTGGGTATTAAGAAGTCTACAAATGGAGCTTGTGAGTTTGGAAAACAAACTGTACGAAGTTTATATAAATTTAGGGGGTAGCAAAAGATCCCACTATTTATTCTATGTTGATTTATTCCTCCTTGCCAGGAGGCACTTAGTGACTTTCCATGTCCTCTAGTTCTTGCTATGAAATCCTGCTCTCAGATCCCTTATTCTCATTAAGGTGAAAGTAACTGATGAGTTAAATGAGGTCTGAGGCTTGTGAGTTTTGAGAGGGCGCAAGATCGAAGTATTCATTAAAAAGATGGACATCTTGGGTTTTACCTTCAGATTTTAGACAAAAGGCTATTGGGGGTGATTGTGTAACTTTCTAGTGACTATGAACAGCCCCCCAGAGGGGGTACTTATTCTATTTTTTAAAAAGTAGGCTTCATGCCCAACATGGAGCCCAACCTGGGGCTTGAACTTACAACCCTGAGAACAAGACCTGAACTGATATCAAGAGTTGGACGCTTAACCCACTGAGCCACCCTGGTGCCTTGTACTTATTCTATTTTTGAGTAAGCCCAGCCTTACTACACAAATAGTCTCCATAAATGTCTTGGATCTCACTCCTTTCTGAGTTCCTTGGGTTCTTTTTCTCTTGTGTGCTGCCTTTACATTCCAACTCACATAAGAATTCCTAGAGGTGTTAAACCTTGGAAGCAGCAAGTACTTTCCATGTCATGATTCTCTGGGCACTGTTAGGGTGACCTGTAGTTCCTGGTTCAAGGAAAGGCTACATGTGTGACTCAGCCTAGTTCAAACCAGCCCCAGGAGGTCAGTCCTTCCTTGTCATATTGGCTTGAAGGATCCTCCATAGAGAAGCATTGTGGTCATCTGGGCATTTGGCAGCTTTTATGTGTAATTTTTCCTGCCTAAATTGCACTGCTCTGCAGGATGAGACAGGTTGCTCAGGAGAATGAAGAGTGGTATAGGGGAACCAAAATATGAGCTACTTGGAGAAGACAGAGAAGGAAAGATCCCTACTCTCTAAATTTACATACTAATTTATAGACTGACATCCTCTCAATTTGAAAACCAAGAAAATAATCAACTATGTGTGTGTATATGTGTATACATGTATATCCAAACACACACACACACACACACACACACACACACACACTCATAAGGCTCAGAACATGACTACATACATTTTGATTTTTCTTTGTATTTTGTTTTATTTTGCTTTAGGCATTTGGTTTTGTTTTTGCCACCACAACTCAAACACTGACCACCTCATCACGAAAGGATTAACTATTTTAGCTTACCTGTTATAGATCTGGTGGTGGCACTTTCATAAAGAGGTACTCCTTCTCCTGCATTGTTAAAAGCTTTTAGGGAGATGACATAATGGGAACTTGATTCTGAAGAAAAACAGAAAGAAAATGAACATGTTGATTTATTTAGTGTACTGAAATATCCAGGGTAAACATTTTCCCACAATAAACTTTAATATGATCTATTAAGTAAATTGTTGCTTAAAAATTTACTCATGTTGATTGAGTTAGCTTCTGGGAACTAGGTGGCAGTGGTGACAATACAGTTTTTGATCTTCTTGAATCTCCACATAAAAAGAGACTGAATGGGGGTGCCTGGGTGGCTCAGTCAATTAAGCATCTGATTTCTGCTCAGGTGTTGATCTCACAGTTCACGAGTTTGAACCCCGAATCGGGCTCAGTGCTGACAGCTCAGAGCCTGGAGCCTGCTTTGGATTCTCTGACTCCCTCTCTCTGCCTCTCACTCTCTCTCTCAAAAATAAATAAGCATTAAAAAAAGAGACGACTGAATGACAAGATACAAAACCGAAAGCATTTGGATAATTACAGCAAAAGTAGGTGATGAGCTATACTCTCAAACTCTGAAATACAACTGGATGTGGACAAACTACCACCAACCTAGGGCTTGCATGTTATCAGCAGCTATATAGGAGAAATCAGAGGGAAGCATCAAACTTGAAAATAGGATAATTCTAAAATAACCATCACCTAACGCTGGAAAATGCAGCAGACCAATCTGAGGACAGTAAACGAACACTCAAAAGTAGCCTGAAAAATCTCCTCTCCAGGACAGGACTTCTAGTGGGGACAAACTATTGGGTAAAGAGTTAAAATTTGAGCAGACACAAGCAACAGAAATGGAGGGAAGAGAAAGTCCAGATAAAAATAGGAGAGAGAAATAATCATGAAAACTTAGAAAACAAGTTGCCAGATAGTTTTTAATGTGTATCAGGGGTTGGCCAACTTGTCTCATAAAGGGCCCAGAGAGCAAATATTTAGCTTTGCACACCACACTCTCTCTCTCATGTATTAACCTGCATTTGTTTATTTGTTTTTTTGTTTACGACTTTTCAAAAATGAAAAACCATTGTTAGTTCAGTGGGGTCCAAACAAAAATAGGATCTGGGCCAGATGTGACCCACAGGCTGCACTTTGCAGAGTCCTGAGCTCTGGTCTAATGAAAGCAACAGGAAAAGGAGCTGTGTGTATTTAGAAAAGTGAGTTAACCATCTGGGAACATAGGGAGATAGGTCACATGAAAGAATGCAAGCAAGCAACAAAAATCTGTTGAGGGTAAATGCCTTACCAAATAAAATGCAGACAACGTCACTTCTATAGACAAAATCCCCAAAAAGGGATTGAAAATACAGAGGGAACGTAGGTCAAACCTGCAATTGACTATTTCAAAATGAGCTAAACCACATTAAGAAAATTAAATTCCAGATCCGTCCCATCTGGCCGGCGAGTTCTTCCTTGGGCTCAGCCGCACCGGGAGCCTTGAAAAGCGGCAGCAGCGGCGGCGGCAGCGGTGGCTCCACGAAAAGGGTGGCGCAAGCTGGCCAGGAGGCCAGCCACCAGCGGGAACGCAT